>CM035800.1:33186581-33331581 GCA_020466265.1 Siphamia tubifer
GTTTCAATATGTGCCGTGTTTATATGGTGGCGCCGTCGTCCTATACTAGGAACTTCTATTTCTGAACAAATTAAGATGTTATTACCCCATAGGCATGCTCAAAGAAGATTGTAACAAAAACTATACTTAAAAACCCTCAGATATTTTGAAATCTGGGATTTTTCTAAATCCTGAGCTCATAAAATATTAATATGGTTCATTTTATTTCCATATTTTCAAGATCATATTTCAGAATAAGAGCTAGTCATTGTAATTATCAAAACACTACATTCATTATGAATAATAAAAATTCTTAGTTGAAATTGGAAAAGAATATATATACACACACATGTAAAAATACATATGAATTTTATTACAATAAACTTATTTTTACTGGTATAAGAATACAATATTTTACAGAGTTACAATTTGCCCTAAGGTCATTGTCTTTTATTAAGAGCTCAGAGTTTGGTCATTTACCATTTGACTGCCATACCTCTGGATTTTCTCCTTCATTTCCTGTCGAAACTTTCTATGATCAAGGGGTATTGTCAGTGGATGATTTCTCACAATCTGTTGGGCATGTACGCCATGACACCTCCTGTTCTAAATATAGATACATGCCGCCATGACACCTCCTGAAAACACTCTTGATCTAGCCTCACCCTTCTAGTTAATGGGGAGTTTAAGTCTCCACCCTTTCCAGGAGGCTTATGGGGCCTGAGATTATAAAATGAATGAATGGTATTCAATGGTAAATAAACTGTTAAATGGTATCTGGTTTGTCATGTGACCTGAATCACACACATGTTGTAGCTCATAATAAATGATAATTATTGATGTTTCAACTGCTTCTGTTAACGAACAGCTGATTCATTTGTGAGTAAAACCTGTTAATAATTTGGACTACACGCCTGGAGAACATGTGACGTCACATATGCGACGCAGTCTCTTACTAAGATCACATAAAACCTAACGTCATCATAAACAGCTGGTCTGTCTGTGACACATTCATATTTATTATTAATTACTATCGTGTGAATTTCAGAGCACTGGTCAACTGGAATCAGAATTTAGCTTGACTCACTCCATTCACTTGCATTCAACCTTTTTTGTGAGCTAAGCACCCATAGGCTGGAAGGAGAAGGGCGGGGCTTAACCTCTACATGGCACCTGTAAATAAGACGAGTTAAATTAACAGTGGTGGTCATCATTTCCTAACCTGGCTCCTTTGAAAACTGAGCGGGTGTAGAAGAGTCCCAGATGGTATTGTGAAATGCCATCTGGGACAGTCGGGTTTGACATTTGCAGGACTGAAGGTAATTACAATATTATTCCAGAGACTGATGCTTTATTTAAGGACTTTAATATAAAGAGATACTAGCAGACAAAACATGCTAACATACGACAAGCTAACAGGAAGTGAGCGCGAGCATGTGAGTTAAATTAATCCGTCACCATGGCAACCTAAGAAGTTTCCATGATTTGTATTTGTACGTATAACACAAAATATTACAGTTTGAATGATCTTCTAAAAGACAAGAGCAATAGTCACATGTTTTCATTTTAAATGTGAACAGACTTTACATTAGTGAATAATAGTTTAGTAATTCCTTATGTTTCACATAAACATGTGGTTTGGGTTTTTATCAACTCCAGATCCTCCACACTTTGTTCTATGTTACTGATTCCAGGGGAAAACAAAGGCACTATTTTTATTTAATTTGTTCACACCTGAGTGTCTTAGATTTGGTTCCATTGTCATTTTAAATAACTATATTATAAGAGTGAAGATAAAAGTGTTCTCTGGCCACTGGTAATCTCTACATTATCAGATCTGGTCCTCTCTAAAAACGTTTGGGCACCTCTGCCTTAGATGTATAAGTGCGGTCAAAATGATTTGTTACATTTGTTGTATCAAAAATGCATTTGTTTTGTTGCAATATCTTTGTAATTATTATTTTTTTGTTTACAAAGGAAGTCAACCGGCAAAATATCTGTCCTAAAGTTTACATACACATGAGAAAATGATAATTCAGTGAATTATGATTGTATATCAATAATAATTAGACAGGAAAGAGTATGTAGAACACTGTAAGACATTTATTTAAGTTAAACACTGTCAGTTGTAAACACAAGTTTGAACAGGAGAAATAAAAACAGAAAAACATTTATGTAATAGAAGTTAGAAAACTCAGACTGTCACTGAAGATCACTGATCACTAATCAATATAGATGAGGACATTATTTTTCTAAGCAAAAGGTCAAACTCTAAGCTATAACATTATTATTAATATTATTATTATTATTGTTGTTGTTGTTGTTGTAACGGCTCCAGTGTGTGATGGGTTCATTTATTTAATGAGTACAGTTGGTTCTTTTCATCTGTTATTGAGATAATAAAAATATATTGAAAATTTGGAAGTCTTTCAGTAATTTTTATAAGTTGTAACATGCAAAATAAATAGTATTTCCTCACTTCTAATCCAAGTATAAACAAAAGCAGCCACAGCCGCACATTTGATCATCTTAAATAATCAATAAACACTAATATAGAGCAGTTACAGATTATATTAGACAGTTGTACACTGTTCTTTATTGTCATTGCCAATTTTATTTTCTTATTGCTTCTTCTTCTTCTCATTATTTTTACCCACACATTTAGATGATTTATTACCTATATATTACTGTTGCAACTATTACTCTAATTATTATTGTCACAAGCCTTAAAGGGACACTTCACTATTTTTCAGATGAATGTTTGTTATCAGTGTCTATACTCTGGTGCACCCACAGTGACTCCGCCCCTCTCAGGTTTCCTGGGGTCAAAATGAAACAAAAACTCACACCTGTTAATTGTTTGGAGCTACTTTCTCTCAATAGTGATCAATGCGCTAGCATTGTCACTGCCAACAGCTGTGCACCTGCACATAGCAGCTGCTAATACTGCTAACTGCTAACACTGCCCAACAACTGATGAAAGTAGTTTGATAAGATGCACAGAAAAAAATATTCAGTAAAATGTCCAAAATAATCAATGATCCGTTGTCACTGCTAACTACTTTCATCAGTTGTTGTGCAGTGTTGGCTGTTAGCAGTGTTGGGTGTTAGCAATGTTAGCGGCTGCTACATGCATTTGCACAGCTGTTAGCAGTGACAATGCTAGCGCATTGATCACTATTGAGGGAAAGTAGCTCCAAAAAATTACAAGGTGTGAGTTTTTGTTCATTGAACAAAACCGGACCAGAACTGGGCTCACAGGACACTGTTGGGGGTAAGTCACTGTGGGTGCACCAGAGTAAAGGGGTGCAGTCACTGTGGGTGCACCAGAGTAAAGGGGTGGAGTCACTGTGGGTGCACCAGAGTAAAGGGGTGGAGTCACTGTGGGTGCACCAGAGTAAAGGGGTGGAGTCACTGTGGGTGCACCAGAGTAAAGGGGTGGAGTCACTGTGGGTGCACCAGAGTAAAGGGGTGGAGTCACTGTGGGTGCACCAGAGTAGAGACACTGATGACAAACACATTCATCTGAAAAATAGTGGTGTCCCTTTAACAGTTTTTATACTATTTTGTTGAATTTTTAAAATTATTTTATGTATAATCACTTGTTATTGCTTCTCTAATTTCCCCCATATTTTATTTCTTGTACTTGTATTTGGTTGAACTTTTATCTTCTTGAGTATAATCACATATGAATGTATTTGTTGTTTGAAGCCTTTTCATGAAAATGTAATTTTATTTCTTGTAAATTTTAACCGATGTGAAGAACTTTGAACGACAGTTTTTGTATGAAAGGTGATACACAAAGATTAGTATTATTTTATTATAACTTTAATCCTGTAATTATTAATAAATAAATATACACACACACACACACATTATCCATATTATAATATAACATAATTATTTATTTAATGTTATTACTATTTTATTATTACAACATTGTTCTATTAGTACTAATTTAATCTAAATAATAAATACATTACAATATAGAGCAGCTCCAGTGTTATTTGTGGTTTTGGCGTTTGTGGTGGTTTAGTGGATGTGGATTTATTCCATCAATAAGATAATGATGTAATAATGACATAAATATATCATATATTAATCTATTTATGTGTTTCTTTGTTTGACACTTTTCTATCCTTTATGACACTGAATCCAGGAGCAGTTGTTGGTTCACACTTCCTGGAATGGATGTGTACGTCTGTCTGTCACTCTCCGTCTCCATGACAACATGTTTGATGGTGTTGGGGTCAGAGGTCATGTTCACGGTGGACGACTTCTTCTGTCCCTCTAACCAGTAAGTTACCATGTCACCTTTACCCTGTGAGGAAACACAACTGACCTGAGCTGAACTGGGCCAAACTGGGCCTAACTGAGCTGAACTGGGCTGAACTGGGCTGAACTGGGCTGAACTGGGCCTCACCTTCACCTGCAGTGTCCCTCGACACTGTAACAGATAACCTCCAATCTCCTCCAGCAGGTAGAAGGTACTGGAACTGCACTGGATCTTTAGGGCTGTGAACACACACATACACACACACACACACACACACACACACACACACACACACACATACACATACACATACACACACACACATACACACACACACATACACACACATGTAAACAGCACAGCATCAATAGTGGTTGTATTAATTTGAAACAGAGGGTCCTTCTGGGGGTGTTATAGTTGAGGTGTAGCAGTAAGTCCTGTGTGAAGTAGTCCATCAGTGCATTACAGTCAGGGGTGGTGCATAAGGGTTTGTGTAACAGAGGTTACCTCAGATGTGCTGGGAGTGAGGTCTTGCAGACACACACAGAGGAGAATGAGTCTAAGAGGTGTAGAGGAAGGGGTGGGGGTGCTCATGCCGTCCAGTCACCAATGATAATTTCCTTTTTTGAAACTATGGTAACTAACTCTATTACTTAAAAAATAGCATTACTATCACAAAAATATTTCCTCCAATAACCCTTATTCTATGGTTATTCCTGCTCCTACTCAAACAGACTGGATTAAACAGTCGTTACAACGTAGTGAATATTTACTTTCAAAGTGGCCGAACTACCTGTGGAGTGATACGGTACCGTCAATCTGAAGTGACAAAACCTGTTGCCATTGGCAGCGGGCTGTAACTCATGTTTATTATTAGTGTTTTAAATGGTATAACCCTAACCCTTACCCAGGCTGGTGGACTCCATACGTGACGCTGTGTTAACGGTGTCACCAAACAAACAGTAACGAGGCATCTTTGTCCCAACAACACCTGCAACCACTGGACCTGGACACAGTTAGACAAACATTTATTAATATGGACCAATGTCTGTCTGTCTGTGTCTGTCTGTATATATGTGTGTGTGTGTGTGTTTCTGTCACATATATACATATGATAAAATTATCAATATTTTAAAAAGGTTAAAGGTCAAGGTCACATTCAGCAGAAAGGTCAAAATCACATATTGGCTGTAATTCACGAACAGATTGTCATAGAAACTAGAGATTGACACAAAATAGGGGCGGAGTTAAACATTTTTTGAATACTAGTTACATGTATGGGTCTAGTGGTGCTTCATAGTCAGGGGAGGTGGGGCTAACAGGTTGTCTAGATCCATACATGGAATGAATAGGGTTAGCACTGCTAGGCTCAGATACAATAAAGTATTTGTGATTTTACATTTGAGCAGTTTAAGGCTCTTTTGTAACAGTGTTAGTGTGCATGTACCAGAGTGGATTCCAGCTCTGATTTGTAGTTGGGTGTTTGGTTTGTGGGGTATCCTGAAGGTGCGACACACAACAACCAGGTCCAGAGCCATGCTAGCGATCTCTGAGGCGTGAAGGATCCCATTTTCTCGAGGTACGCCGGACACAACCATATCTGCACACAATGAATCCTCAGCGTCAGTTGTTTTGGACACTTTACAGTGTTGTCCTTCGTGTTCTCCTTCAAAGGTCCAGTAGCTAACATTTAGAAGGTAATTGTTGATTCTTATCTATAATAATAATAATAATAATAATAATAATAATAATAATGATAATAATAATAATAACGAAATAATAATAATAACATCAATAATAACAACTACAATAATAACAATAATAATAATAACAACAACAATAATAATAATAACAATAATAATATTGTTGTTATGTATGACCGCTTGTATTCTGCTCTTGCAGAATACAAGCGGTCACCCACTGAGCAGAACCTGCAGATCCTAAGGGCCACGAGGAGCAAGGCTCAACAGACAGCCAAGCATTGTGCCAACGAGTACTGGACAGAGCTGAGTGAAGCCATCCAGACTGCAGCAATAACAGGAAACATCAGAGGGATGTATGATGGTATTAAGAAGGCTCTGGGACCAGCACAGAACAAGACAGCTCCCCTCAAGTCCTCTACTGGGGAAGCCATCACAGACAAAGGGCAGCAGATGGAGAGATGGGTGGAACACTTTTCCGACCTCTACTCAAGGCAGAACACCATCACCCCTGCAGCCCTGGATGCCATCAAATGCTTGCCCATCATGGAAGAACTCGACACCAAGCCCACTGTAGAGGAACTGAGCAAGGCCATTGACAGCCTCGCCTCTGGAAAAGCCCCGGGCAGCGATGGTATTCCCCCCGAACTGGTCAAGCACTGCAAGACCACCCTCCTGCCCTTACTACATGAAGTTTTCTGCCAGTGCTGGAAAGAAAGGGCCGTACCACAAGACATGAGAGACGCCAAGATCATCACACTTTACAAGAACAAGGGTGAGCGAAGGGACTGTAACAACTACAGAGGCATCTCGTTACTCAGCATTGTAGGCAAAGTCTTTGCTCGTGTCATCCTAGTCCGCCTGCAGAAACTTGCCGAGCGTGTCTATCCAGAGTCACAGTGTGGATTCCGAGCTGGAAGATCAACGGTAAACATGGTCTTCTCCCTCCGCCAACTCCAGGAGAAGTGCAGAGAACAGCGGATGCCCTTGCACGTCACTTTCATAGACCTCACCAAGGCGTTCAACCTCGTCAGTAGAGAAGGACTCTTCAGGGTCCTGCCAAAGATTGGCTGCCCACCAAAACTCCAGAGCATGATTGAGTCTTTCCACACCAACATGCAAGGCATGGTGCAGTTCGACGGCAGCACCTCTGAGCCCTTCAACATCTGCAGTGGAGTCAAGCAAGGTTGCGTCTTTGCCCCCACACTTTTCGGAGTCTTCTTCGCACTGCTGCTGAAACATGCCTTTGCTACGTCAACAGAAAGCATCTACCTGCGCACACGATCAGACGGCAAGCTGTTTAACCTTGCCCACCTCAGAGCCAAGACCAAAGTACGCAAGACGCTTATCAGAGACATGCTGTTTGCTGACGATGCAGCAGTGGCAACCCACACACAGCATGAACTCCAGTCACTGATGGACCAATTCTCCCAGGCCTGCAAGGATTTTGGGCTGACAATCAGCCTAAAGAAGACCAATATCCTTGTGCAGGATGCTGACGCACCACCAGTCATTACCATCGATGACTATGAGCTTGATGTGGTCCATCACTTTACATATCTTGGCTCAACAATCAGTGACAACCTCTCCCTGGACGCTGAAATCGACAAGAGGATTGGGAAGGCAGCCACAAGTCTTGTTCGCCTCACATCCCGAGTGTGGTCAAATCCCAAGCTGACGGTGAAGACCAGGATGGCTGTGTACCATGCCTGTGTCATCAGTACACTGCTGTATGGCAGCAAGACATGGACAACATATTCCGGGCAAGAGAGGTGCCTGAACACCTTCCACCTGCGAAGCCTCCACCGCATCCTCGGAATATCCTGGCAGGATAAAGTGACCAATGCGGAAGTTCTATCTCGAGCCAGCATACCCAGCATGTTCACTCTGCTCAGACAGCGTCGCCTACGTTACCCTAACCCTAGGCCATGTCTACCGCATGCAGGATGGCCGCATCCCCAAGGACCTCCTATGTGGAGAGTTGGCCTCTGGGAAGAGAGCCACTGGACGGCCTCAACTGCGTTACTGTGACGTGGTAAAGAGAGACCTGAAGGCCATCAACATGAACACAGAGATGTGGGAGAGCCTGGCCAACGATCGCTCAAAGTGGAGAGGGGCTCTGACTCAGCATCTCAAAGCAGGGGAGGAAAAGTTGATGAACACTGCCGCAGAGAAATGACTACAGCAATATAAACAGACCAGCAACAGCACACAGATGTGATCTATGCAACAGAGACTGTCACTCCCGCATAGGTCTCCACAGCCACAAGAGACACAATTCACAGACAATTAGGATGCTAACCATGGTCTAACCTGACCGACGGAGGCCTATATAATAATAGTAATAACAATAATAATATCAACAACAACAATAACAATAATAATAATAATTATTATTATTATTATTATTATTATGGATTACATTTATATCATGCTTTTCTATGTACACACATATTCAAAGCACAAAGGGGATCCATTCACTTTATTCACCTGGTGGACCTGGTATGGAAGTTAAACTGTAGTTAAATTGAAGTTAAACTGTAGTTAAACTGTAGTTAAATTGTAGTTAAACTGTAGTTAAACATCAGTACACAGTTCTATACGTTGTCAATCAGTTGCTTCAGTGAATGTTTGGGTTAATAACATGCCAGCAGTTTGGACCAACAATCTGTCCTTCACGTCAGAGTTAACGATGGATATAATATAAACACATTTGTGTAAGGACTGTAATATTCCAGACTGTCTTAATGAAAGGGTACAGTAACTGTGTTGAAGGCTACATAAAGTTTCAGTAGGCTAATGGCAGTGCTAGCATATTATCAGTACTCACAGCCATCAACACTAACCACAAAATGGAAAGAATAATGTTGAAATATCATCTAGACTGTAGTGTTATGTAATAACACATTCATATTTTCTTATTTCATGGATACATTAGGTGGATTAGATGGATGTTAGCGCTATTTATCATTGATGCTAGTCTGGTAAGATAAGCTAATGTGTTAGCTAATGCATTTCAATGGACATAATTATCCTTATTTTACTGTGAAATATGGACCAGGATCCTCTTTATGTTTTTGATCCATTCACGCCCAACTGTCTTATCTTTAGGGAAACGATGGAAGGTCTGTCCACACTACCATTTTTTCCTCTTTGTGGATGAACATTTGGGGACGCAGCGTAGTGTATTGTAGCCCTCAACGTCTTTAGAATGTTCTGGGTGAATAAGGCCCATTATTCATTCACTCTCACATGGTCCCTCTGGTGGTGGTAAACTAAATATGTATTCACAGTTGCCCTGGGACAGACTGACAGAAGACTGTCAATCACTGTTGTGCAGGTTGATGTATAAATGACCTGCAACCGACCATTTTTTTTAACTAACTCCTCCGCAACTCAGAACACAACAAATGTATTTGAAAAGGACGAACCCGACCCGCTTCTGGACCCACATTTTTAAAACCTCAGTGGAATATTGTGTGTCCAAACACTTTTGTCCACCCCTCTATTTCTAACATTACGGCTCTCACAGGCGTCTCCAATGGTTTCCACTTTGTAGACATCGTGGTTGTCGATGATGTCGTCAAAAGTTGTGTAGAGTTTGTTGAGGAAATCGACCACCTGGTACGGAGTGCTGCTGCTGGACAGGTGAGTAAAACCAACGATGTCACTGTAAAACAAACACACATGGAGTTAGGACGTCACTCGTGCGTCCTTTCTCCTGCTCTTATTCTGTCTCTCACCTAAAGAAGACGGTGGCGCTAACGTAGCTCTGGGCCTCAGATGGTTTCCCCTGCCGAAGATCATCAGCCACCTGTCTGGGAAGCATACCTGCAAAAACATACATTTACTCTGACCAGGAAGGACCATGTTTTTACAGGCATTTGTCTGTCTGTCCCACAGCCAGGGACACACTGACTAGTTTGTCATTTGGGCAGATGCCAGAGGGACCGTGCCGTCTCAGGGTCGTCACCTGCAAAGCCCCCGACAACTAACCTGACTGTCACCATCTAGTATCAAGATACCATCTGGGACCATCCCACAACCATCTGGGACCCTCCCAAAACCATCTGAAAACCTCCCACAACCATCTGAGACCCTCCCACAACCATCTGGGATCCTCCCACAACCATCTGGGATCCTCCCACAACCATCTGAGACCCTCCCACAACCATCTGAGACCCTCCCACAACCATCTGGGATCCTCCCACAACCATCTGAGACCCTCCCACAACCATCTGAGAACCTCCCACAACCATCTGAGACCCTCCCGCAACCATCTGAGACCCTCCCACAACCATCTGGGATCCTCCCACAACCATCTGAGACCCTTCCACAACCATCTGACACCCTTCCAAAACAATCTGCGACCCTCCCACAACCATCCGAGACCCTCCCACAACCATCTGAGACCCTCCCGCAACAATCTGGGACCCTCCCACAACCATCTGGGACCCTCCCACAACCGATCTGTTTTCAAAGGAGGGGCCTTATCTAAAACCCTTGCATGTGATAAGATGAAGAATCTGTCCATCATCTTGACTGAAATGCCACTTCAGCCACTCTCCTGACCGCACCACTGTATGACTGCACTTGAACGCACCACTGTATGATTGCACCTGAACGCACCGCTGTATGACTGCACATGAACGCACCGCTTCGTTGTCTATAAATGACTATTGTCATATGTGCAGGAGGGTACAAGTCCACATTTCCAGCAGGCAGCAGATATTCCTTGAACTTCCCTCTGGAAAACAGGTAAAGCAGACCTTGCAGAACTTGGTCTTAATATGTCAGATGTTCCAGAAACATCCTCTTACATATGTAGGAAATGCTAGAGTACTGTGGCCTCTATGAGGAAATGACAAAAAGATGAAGATGAACCCAGTGTCCAACACACCACCCAGACATCAGCCATAACTCCGCCCAGTCATGGGAAGTCCCACCAACACTGATTGGCCCTTGGTTTTTCAGAAAGCCTGAACTACACCATAGTTTGATGGTTGCATGAGCCAATCACAACGCCCCCCAGCGTGAAGCTTGGCGCAAAGGCAACCAGATGACGTGAGTCAGGTTACCCGGCAACTTCCACCGCAGCCTCATCATTATAAGATATTATCTAATGTCATTTTTTTTACATCTCAAAACTATCCAGTTGAATGTGTGATTATGATATAAATGTTTTTTCTCTCACATATATGATGGTTGTTTTTCATCAGCCTACTTTATATTGTTACCTTGTAGGATGATAAAAATGTGCATAGTTTGAAATGAAAACAAATCTACATGTGTTTTATACTTAATTGTTTGTGAAAATGAAGCAATGCCTTCTGGGAATGTCCATGCAGAATGAAGTCCATCTGAATTCATCTGCTGAAAGAGTTCGGCCAAAGTGAATTCATTTACTCACATTTTTTTTCAATTATCAAATCAGTTTGGAACTATTTTCTGAGGCGGAATAATACAGCCAAAGGATGCATAGGGGAATCAACATGACGCACACACCAGAGGGAGAATGATTCCCAAACTGCTTGAAGGAAATCCAGCCTAATATGAATGAACTGAACAAACAAACCCAGTTAGAAAATAGTTGAAATGGTTGTGCAGATTTATTTAACTCTGGAGAGTGTGGCGACATTTGTGTTTAAAGGAAAACTATCGGTGGGAATATCACAGTCATACTTATTTCTTCTTTTATTTCCAGGCAGGTATTCCCATCACTCTTTGGTGGTTTTACAAATTTACACTTTTGATTTAAAACGTAAAGTGTTTTTACAAATAACATGTACTATTAATAAGGGTGTGACGAGACACTCGGCTCACGAGATCGAGACGAGACACGAGATTTTAATAAAACTAAATTAAAATGATATGAATGGACAAGAGACTTTTATTTACACATTTACACATTTTTTATTTATAACTCTGTAAGATTTCACTTTTAATGAACGTCTGCCTCTACAAATGAAAACTACATAATAATTTCCTCCAGATGTATTTCCTCCAGGTGTATTTCCTCCAGGTGTATTTCCTCCAGGTGTATTTCCTCCAGGTATATTTCCTCCAGGTGTATTTCCTCCAGGTATATTTCCTCCAGGTATATTTCCTCCAGGTGTATTTCCTCCAGGTGTATTTCCTCCAGGTGTATTTCCTCCAGGTATATTTCCTCCAGGTGTATTTCCTCCAGGTGTATTTCCTCCAGGTGTATTTCCTCCAGGTGTATTTCCTCCAGGTGTATTTCCTCCAGGTGTATTTCCTCCAGGTGTATTTCCTCCAGGTGTATTTCCTCCAGGTATATTTCCTCCAGGTGTATTTCCTCCAGGTATATTTCCTCCAGGTGTATTTCCTCCAGGTATATTTCCTCCAGGTGTATTTCCTCCAGGTATATTTCCTCCAGGTGTATTTCCTCCAGGTATACTTCCTCCAGGTGTATTTCCTCCAGGTGTATTTCCTCCAGGTGTATTTCCTCCAGGTATATTTCCTCCAACTGTATTTCCTCCAGGTATATTTCCTCCAGGTGTATTTCCTCCAGGTGTATTTCGTCCAGGTGTATTTCCTCCAGGTGTATTTCCTCCAGGTGTATTTCCTCCAGGTGTATTTCGTCCAGGTGTATTTCCTCCAGGTGTATTTCCTCCAGGTATATTTCCTCCAGGTGTATTTCCTCCAGGTATATTTCCTCCAGGTATATTTCCTCCAGGTGTATTTCCTCCAGGTGTATTTCCTCCAGGTGTATTTCCTCCAGGTGTATTTCCTCCAGGTATATTTCCTCCAGGTGTATTTCCTCCAACTGTATTTCCTCCAGGTATATTTCCTCCAGGTGTATTTCCTCCAGGTGTATTTCCTCCAGCTGTATTTCCTCCAGGTGTATTTCCTCCAGGTATATTTCCTCCAGGTACATTTCCTCCAGGTATATTTCCTCCAGGTGTGTTTCCTCCAGGTGTATTTCCTCCAGGTATATTTCCTCCAGGTGTATTTCCTCCAACTGTATTTCCTCCAGGTATATTTCCTCCAGGTATATTTCCTCCAGGTGTATTTCCTCCAGCTGTATTTCCTCCAGGTGTATTTCCTCCAGGTATATTTCCTCCAGGTACATTTCCTCCAGGTATACTTCCTCCAGGTGTGTTTCCTCCAGGTGTATTTCCTCCAGGTGTATTTCCTCCAGGTGTATTTCCTCCAGGTATATTTCCTCCAGGTACATTTCCTCCAGGTATACTTCCTCCAGGTGTGTTTCCTCCAGGTGTGTTTCCTCCAGGTGTATTTCCTCCAGCTGTATTTCCTCCAGGTGTGTTTCCTCCAGGTGTATTTCCTCCAGGTGTGTTTCCTCCAGGTATATTTCCTCCAGGTGTGTTTCCTCCAGGTGTATTTCCTCCAGCTGTATTTCCTCCAGGTGTATTTCCTCCAGGTGTATTTCCTCCAGGTGTATTTCCTCCAGGTGTGTTTCCTCCAGGTGTATTTCCTCCAGTTGTATTTCCTCCAGGTGTATTTCCTCCAGGTATATTTCCTCCAGTTGTATTTCCTCCAGGTGTGTTTCCTCCAGGTGTATTTCCTCCAGGTGTATTTCCTCCAGGTGTATTTCCTCCAGGTGTGTTTCCTCCAGGTGTATTCCCTCCAGCTGTATTTCGTCCGCGGTGCGCAGCGACCAGCTCCGGGCTTTCCAGAACCCTCTGCCCGGACTCCTCCACTTCCTGGACCTCTCCTGCACCTTGTCCCCAGGTCAGGGACGTACCCACGTATAACAGGTACCAGGGTTCAGCTGTTATGTCCATCCCACCGACCCATCTGGAAACACAGGAGTCTAATGCACACGCGGGTCAGAGGGTCTCCTACAAACCCCACGGTGGCCCGCCACACACTGGTTAAGGTGGGATCCCGACCTCGCCATGTCCGGACGCACATGGGCACGAAAGTCAGTGGACCATCACAAACCCAATGTCCAAACCCAGCAAATTGTCCCCAGGTAATACCAATATTTTCCGACGTCCGGCTTCCAGACTTCCGGCTGCTTGCTGGATGACAAATTTTGCGAGACAGAATTTTAAAGCAGCAAGAAATCTCACCAAATTACATCTCATCACACGAGATCTCATCACACCCCTAATTGTTAATAATAATAAAAGGCAGATGACATATAGGTTTTCCTGTGTCTGTTAGAGTGTCGTACTATAAAGCAGTCGGTCTGTTTTCTGTTTCTCGTGCATCAGATCTTGAGTTCGTTCGGCCACCAACACCTCCAGGTGTTTACTGTACTTTTCCATCTGAAACAAACATGACAATAAAAACTCATTATTCATATTAAAGATGAATGTGTTTGTCATCAGCGTCTTTACTCTGGTGCACCCACACAGACTCTGCCCCTCTCTTCTGACTCCACCCCTTTACTCTGGTGCATCCACAGTGACTTACCCCAACAGTGTCCTGTGAGCCCAGTTCTGGTCCAGTCGCAGTGTTATCGGCTGCTACGTGTAGGTGCACAGCTGTTAGTAGTGACAACTCTGGCACACAGTTGTTAGCAGTGACAATGCTAGCACACAGCTGTTAGCGGTGACAATGTTAGCGCACAGTTGTTAGCAGTGACAACGCTAGCACACAGCTGTTAGCAGTGACAACATTAGCGTACAGCTGTTAGCAGTGACAACTCTAGAGCACAGCTGTTAGCAGTGACAATGTTACCGCACAGTTGTTAGCAGTGACAACGCTAGCACACAGCTGTTAGGAGTGACAACGCTAGCGCATTGATCACTATTGAGAGAAAGTAGCTCCAAGAGTCAGTGTGGGTGCACCAGAGTAAAGACACTGATGACCACAGTATGAATATTTTATGAATGTTTTATTTCATACCAGGTTCATCATCATGTCCACTGGGCTGACTTTGACTGGGTTTATCCGATGAACAAACTTCCTGATTTGTTCAAACGTAGGCCGATGGGCGGGGTTATGAGAGCGACATCTGCGGATCAGCTGTGGAAACAAAAAACCAAGAAAGGTAAGAGGACGGTAACAGAAATATATTCTAATATATTTACAGAGGTCACACTAAGGCTTTTTTTACTTTCCATTCTCTACTGTACAATCATATTCATTGTTTGTAAATTGTGCCTTTGCTTTTTTTCTTTGCTGTTTATGACATGCAAAGAAAAAAATGAAATTAATAAAATTTCCCATCGATAGAACTGCAGAATAATGTATTAATATAGGATAATCCTAAAGTAATAATGAGGTGAAATACATGACCTAGAAAATAAATAAAATATAAATGAAAATAAAAATAAATGAATAAAAAATAAAATAAAAAACCAACAAATAAATAAATAAATAAATAAATAAATAAATAAATAAATAAATAAATAAATAAATAAATAAATAAATAAATAAATACAAATAAATTAATAACTAAAAAATAAAGTAGTAAACATTTTTTTTTTTTAATGAAGTAATTAAATGAATAAATAAATAAAGTAGAACACCCCCCCCCCCCCAGCGGAGGTAAAAAAAAAAAAAAAAGTTTACAGAACCTGCCATGTGACTATTGCTCTCATGTACATTGTGATGTTGATGCTCTAACACTATAGTGTTTAATATGATGCTTTTATTTTTTATATTATTATATTTAGTGGTTGTGTTTGTGTTAAATACACTTTTTCTAACCTCTACTTTTATTGATTATGTTATTAGTATTTTTTTTTTTTAACCTCTACTTTTATTGATTATATATTATTAGTATTTGTTTTTGCCAACCTCCACATAGTCAGAAGGACAGGGGCAGGTGTTGTCAGCTTTACTAGAGATCAGTTCCGGTAGAGGAGGACACCACGAACACTCCAGGGTCGACTCCTCCGCCTGCACAAAAAGAACTATTTAGCCATTTGTTTATGGGGGCGGGACTAAGAGTCAGAAAGCCAATCAGGATGAGACTCACTGGGACGGGGTCACTGCGGGTGGCGATCTCCAAGAGAATGATGGAATAACTGAAAAATTATACATAATCAATTAAATATCTATCAATTAAATTTCTCTCTCTCTCTCTCTCTCTCTCTCTCTCTCTCTCTCTCTATCTGTCTCTCTCTCTCTGTTTCTCTTTCTCTCTCTCTCTCTCTTTCTCTCTCTCTCTCTCTCTCCCTCTTTTTCCCTCACTCTTTCTCTGTCTCTAATTCTCTCTGTCTTTTTCTCTCTCTCTGCCTCTCTCTCTCTGTTTTTCTTTCTCTCTCTCCCTCTCTCTCTCTCACTGTCTCTCTCTCTCTCTGTCTCACTCTCTCGCTGTCTCTCTCGCTCCCTTTTTCTCTCTCACTCTCTCTGTCTCTCTGTTTCTCTCTCTCTGTCTCTCTCTCTCTCTGTCTCTCTCTCTCCCTCTTTTTCTTTCTCCTTCTCTCCCTCTCTCTCTCTGTCTCTCTCTGTCTCTCACTTTCTTTCTCTCTCTGTCTCTCTCCCTTTCTCTCTTGCTCTCTGTCTCACTCTCTTTCTCTCTCTCTATCTCTCTCTTTCTCCCTCTCCTTCTCTCTCACTGTTTCTCTCTCGCTCTCTCTTTCATTCTCTGTCTCTCTCTCTCTCTCCCTCTTTCTCTCTCACTCTTTCTATCTGTCTCTCATTCTCTCTCTGTCTCTTTCTGTCTCTCCCCTCTCTCTCTCTCTGTTTCTCTTTCTCTCTCTATCTCTCTCTCTCTCCCCGCCTCTCTCTTTCTTTCTCTATTTCTCGCTCTCTCTTTCTCTCTGTCTCTCTCTCGCTCTCTATCTCACTCTCTTTCTCTCTCTCTCCCTCTCTCTCTCTCTCTCTCTCTCTCCCTCTCTCTCACTTTCTTTCTCTCTCTGTCTCTCTCCCTTTCTCTCTTGCTCTCTGTCTCACTCTCTTTCTCTCTCTCTATCTCTCTCTTTCTCCCTCTCCTTCTCTCTCACTGTTTCTCTCTCGCTCTCTCTTTCATTCTCTGTCTCTCTCTCTCTCTCCCTCTTTCTCTCTCACTCTTTCTATCTGTCTCTCATTCTCTCTCTGTCTCTTTCTGTCTCTCCCCTCTCTCTCTCTCTGTTTCTCTTTCTCTCTCTATCTCTCTCTCTCTCCCCGCCTCTCTCTTTCTTTCTCTATTTCTCTCTCCTCTTTCTCAATCTCTTTTTCTCTCTCTCTCTCTCTCTCTTTCTCTCTCTGTCCGTCTCTCTCAATCTCTCTCTTTCTCTCTCTCTCTCTCCGTCTCTCTCCATCTCTCTCTCTCTCTCTCTCTCTCTCTCTCTCTCACCTGAACACGTCTCCAGTCAGTGTCGCTTCGATGTTAGAACTGTGGAACTCAGGTGGCATATAAACCTCTAATAGTCTCTGCTGATAGGTGGACAGAGGCTCCGCCCCCTCCTCTCTACGATATGTGGCCAGTCCATAATCTGAAAGAACAGATATATTTAGTTTTGTGTGTTGACATGGTGCTGGCTGTTTGTATGAACGTACCTGTGATCTTACAGACCCAGCGGTCGTCCAGGACACAGTTGACAGACTTCAGGTGTCCATGACACACTCTGTGTTGGTGAAGGTAAGACATGCCTCTGGCAATGTCTGTGGCAAATGAAAACCTACAAACAACATGTTTGTTACTGCGCAACAGTAACATGGATTTAACCATCAGGATTCATCTGAATAAAAACACTATCAAAAAACACACTGTAAACCCAAAGAATATATATATGTGTGTGTGTGTGTGTGTGAGTGAACCTGAAGCCCCAGTTCAGTGGAATGTCTTCATTAAGCAGCACGTCGTTAAGGCTTCCTTTGGGACAGTATTCTGTTACTATGGCAACGTTAGGCACCTCCACACAACCACCGATGAATTTACAAAGGTTTGGATGATCCAGTTCCCTGAAAGTACACAGAGTAACAGAGTACAGTGTGTACTCTAGTGTGTATTCCAGTGTGTACTAGTACATAGACGTGTATTACCGGACTTGTTTCACTTCCTGTCTGATACTTTTACACAGTGAGAAGGTTTTAGTTTGAATCTTCTTTATGGCCACAGTTCTTCCATCACTGAAAACAAAACAAACACATGGAAAGAACTCAAGTCAAGTACTTTACTAATGCACTAATGTTATGTATCTGTACTTTACTGGAGTATTTATTTTACATTTATATTAATATCTGTACTTTATACTCTTTCCATTTACCTTTGACCTCTTGGGTCAATAACAGACTAGAATTAAAGCCCAGTGTCTCTCAGATCTGAATTAGATTTTAACCTTTATTGTGACCTTTGACCTAGAGTCTTCAAATATGTCAAGGTTCTAATGTTCTGAAGAAGCTAAATGCTAAACGGAGTATACAGGAATGATCATTGTGAAAAACACATTTGGTGACCTTGACCTTTGACCTCTATTCTCCAAAATGTAATGGGACAAATTCCGGACCACCTGACACCTTTACTGAAAATTTAATGGAAATAACCCAGTAGTTTCTGTGCAAAGTTGTTGACAGAGAGGTGGACAAACAAAAAAACAACAAATACCATATATCAGCATTAGAGTGAGCATGTGAGAGTGAATGAATAATGGCTCACTAATGAGAAGCACTGTGAATACAATCTATTATTAATCTGTTATTATTATTATTGTAATTATTATTATTAGCATCATTATTGTTATTATTATTGTAATTATTATTACTATTATTATTATTATTATTGTAATTATTATTATTAGCATCATTATTGTTATTATTATTGTAATTATTATTACTATTATTATTATTATTGTAATTATTATTATCATTATTGTTATTATTATTGTAATTATTATTATTATCATTATTGTAATTCTTATTCTTATTATCATTATTGTTATTATTATTCATACCAATGTCAAAGCTGTATTCTGGGATCTTAAAGATTTTTTTTCTTCCTTTTGTTTTTGAAACTCAGCTGAACTCAAAGGCTAGACTTAAACATAGTATTGTTACTATACTCCAGTACAGATGAAGTGTATTTTTTAAATAAACATAGTATTCTTACTATACTCCAGTACAGATGAAGTGTATTTTTAAATAAACATAGTATTGTTACTATACTCCAGTACAGATGAAGTGTATTTTTAAATAAACATAGTATTCTTACTATACTCCAGTACAGATGAAGTGTATTTTTAAATAAACATAGTATTCTTACTATACTCCAGTACAGATGAAGTGTATTTTTAAATAAACATAGTATTCTTACTATACTCCAGTACAGATGAAGTGTATTTTTTAAATAAACATAGTATTCTTACTATACTCCAGTACAGATGAAGTGTATTTTTAAATAAACATAGTATTCTTACTATACTCCAGTACAGATGAAGTGTATTTTTAAATAAACATAGTATTCTTACTATACTCCAGTACAGATGAAGTGTATTTTTCGGTTTCCAGGTTGTCCTGTGCAGGTGCTCAGTGCAGTGATGCAGCTCGTGTTACTGTCGCTGTTCCCCACTGGGACACTCATGATGCTCCCCATGGTCGTACGAGCAAACTGGTCTATGGAGGAAAACGGCATCATTTAGATTAGAACCTAATTATATCCTTGGGACGCTGCTGATCCACTAGAACACCACAGCCCTACGCACTCACACTAGCTGGGTCTGGTGGGCGTTCCCTAGATGCTTGGTGTCATCATCTATAGCCTACTAACCATCATCTATAGCCTACTGACCATCATCTATAGCCTACTGACCATCATCTATAGCCTACTGACCATCATCTATAGCCTACTGACCAGCATCTATAGCCTACTGACCATCATCTATAGTCTACTGACCATCATCTTTCGTCTACTGACCATCATCTATAGCCTACTGACCATCACCTATAGCCTACTGACCAGCATCTATAGCCTACTGACCATCATCTTTCGTCTACTGACCATCATCTATAGCCTACTGACCATCACCTATAGCCTACTGACCAGCATCTATAGCCTACTAACCATCATCTATAGCCTACTGACCATCATCTATAGCCTACTGACCATCATCTATAGCCTACTGACCATCATCTATAGCCTACTGACCATCATCTATAGCCTACTGACCATCATCTATAGTCTACTGACCATCATCTTTCGTCTACTGACCATCATCTATAGCCTACTGACCATCACCTATAGCCTACTGACCAGCATCTATAGCCTACTGACCATCATCTATAGACTACTGACCATCATCTATAGTCTACTGACCATCATCTATAGCCTACTGACCATCATCTATAGCGTACTGACCATCATCTATAGCGTACTGACCAGCATCTATAGCCTACTGACCATCATCTATAGTCTACTGACCATCATCTATAGCGTACTGACCAGCATCTATAGCCTACTGACCATCATCTATAGTCTACTGACCATCATCTATAGCGTACTGACCATCATCTATAGCGTACTGACCATCATCTATAGCCTACTGACCATCATCTATAGTCTACTGACCATCATCTTTCGTATACTGACCATCATCTTTTGTCTACTGACCATCACCTATAGCCTACTGACCATCATCTATCATCTACCGACCATCACCTATAGTCTACTGACCATCATGCTTTATGTAGCAGAACATTGTCCCTGTATGATTCTAAATATATGTCGTAAATACAATAAAAACTGGACACTGCAATTATTAATTTCTTGGCTGCCATGTGTGTTGTGTGGAATATGCAAATGAAATGTGGTGGACACCGCCTTGTGCGTTTTTTTTTGTTTTTTTGTCTGCATTTGTTCTCATTGTTTAACACCACAGAGAGGGAGTCAACATTGTTTGAGATCAATGCATTTTTTAGTCTTGCAGCCAAATATTTTAATATTTAGTGCATGTGTGTGACCATCAGCGGTCCTCCCTGAAAGCTGAGCAGACATCCTTTATTAGAACTCTCTATTATAAGCCAGGGAGGGCAGTGCTACACCTCAGTGATGTGTGGGGGAAACAAAGACTGGACAGGACGGACAGGATGAACAGGGAAAGAAATTAATAGGCGGTGCTATTGCAGTTAAAGATTGTAAGGTGGTGTGTTATTCCCAACTATTAACTGTCCATCAACAAAAATAAATAAATAAATCGAGAAAAGAGAAGAAAACCAAAACAGCACAAAAGAAAAAGAGATTTGATAAATAATTAAACAAAAACGGTAGTGAGCACCATAGTTGTGGATGACTTGATAGTGTAAAATAGAATGCAATAGAATAGAATAGAATAGGCCAGAAGGGGACACTAGTGCAAGAAGAGAATGAGTTTAGGGTAGAGATTGTGGAGAGATTCTCAGCACATTCTGGCAGGTCCCATCATTTACTGAAATGAGACTCGGCAGTAGCTGACCCGATCAAACATGCAAGTGTGAAGGACCCCAAAGGCCAGAATAGCAATCACAGCAAGGCAAGGCCAAGCCAACAGGGCACCCCCCATCCTGGGCAGTAGGAGCTACAGGACGCCACCCCCAGAGAGCCACCGTGGCCACCGTGAACGACGCAAACGCGGAGAACAAGAGGGAGCAGCTACAAACCCCCCCAGCACACCAAGGCCGACCCAGGTGGCCCGGGGCAAGAAGACCCACCTGCCACCCCAACCCCAACCCCAACCCCGCCCACCCCATCCCCCACCAAACCCCCCAACCCCCGACCCGACCTGCCCAACCCCACCCCCACCCCCTCCCCCAAGGGGACCAACGGCCCCACACAGCCAGGAAGCCAGACACAGGGGTCGAGCGGCCCACCAAAAGGACGGCACCCAGACCATCACAAGGCAGGCCGCTACTGGGAGCCGGTCAGAGGACAATGGGGCCAGGAACCGATGCGAGCCCAGAGGGTAAAAAAGGACATTGTGGTGGGGCCTGGTGACACCAACAGGGAGGCACCCCGCACACCCGCCGCACCGGCCCCAGTCGAGCGCAGTTCACACAGGGCCCCCGCCCCCGCAATGTGCCCCAACACCCCACCAGGACAGAGCCACCACACGCCACCAGCCCGCAATACAGCCACAGCGGCCACCAGAACGGTCAATCCAGCCCCAGCAGCCCCCCAAGAGCCATCGCACCAGCTTGGACCTGATGGGGAAGCAGGAGAACCCCCCCCCCCCGACCACAGCCCCCAAGTCCCGGGGACCCCCAGCCACAGCAACACGGATGGTAGTCCACCCCCGCTACCTCATAGCCACAAGGGGGCCGAGTCCCACCAGCGAGGCCATATTAGTGAAATCCCCCCCCCCCCCCCATTACTCCCTATTAATATGTCTCCAGATCCCTGACTGGAGACATTATCCCTGCACCGTGATAGTGTAACCCTGAGTGTCATGTGGTGCATTAAAAGTAGAGAGGCTGGGCGAGGCATCCAGGGGGCAGGCCAGAGGACCACAGAGGATGGCTACTCTGCAGCCTGCCCTGGCCCAAGTTCCCCAAGCCATCCCAGATCTACTCCCAAGTTGTGAATGTGTGTGGTGCATTAAAAGAAATTAAAGAGCAGGGGCGGCAAGCGGGGGGGTGATGGGGAAGAGACAAGGCCGTAGAGCCCTGGAGGACGAGCGGCCAGGCAGGAGAGGAGGGAGGAGGAGGGAAGCAGAGTAGGAAGGTACAGGGGGGCGACCGGAGGGCTGACCCACCCCAAGCCCCAGGGCCAGCCAGGGCGCCCCAGAAGAGATCAGCCACCAACACCCCCAAGGCCCCCGGGAGAGCGCACAGACCCAGCAGATCCAGGGCTCAAAGGGAGAGACACCGGGAACAACCACACCCAGGCAGAGGGGCCCGAGCCACGCCGGCCCCACGGAGCCAGAGAGCGACCCCAATAGCAGTAGGAAGGGACACCCCAAGTGCATGCACACAGCCTTGAGGTCCATGGTCCCATCCTACTTAAAAAGGTAGAGGGTTAATAAGCTGAAATAAAGCAGAAAGAAGTCAAACCATACACACAGACAGAATAATAATTGCAATTTTATGAGGGAAATGGCATACGCTCACATACAAGCGGAGGCTATAGATCAGGCTTCCCCAATAGGCGGCCCGCGGGCCGGAATTGGCGAGAGGACCCCGACTGGCCCACACCAACTTATGAGCAAAAAGATTTTTTTTTTTACATATTGTAACGTTGCGACATTAGCGCCGTCATCTCGGCCCCACGTGTGTTCTTTCTCTCGTCTTTTTTGGAGTGCGTGAAGCACGGCTCTCCTGCACTACTCTCCATCACTACTCAGCCATTTCCCCATGTGGTGGGCGTCTGGAGGTGCGTGCAGACACACACACACACACACCTGCTGCAGAACCGGACCTCTGTTATATCCTCATAATTCACAGGCTTCATAAAACACATAATCAAACCATTGACTTCAGCAGTGGTCCTCAACCCCCGGGCCTGTTCATGGATCACTTGGTACCGGGCTGCCGACCGCCTAATAATTACTTAATTCGTTCATTATTTCTCTTGTATTTATCAATCTTTTATTTTGAAAAATGACCGGATTCTCTTGGGTTACATGTGTCACTTGAATGTCAAAAATGTAACTCACATGTTAGCAAAGTAAGTAAAAAAAAAAACAGATGTGTTTGGAACGTTTCTTTTGGAAGAGAAAAAGGTGACTGAAGAGACAGAAGAAGATCCTCCAAATGTAGAGAAAAGGAAAGTTTTAACAGACAATACCAGGAGTTGGACTGAAATATGGGTTAATGCTGACAGGTGATTCCCACAGACCAGACCCGCTCTGACCCATATAAACAATCTACGGAACCGCCCCCAGTCTGTGGTAAAATTGTCAAATGTGGACCAGTCCATGGTAATAAAAAGTTTGGGGACCATTGACTACAGGACACACACATTCATTCATTGTTTTGTTTTTTTCTTCAGTTTGTGTTTATGTATGGAGGATAATTGGTGCCATTGTTTATATGAGTTAATATGATTTAAGTTTAATGTTTGTTCCATGTAAATATTGTAGATTGTTAATTAAATATGGCCATGGGTGGAGCTTAGGGATATATAAAGGGGAGTGTTTCCCAGTAGTGTGGAGGTGTAGTTGGAGATAAATTCTGTAGATTTAGACAGATTTGAATTTGAAGTTGAAGTAAGAGTGTGGCTGAAATCAGTTTTTTTTTTAGTGCTGAATGGTTAAAGAGACCAACTTTATTTTATTGTGTTTTAAGATCTCTTGTAACTATTTTTTCTTTTTCCTGTGTTTTTTGGTATTTTTGTAAAAACTGTGCACTCCTCATCACTGCTGGTTTTGGAGTTGGGTGAAAATAAATGAAAAACCACTGAAGTCAAACGAACCCTTGACAAATATATATATTAGTATTTATTATTTAAGTATGTCCAATTGGCTGCTGTTACAGTTGTATTACTGTTGATTTGTTCCAGCAGACTAGCAAAGTATATTTTTTAAATTGTATTTAGAGTCAACTATCTCATGTTATAAATCTTTAAACTTTCAGAGCAGACTGTAATAACTAAATATTTATTTTGAGTAAATGGTTGGTTCTCAACTTTTGTTTCCAGAGTGAAATTTGTCTTTGTGTGACCCTGACAAATAGTATTACTGTATCTCAGGCACAACTAATAATGTTATAATTCACTATAGGTGCAGATTCAACATTGTTATCAGTATTGTCACTAGAGTGGGGCTGTTGTGGCGTCCCCCTCCCCGTGTGCTCCACAGGTGCTGCGGCCCTCAGCTTGGTGCCCAGGTCAGAATTTGGTCCTTGATGAAATCTAATTGGGGAACCCTGCTATAGATTAATATTTATAGATTTAATAAATGGAGACCATTTTTCTTTGAAGGAGTCCAATAGTTTTTTTCTAATAGCAGATATTCTCTCTAGTCAAATGTATTCTGTGAGGAGGTTCAGCCAATGGATGATGTTGAGGACTTTCTTATCTTTCCACTTAACTAAAATAGTTTTCTTGGCGATGGCGATAGCTGCAAGTGTGGGCTGGATATGAATATGTGGAAGGGCTGTTTGTGTTAGATCACTAATTACGCAAACATTTGGGGAATGTGGAATCTCACAGTCCAAAATATTGGAGAGTTTCTGTGTGATTGTTGATAGACTTGAAGACAGAATTCATAGACGGTGTACAAAGCCACAGAGCGTCAAAGTAAGTGTCCGTCATGTTTTGGGTTCATTACGTACATGTGTGTGAGCGAGAGAAGCCCATTTTATACACTTTATATTGTGTTATATGCGTTCTGTGAAGCACCTTAAATTGAATCAATTGTAAGTTTGTGTTTTTAGTTATTTTAAATTTATTTTCACAGATCTGGGTCCAAAAATAAGAGTCAAAACATTTACTTAAGTCTTTTTCCCATTTTTGAGTTGGAAGGTGTATAGAGTGTGTCTTTGAGAGTAAACTATACATTTTTAAGAGATTCTTTTTATTTCTTGGAGACAGTTTCACAGTGTATTTAACAAATTCAGATGGCTGTAGGTGCGTTGGCTGTAAAGTATTCTGAAGCGACAGAATTCTATTTGTAATCGTCTTCTTTACCTGTAGGTACTGAAGAAAATGTCCATTTGTTATTTCAAATGTTTGGAATAAGTTTATATTTGTCCTAAATGTGTTGTCATCCAGAAGGTGATGGAGGTGAGTGACTCCTCTCTCTGCCCATGTGATGAAATAAAGATCTATTTTATTGTTTGTAAAATCAGGGTTGTGCCAGATTGGGGAGAGTAAAGTGGGTTTTAATTGGGAGCCTGTGATTTCCAGTGCTTTCCACCAAGCAGACAAGGTGGAAGCGATCATAGGGTTCTTGAAGCAGGAATGATGTTTAAGTGATAAAAGGAAGGTCAGAGATTTTGATCTGGTTACAATCTAACTGTTCTAGTTCTAGCCAGGACTTATATTCTTCATGTAGATGTATCCATTTGGTGAGATATTGTATTTGGTTGGATAAATAATAATGTATGAAGTTGGGAACCTCCAGTCCCCCTTCAGATTTATTCTTCTGGAGGGTAGTCAAACTGATTTTAACCTTTTTATTCTTTGAGTAGAATTTACCGATAGCAGAGTCTAACGATTGGAACCACTTTGATGTGGGTTTAAATGGAATCATGGAGAAGAGATAATATTTTCATTTTGACTGTCGCTATTCGTCCCAGAAGGGAGATGGGGAGGTTGTTCCAACGCCTCAGATCATCACAGACTTTGTCCAAAAATGGAATGAAGTTCAGGTGAACTAATTCTGAGAGTTTGGAGGAAATATTTATGCCCAGATATCTGATATTGTCAGTAGGAAAAGAATAATGCGAGTTTTGAACTGCGGGATTCCACGAGTTTTCTGTTAAAGGTTATATAATTGATTTTGACCAGTTGATGGAATAGTTTGAAAGACGCGAGAAGGGAGTGATGAGGTTAAATACTTCCTTTACTGAAGTTTTAGGTTCTTGTAGATAAAGTAAAATGTCATCTGCGTATAGGTTAATTTTATGTTCAGACTCTAGAGTGCTGATACCTTTGATATCTGTGTTCTGACGTACAGCTGCTGCTAATGGTTCGATAAAGATCGCAAACAGTAAGGGAGAGAGTGGACATCCTTGTCTCGTCCCTCTTTACAGACTGAAGTTTTGTGAAGTGATCCCATTAGTGGTGACTGTAGCCTTGGGTGAGTTGTACACAGTTGATACCCACTGGATAAACGATTCTCCGAAGCCAAATTTGTGGAGCACAGCAAAGAGAAAGGACCAATTAACTTCGTCAAAGGCTTTTTCTGTGTCCAGTGACATAACAATAGCTTCTTTGTTGTGGCGTTGCATCAAGGAGATTAGATTTAGAAGTCTTCTGATATTGTTGGTGGAATGTCAGCCTTTTATAAATCCTGTTTGATAGCTGTGGATTATTGACGGGATGATTTCCTCCAGCCTAGAGGTGAGAGCTTTTGAGATAATTTTGATATCTGTGTTGATTAGTGACAGAGGTCGATAGCTAGAGGGAAGTGTAGGATCTTTGTCTGGTTTCAATAATAATTTAATTGCATTCATGTGCGGACTGATATAACCATTATTTTTTATCTCTGTCACTGTCCTGAAGAAAAGGGGTGCTAACATTGACCAAAAATGTTTAAGAAATTCAGCAGAGAAACCATGTGGGCCAGGTGCCTTGCCTGCTGTCATACTGTCTAATGCACACTGCAATTCTTTCATAGTCAATGGAGCATCTAATATGTCTCTGTCATTTGACGTTAGTTTGAGCATGTTTAAATTGTTGAGAAAATTATGAATATCTTCCATGTTTGGGTTAGCTGCTGCTGAGTGTAAACTCTGGTAATAATTATAGAAGGTTTGGTTGATTTCCTGAAGTGACCGAGTATATTTTCCTGAATTGCTGTTATGAAGGATTTTTCTTTATTGCGCTGGAGTTGGTTCGCCAGAAATTTTCCTGTTTTTTTATTGTGTTCGAAATCATTCTATCTTAGTTGTTGTAATAAAAACTCTGTTTTCTTGGATAGGATATTATCGAGGTTTAGTTTTGCATTTTGTAGTTCGGACTATTTGCATAATTCTCTGTAAGTTGTTTAATTTTTTCTTCAACTTCTTTCTCTGTTTGTAGATCTTTCTTTTTCTTGTATGAGGAGTACGATATTATTTTACCTCTGATTACAGCCTTCCCAGTTTCCCAAAACAACATAAGTCATGAGAGTCATTATTTTTTAGAAAGTCCGCCCACTCACTCTTTATTACTCGATCAAATTCTGGGTCTTTGAGTAGAGAAATGTTGAGGCGCCAAGTCTGAGGAGGTTTAGGGATGGAATCTGTTTGCAGGCTGACAGATATTGGTGCATGGTCGCTGATAACAATTGGGTGGATTTTAGTGGTAACTTTATGTGCGATAGTTATTTAAGAGAAAAAAGTCAATTCTTGAAAATGTTTTGTGTCGCAGAAAAAAACGTATAGTCCCTCTTTGTTGTGTTTTTGAGTCTCCAGACGTCGTCTAGTCCAAAATCTTTCATATAATCCTGTATGACTTTAACTGATTGTGATTGTTTTACATGTATTGGACGATTAGATCGATCTACTGAAGGGTTTAAAACGATGTTAAAGTCACCACCGATAATAGTTGTTGAGTTAGCAGATAAGTCTAAGTGAGAGAAAACAGTGTGATAGAAGGATGGATGGTTGTTATTTGGAGCGTAGAGGTTTGTAATAGAATATAATTTATTAAAGATTGTTTCCTGGATAATAATATATCTGCCTTCTGAGTCTGCTACTGTACTGTTTAAAGTGAATGGTACTCTCTTATGGACCAGAATGGAGACCCCTCTTTGTCTGTTATTATAACAAGATGAAAAGATAATACTATAATTCCAGTTTGATAAACACTTTTCTTCCGACTGTAGTAAATGTGTTCCATGGAGGAGCAAAATATCTGCTTTTAATTTAGACACATAGTCCATGATTTTAACTCTTTTTGTTTGTGAGCGCATGCCATGAACATTCCAGGCTACGATATTAAACTTGAACATAAAGAGAAAAGATGTTGTGTCACTAAGTATGTAGCAGTATAATATAACATGTGTCTGTTCCTGTCTGTGAACTGTGAGTGTTGGACAGACATGTATACAGCAGGTTAGGATCTATATATACATTATATAATAACACATCATTATCTGAAAAACTATCAACAAACACAATATGAAACATACAAGCACAATAAACATGGGGGGTACATAGAGTGTGAGAGGGGGAGAGGGCTAAAGGGAGACACATAGAGAGGGAGAGAGAAAAAAGGAGGAGGGGGTTCTCCAGTGGGGACTATAAGTTAGGAGAGTGACATTTACAACTGTGAGATTTTTTTTGGATTACATTTTGTAGCATAAATGATTAAGTGATACACTAATCGTTTAAGCCATTTTTTTTAGAAGAGCCAGGGGGCAGTGGAGGGTTCCCGAAATAGTTGTCCATCTATATATAGTTTGTCCACAACCAGTGCAGTCCGTATACCTTTCTGTCTGTGTTCTTTCATGATGGGGTATAGAACTTTCCGCCTCTCATTTATTTCCCTGGGAAACTGGTCGTTCATCCTGAACGTTGTGCCTTTCAGCTCCCGTCCTTTGCTTCTTACGAACACTTTCTGCTGGAAGTGCTCGAATTTAGCAATGATGGGACGGTGGCGGTTACCTCCTTGGGGTCCGAGCCGGTGGACGCGGTGGATACTCGCCTTGCCATGTGCTCACGGTCGACAGATTCATTTGTATAAAGGTGGGCTCCGCCGCACCGTTGTGAGTCACGTACCCACAATGCTTTGCAGGAGCGTCCTTGTCTTGTCAAAGACATGAACAGTGGTGCAGTGACAGAGTTTGATTGGCTGTCGAGTGGATCACAGGGGAAATGGTTTGTGTGCTTTGCTGCCACCACATAATGTCTTTGGTGTTAATGCAATAACTTTTCAACATCTGGAAGCATTTGTCCTTAATAGTGTGAATGCTCGAGGACATGAACACGAACTGATTGGACTCTGGAGGTCAAACCTTTCAAGATGGACGACTTTTGTCTGGCCCATAACTTTTGATCAGGTGAACGGACTGTTTGTTTATACTGGAGGTCAGACACATGAAGTCATTCTTTTATATTTTGTATTTAATATATAAGTTTATGAATGGGTGAATGGGAGTGGTGGAAATGATGAAGCATTGTGTTTCAGAGATAATAAACCTTTAGCAGTCGGACACAGACAGCTAAGTAATCATATGAAGCGTCTGTGGTCACAGCAGCTACTCTGCTTCTGATTGGCTACGCTTACTTAGCTGTTAATCAAACAGAAATAAACCAATAGTAATCAACCAAAGTAAGTCCCACCCCCACTAGCCACATTTGTGTTAAAACCTCAATCAAAAAGTCAGGGAGCATAAATGAAAAAACTCTAGTCGTAATAAAGAAAAAGACAAAAATGTAAAACTGAGAAAACTAGACTATGAACTATGAACTATAAACTATAAACTATGAACTATGAACTATAAACTATAAACTATGAACTATGAACTATAAACTATAAACTAGGAACTATAAACTATCAACTATAAATTATCAACTGTCCAGTCTTTGTTTCCTCCGTACATCACTGAGGTGCAGCACTGCACTCACTGGCTTGTAAGGGAGAGTTCTAATGGGGGATGTCTGCTCAGCTTTCAGGGAGGACCGATGATGGTCACACACATGCACTAAATAGTCTAGTATATGTCTGCAAGACTGGAATATGTACTGATCTGAAGCAATGTTGACTCCCCCTCTGTGGGGTTAAAAGATATAAAAAAATAAATAAATAAATACATGAATAAAATAAGTGAATGAATAGAAAAAATAAATAAAATAAATAAATAAGAACAAAATGCAGACAAGTTTGAAAAAGGAAAGAAAAAAAGGTAAGAAAAAAGAAAGGGAAAACAGGAAGAAGGAAGGGAAGAAGAAAAGAAAACAAGCAAACAAACAAACAAACAAAAAAAACTCTGTTACCTACTTTCCTCTCTGCTCATTTGTGGGTTTTTTTTGTTTTGTTTTGTTTTTGGTATATATGTATATGTTTAGTACTTCAGTTATTTATTATTGGTATTGTTATTATTGTTATTGTTATTAATTTTATTATTAGCATCATTTTTGTACAATGGACTATATTGCTATAAAATGAATTCAGATTATTGGGGAAGTGAAGAAGGGGTAGGATTAAATAAGTTTATGCTTCATCCTACTCCTTTTCGGACATGTCATTGTTATCATTATTGTTGTATGGATTATTGTTGCACTTTGCACATGTTCGAAATAAATCATTTAAATAAAAAAAAAATCTAATATATATATATATATATCTATAAACTATAAACTATCAACTATCAACTATCAACTATGAACTATGAACTATAAACTATGAACTATGAACTATAAACTATGAACTATGAACTATGAACTATGAACTATGAACTATGAACTATGAACTATAAACTATGAACTATGAACTATAAACTATGAACTATGAACTATAAACTATGAACTATGAACTATGAACTATGAATAATAAACTATGAACTATGAACTATGAACTATAAACTATAAACTAGGAACTAGGAACTATGAACTATGAACTATGAATAATAAACTATGAACTATGAACTATGAACAATAAACTATGAACTATGAACTATGAACTATAAACTATGAACTATGAACTATAAACTATGAACTATGAACTATGAACTATGAATAATAAACTATGAACTATGAACTATGAACTATAAACTATAAACTAGGAACTAGGAACTATGAACTATGAACTATGAACTATAAACTATGAACTATGAACTATGAATAATAAACTATGAACTATGAACTATGAACTATGAACTATAAACTATGAACTATGAACTATGAACTATGAACAATAAACTATGAACTATGAACAATAAACTATGAACTATGAACTATGAACTATGAACTATGAACTATGAACAATAAACTATGAACTATGAACTATAAACTATGAACTATGAACTATGAACTATGAACTATGAACAATAAACTATGAACTATGAACTATGAACTATGAACTATGAACAATAAACTATGAACTATGAACTATAAACTATGAACTATGATCTATGAACTATGAACTATGAACTATGAACTATGAACAATAAACTATGAACTATAAACTATGAACTATGAACTATAAACTATAAACTATAAACTATCAACTATGAACTATGAACTATGAACTATGAACTATGAACAATAAACTATGAACTATGAACTATAAACTATGAACTATGAACTATAAACTATAAACTATGAACTATGAACTATGAACTATGAACTATGAACAATAAACTATGAACAATAAACTATGAACTATGAACTATAAACTATGAACTATGAACTATGAACTATAAAGTATAAAGATATACTATAAAGTATAAACTATAAAGTATAAACTATAAAGTCGATGTGTATTTTCATACCTTGTTTAATGAGTGTGAAGTCTATGATCCAACTTTCATCCCACAGTAGTTTCTGTTTCTGATACCTGAGCCACTGAAGAAATAAAACAATAGATTTATTACAAAAGGTTTACTACATGGATTTGTTTTTGTTGTTGTTGGTTGTTTGTAGAACTGCACGATAATACAAAAAACTGACATTGCAATTTATTTTTTTTAACCCTGCAATATCTATTGAAAAATGTGAAAAAGCCCTGGTCAGTATGATGTCAACTTAAGCATTTAAACAGATTAGTGGTCGACACTGAACATGTGTTTGACTGTCATCCTTCTGTAGATGAAATTATGAAATATAATTAATCATTAAAAATTAATAACTACATTTAATTTTTTAAATAAATAAATAAAAGTATTAATGAATAATTCCACATTACTTATGTTGCTTTTCTTTCTGGCACTGAGCGTCGGGATTTAGGTCATTTTTCTCCTGTTGATTTTGGGTGATTTTCTCCTGTTGGTTTTAAGTTATTTTCTCCTGTTGGTTTTGGGTGATTTTTCTCTTATTGGTTTTTGGGTGGTTTTTCTCTTGTTGGTTTTTGGGTGTTTTTTTGTCATGTTGGTTTTTGAATGTTTTCTTTTGTTGTTTTTTTGGGTGGTTTTTCTCTTGTTGGTTTTTGGGATGTTTGTCTCTTGTTGGTTTTTGGGTGATTTTTATCTTGTTAGTTTTTGGGTGATTTTCTCTTGTGGGTTTTCGTGTGATTTGTCTCTTGTTGGTTTTTGGATGATTTTTCTCTTGTTGGATTTTGGGTGGTTTTTCTCTTGTTGGTTTTTGGGATGTTTTTTTCTTGTTGGTTTTTGGGTGTTTATTTCTCTTGTTGGTTCTGGGTGTTTTTTTCTTGTTGGTTTTCAGGTGATTTTCTCTTGTTGGTTTTTGGGTGACTTTTCTCTTCTGGGTTTTTGGGTGATTTTTCTCTATGTGGTTTTTTGATGATTTTTCTCTTGTTGGTTTTTGTGTGATTTTCTCTTGTTGGTTATTGGGTGATTTTCTCTTGTTGGTTATTTGGTGATTTTCTCTTGTTGGTTATTGGGTAATTTTCTGTTGTTGGTTATTGGGTGATTTTCTCTTGTTGGTTATTGGGTGATTTTCTCTTGTTGGTTATTGGGTAATTTTTTCTTGTTGGTTATTGGGTGATTTTCTCTTGTTGGTTATTGGGTAATTTTCTCTTGTTGGTTATTGGGTGATTTTCTCTTGTTGGTTATTGGGTAATTTTTTCTTGTTGGTTATTGGGTGGTTATTGTCAGTGGTGCTGTCGTGTGTTGTCTACACTCACCATAGCGGTCAGGATGAAGCACAGACAGAGCATGCTCAGTGGCAGTCCAATGGCCAGTTTGGTGGTCATAGTCATGGGACATTCACCGCAGTCAGCTGGACAGGTGGAACAAAGCTCCGCCTCCTCACACAAGCCGTCACCGCAGACTTGGAACGAGAAGAAACGAGCTTAAGTCTGAGTTAAATTATGGTAACACCAGAAAACTAGTATTCACAGAGTGTTTAACTCCGCCCCATTTGGTTCCAATCTCCAGTTTCCATGACAACCTGTTCTTGAATTAGAGCCAATTGTCATGTTCTGTACCTTGTACTTTCTGTTTTCTTCTCTGTCTGCGTGTTTTTTCTGCTCTGTCTTTCTCTCTGTATTTCACCTTTCACCTCTTTCTGTTTCCCTTCCTGATTTGATTATGTGACTCACCTGATGGACCCAGGTGTGTTCATCAGGTGAGGAGCATATAAACCCGCATTCTGGTCTGAAACCTTCGCCAGATTATCATGACCTGTTCCTCTGATTTTCCCGCAACCTATGTTACCTGTTTTCCGTGTACCAGTCCCGTTTCTGTCCGACCTCTGTTTTCTGCCTGTGATCTCTGCCTGCCTTTTCTGATACTGAACCTGGACTGGACCCTGTTACGCATCTCGCCGCCTGCCCTGACCCTGGAACGAACACCGACCCTGATCCCAGCTGCCTGCCCCGACCCCGTAACGGACCCCGACTACGAGACCCGCGGCCAGCCCTGACCTTGGACCGGAACTGACCTGAATCCAGTCTCGCTCCTGGACCAGAGGAGATCTTCCGTGCTCCGCCTGGATAAGTACATTCCAGCCCAGAGAGACTTTAAAGGGGACATTTCCTCATTTATCTGTATTGTGTTTCTAAGTAGTGTAAGAATAAAGTACTGCTTGGACTTTTACGCATGCCTCCTGTTTTGCACTTGGGTTCTCTGCGGTCCGTTACACCAATAATGTAATTTTTTACCTTTCTGCTAAATGCAACCTTGACCTTTGATCTTTGTGTAACCCAGGTCACCTAATTTATCAAAGAAAAAAATCCAGTGTGTTGATTCGCTGCCCCACTAGGGGCGCTCCCAATATTAGCAGCCCCCGTCCTCAGTCTATGTCCTGGGCTGTGATTGTGCCAACACGTACAAACCTAAAACCAACACAAATCAACTTCAAAGAACTCCACAGGACCAAAAACCCCAAACTTTGGACCGAATTGGTGAGTTGGCATTAAAATAAATTAGCCTGTGTTAACCGACAATTTCGATGAACCGATCTGAAAACCTACAAATCTCACCCCACCTCTGAAACAACACTGCATCGATCGAACGGTGAGTTAAGTTTAATTTAATTGCCGTTTTATTCACCGATTATGGTGTACTTCTGTTTTTTTTAATTGTCATCAGTGTCCATGGACTGTAGGTGTTTAGTAGATGACCTACCTACAGCAGGTAGGACTGTACTCTTACACTCCAGTGCAACCTGCATACGACCAACTCTTATATGAGCAATGAGCGAGGTTAGACCTGGATGGAACAATACCACCTGTAAGACAGAAGAATGAGTTTACTGCCCCACAAGTCTTCATTTAATATTATGAATGAACATCCATGGAGCTTAATGGTTTGTCTAATATTTCAATCAATCTGTGTATCATTCGTTCATTGGTTTTTCAAAATAAAACTAAAAATAAAACAAAAACCCCAACTACTTTCTTCGTTAATTGTTTCGAAAACCAAAATGAAAAAAAAATTACATTGATTTTTTTTTCAGTTTTAGAAAAGAAAAGAAAAAAAGACTGATAACAGTCATTTTCTCTTTTATCTAATTTTGACGTGTAAATGAATGTTAACGACCACAGAAACATGTAAATGAATGTTAACGACCACAGAAACATGTAAGTGAATGTTAACGACCATAGAAACGTGTAAATGAATGTTAACGACCATAGAAACGTGTAAGTGAATGTTAACGACTATAGAAACGTGTAAATGAATGTTAACGACCATAGAAACGTGTAAATGAATGTTAACGACCATAGAAACATGTAAATGTATGTTAACGACCATAGAAACATGTAAATGAATGTTAACGACCATAGAAACATGTAAATGAATGTTAACAACCATAGAAACATGTAAATGAATGTTAACGACCATAGAAACGTGTAAATGAATGTTAACGACCATAGAAACATGTAAATGAATGTTAACAACCATAGAAACATGTAAATGAATGTTAACGACCATAGAAACGTGTAAATGAATGTTAACGACCATAGAAACGTGTAAATGAATGTTAACGACCATAGAAACGTGTAAATGAATGTTAACGACCATAGAAACATGTAAATGAATGTTAACGACCACAGAAACATGTAAGTGAATGTTAACGACCATAGAAACGTGTAAATGAATGTTAACGACCATAGAAACGTGTAAGTGAATGTTAACGACTATAGAAACGTGTAAATGAATGTTAACGACCATAGAAACGTGTAAATGAATGTTAACGACCATAGAAACATGTAAATGTATGTTAACGACCATAGAAACATGTAAATGAATGTTAACGACCATAGAAACATGTAAATGAATGTTAACAACCATAGAAACATGTAAATGAATGTTAACGACCATAGAAACGTGTAAATGAATGTTAACGACCATAGAAACATGTAAATGAATGTTAACAACCATAGAAACATGTAAATGAATGTTAACGACCATAGAAACGTGTAAATGAATGTTAACGACCATAGAAACGTGTAAATGAATGTTAACGACCATAGAAACGTGTAAATGAATGTTAACGACCATAGAAACGTGTAAATGAATGTTAACGACCATAGAAACGTGTAAATGAATGTTAACGACCATAGAAACATGTAAATGAATGTTAACGACCATAGAAACGTGTAAATGAATGTTAACGGCCATAGAAACATGTAAATGAATGTTAACGACCATAGAAACATGTAAATGAATGTTAACGACCATAGAAACATGTAAATGAATGTTAACGACCATAGAAACATGTAAATGAATGTTAACGACCATAGAAACATGTAAATGAATGTTAACGACCATAGAAACATGTAAATGAATGTTAACGACCATAGAAACATGTAAATGAATGTTAACGACCATAGAAAGGTGTAAATGAATGTTAACCATAGAAACATGTAAATGAATGTTAACAACCATAGAAACGTGTAAATGAATGTTAACGACCATAGAAACATGTAGATCATTATGGGATGGTACCGTGGAATTTTTGGTCTTATTTTGAAAAATGAATGATACACACACATTCAAATCCACCAGCAAATCCCAGACATTAGACATGTCAGTTAAGGTTTGTTAGTCCCACCCAGACCCTGTCTGTCTGTCTGCCTACTGGACCAGTTTCCATGACATTTGTCCAGTAAAGGCGTCAGGTGTCGTTCAAGGCATCAGGTGATGGTAACAGTGTCAGGTGATGGTAACAGTGTCAGGTGACGTAAAAGTGTCAGGCGACGGTAACGGTGTCAGGTAACGGTAAAGGCGTCAGGTGACGGTAAAAGCGTCAGGTGACGTAAAGGCGTCAGGTGTCGGTAAAGACATCAGGTGACGGTAAATGTGTCAGGTGACGGTAAAGGCGTCAGGTAACGGTAAAGGCGTCAGGTGACGGTAAAAGCGTCAGGTGACTGTAAAGGCGTCAGGTGTCGGTAAAGACATCAGGTGACAGTAAATGCGTCAGGTAACGGTAAAGGCGTCGGGTGACGGTAAAGGCGTCAGGTGATGGTAAAGGCGTCTGGTGACGGTAAAGGTGTCTGGTGTCGTAAAGATGTCAGGTGTCGGTAAAGGCGTCAGGTGTCGGTAAAGGCATCACGTGTCGGTACAAGCGTCAGGTGTCGGTAAAGGCGTCACGTGTCAGTACAGGCGTTAGGTGATGGTAAAGGCGTCAGGTGACGTAAAAGCATCAGGTGATGGTAAATGGGTCAGGTGACCGTAACGGCATCAGGTGACGGTAACGGCGTTAGGTGACGGTAACAGTGTCAGGTGACGGTAAAAGCATCAGGTGACGGTAAAGGCGTCAGATGACGGTAAAGGCGTCAGGTGTTGGTCAAGGCATCAGGTGATGGTAACAGTGTCAGGTGACGGTTAAAGTGTCAGGTGACGGTAAAGACGTCAGGTGTCAGTAAAGGCGTCAGGTGACGGTAAAGGCGTCAGGGGTCGGTGAAGGCATCAGGTGATGGTAACAGTGTCAGGTGACGGTTAAAGTGTCAGGTGACGGTAAAAGCGTCAGGTGACGGTAAAGGCGTCTGGTGTCCTAAAGACGTCAGGTGTCGGTAAAGGCATCAGGTGTCGGTAAAGGCGTCACCTGTCGGTACAGGCATCAGGTGTCGGTAAAGGCATCAGGTGACGGTAAAGGCGTCAGGTGATGTAAAGGCATCAGGTGACAGTAAAGGCATCAGGTGTCGTAAAGGCATCAGGTGTCGGTAAAGCCGTCACGTGTCGGTACAGGCGTCAGGTGTCGGTAAAGGCGTCAGGTGTCGGTAAAGGTGTCAGGTGACAGTAAATGGGTCAGGTGACAGTAACGGCGTCAGGTAACGGTAAAGATGTCAGGTAACGGTAAAAGCGTCAGGTGACGGTAAAAGCGTCAGGTGACGGTAAAGGCGTCAGGTGTCGGTAAAGGCGTCAGGTGTCGGTAAAGGCGTCACCTGTTGGTACAGGCTTCAGGTGTCGGTAAAGGCGTCAGGTGACGTAAAGGCATCAGGTGACAGTAAAGGCGTCAGGTGACGGTAAAGGCATCAGGTGTCAGTAAAGCCGTCACGTGTCGGTACAGGCGTCAGGTGTCGTAAAGGCGTCACGTGTCAGTACAGGCGTCAGGTGTCGGTAAAGGTGTCAGGTGACAGTAAATGGGTCAGGTGACAGTAACGGCATCAGGTAACAGTAAAGGTGTCAGGTAACGGTAAAGGCGTCAGGTAACGGTAAAAGCGTCAGGTAACGGTAAAAGCGTCAGGTAACGGTAAAGGCGTCAGGTAACAGTAAAGGCGTCAGGTGATGGTAAAGGCGTCACGTGTCAGTACAGGCGTCAGGTGTTCGTAAAGGCTTCAATTGTCAGTAAAGGGTAAAGGTGTCAGGTGAAGGTGGTTGTAACTGGTGGTGGTGGTAAGTGCTGTTGACAGATAGGAAACTACATGCAGGCTCCAACATGGCATCATGACCTTTGACCTATAAAGAAGGAACACCACGTATGATGTTTTGAAAAGCAATTTACCTTGGCTGTCCAGTTGGTCTGAGTCATTTTACCAGAAGTTGAAATTGTGTGTGTGAAGATTTTTCCATCATCTGGAATCCATGGACCACAGATACTGTCTGTTGTCTGGAAAAATAACCATGTGTTTGATGATGATGATGCGAGAGCAGAAAAACAAACAATATTTAAAATAACCTCCGTAGAGCTGGTAAAAGTACTCACATTGTCTTCATAAAAAAAAAGTATATTTAGTAAGTAAGTATATTTTATATATATATATATATATATATATATATATATATATATATATATATATATATAATTTTTTTTTTAACTGTCAAAGTTAACGCGCTAACGCAACATGCCTTTAATGGCACACATTTTTTAACACGGGATTAACACAGAAGCATTTGAAGTTTGGGCATTTCCGTAGCTCAGAGAACTGGAAGCAATGCACCAAGGTCGATGGTGCCAACAGACAAGTACAGTGGTGCTTATCTCCGCATCATGGTGCATCATGTTGTCAGTGTCTGTAGTTGTCAGCGTCAGTTGTTGTCAGCGTCAGTTGTTGTCAGTAGTTATCGATGTCAGTAGTTGTCATTGTCAGTTGTTGTCAGTAGTTGTCAGCATCAGTTGTTGTCAGTGTCAGTAGATATCAGTGTCAGTTGTTGTCAGTGTCAGTAGTTGTCAGTGTCAGCAGTTATCAATGTCAGTAGTTGTCAGTGTCTGTAGTTGTCAGCGTCAGTTGTTGTCAGCGTCAGTAGTTGTCGTGTCAGCAGTGATCAATGTCAGTAGTTGTCATTGTCAGTTGTTGTCAGTAGTTGTCAGTGTCAGTAGATATCAGTGTCAGTAGTTATCAGTGTCAGTAGTTGTCAGTGTCAGTTGTTGTCAGTGTCAGTAGTTGTCAGTGTCAGTAGTTGTCAGTGTCAGTAGTTGTCAGTGTCAGTAGTTATCAGTGTCAGTAGTTGTCAGTGTCAGTAGTTGTCAGTGTCAGTAGTTATCAGTGTCAGTAGTTGTCAGTAGGTGTCAGTGTCAGTAGTTGTCAGTGTCAGTAGTTGTCAGTGTCAGTAGTTGCCAGTGTCAGTAGTTGTCAGTGTCAGTAGTTGTCAGTGTCAGTAGTTGCCAGTGTCAGTAGTTGTCAGTGTCAGTAGTTGTCAGTGTCTGTAGTTGTCAGTGTCAGTAGTTGTCAGTAGTTGCCAGTGTCAGTAGTTGTCAGTGTCAGTAGTTGTCAGTGTCAGTAGTTGCCAGTGTCAGTAGTTGTCAGTGTCTGTAGTTGTCAGTGTCAGTAGTTGTCAGTAGTTGTCAGTGTCAGTAGTTGTCAGTGTCAGTAGTTGTCAGTGTCAGTAGTTGTCAGTGTCAGTAGTTGTCAGTGTCAGTAGTTGTCAGTGTCAGTAGTTGTCAGTGTCAGTAGTTATCAGTGTCAGTAGTTGTCAGTGTCAGTAGTTGTCAGTGTCAGTAGTTGTCAGTGTCAGTAGTTGTCAGTGTCAGTAGTTATCAGTGTCAGTAGTTGTCAGTAGTTGTCAGTGTCAGTAGTTGTCAGTGTCAGTAGTTGTCAGTGTCTGTAGTTGTCAGTAGTTGTCAGTGTCAGTAGTTGTCAGTGTCAGTAGTTGTCAGTAGTTGTCAGTGTCAGTAGTTGTCAGTGTCAGTAGTTGTCAGTGTCAGTAGTTGTCAGTGTCTGTAGTTGTCAGTGTCAGTAGTTGTCAGTAGTTGTCAGTGTCAGTAGTTGTCAGTGTCAGTAGTTGTCAGTGTCAGTAGTTGTCAGTGTCAGTAGTTGTCAGTGTCAGTAGTTGTCAGTGTCAGTAGTTGTCAGTGTCAGTACCATGTATCCCAGAGGACAGGAGTGGATGTTGGCGTGATGAATACAACAGTTTTCACCGTCTGCATCTTTCCAGTTTGAAGGACAGTCCAGGTGTTCACAAAACCTCTGAGCATCGTCTGCATTTACTATAGAACTGAAGAGAAAAACCCAGACCAGTTTAGAACCAGATCTGGTCCTGTATAGAACTAAACTATCAAAGCAGACCAGTTTAGACCCAGATCTTCAGTGGGTTTTTTTCACCTGTGTGTAAAGATGTTGTTGTCGATCGCCCAGTGGTAGAACGAGTCCTGAGCTGTTACCGAGTACGTGACACTGAAAACTTGTCCACTTTTGATGGTTTCAGGAGGTCTGACCACCCAGGCCATCTCTAGACCTGAAGGAGACACCAAGACCAAAGGCATGGACAGGAAGGACGTGTTAGCAACAATCTGATGATACACTGTCAAAAATATAACTTTTACAGAAAAAAAGCTGTGGTTTAACAGATTCACAGCATACGATGATTTAATATTTTAAACATTAGATTTAACATTTTATAATATAGTATATATAATCAAAATCTTCAAAAATACAGAAAAAAACACCAAAAAATGAAATAAAATATCTAAAACTATATATATATATATATATATATATATATATATATATATATATATATAACTTTTCTATTTAATGACATAAAATGTTTAATTAGATTAATGATGATTCTTTCTTCTCACCTCCACAGTCGATCATGTTGTATTCATTAGGTTTGTCCAGAGGCCAACAGTCGTACTCACTGTTGTCCAGGTCATGCCAACAAAATACAGAAGTAAAACTGCAAACACATACCTGAAAACAGCAACAACAACATATGGATTTAACACTGGAAAAATAAACAAGTATATATATATATATATATATATATATATTAGAGAAAGTTTACCCAAATCAGAAAACAGAGTTTTTCCTGTTTGATCATGTTTTAAAATCAATAGATGTGAGTGGATTTGATCTGTTTCTGAGCTGATGAATAAAATGAATGATGGAAAGAACTGGAGGGACGGTCGAGCAAGACACAGAGAGAGAGGGGGAAAGAGAGGGGAGGGAGAGACAGTCGAGCAAAACAGGGAGAGAGAGGGAGAGAGAGAGAGATGGTCAAGCAAGACAAAGAGATAAGATAAGATAGATATTCCTTTATTATTCCCACTAGGGAAAATTCCAGGTTTACAGCAGCACAGAATAGAGTGGCACAGCAACAAAAAATTATATATAAAAAAACTATCCAATTCTATGCACACTATTTACACTATATACACTATTTATACTATATACACTATTTACACTATATACACTACTTATACTATATACACTACACTATATACACTATTTATACTATATACACTACACTATATACACTATTTATACTATATACACTATATACACTATTTACACTATATACACTACTTATACTATATACACTACACTATATACACTATTTATACTATATACACTATTTACACTATTTATACTATATACACTATATACACTACTTATACTATATACACTACACTATATACACTATTTATACTATATACACTATTTACACTATTTATACTATATACACTATTTATACTATATACACTATTTATACTATATACACTATTTACACTATATACACTACTTATACTATATACACTATTTATACTATATACACTACACTATATACACTATTTATACTATATACACTATTTACACTATATACACTACTTATACTATATACACTATTTATACTATATACACTACACTATATACACTATTTATACTATATACACTATATACACTATTTACACTATATACACTACTTATACTATATACACTACACTATATACACTATTTATACTATATACACTATTTACACTATTTATACTATATACACTATATACACTACTTATACTATATACACTACACTATATACACTATTTATACTATATACACTATTTACACTATTTATACTATATACACTATTTATACTATATACACTACACTATATACACTATTTACACTATTTATACTATATACACTATTTATACTATATACACTATTTACACTATTGCACATGGGTTGATTAATTGCACTGTATATGAATATATGATTGTTAGTTGTACATTATTGTAGGTTGTTGATTTCTGTTGTGGATCCTGACAACTGCAGGAAGAAAGGATCTGCAATACCTCTCCTTCACACACTTGGGGTGTCTTAGTCTGTCATTAAAGGAGCTCCTTAGTGCAGTCAGTGTGTGTTTGAGGGGGTGTGAGTTTGTGAGAAAGCGAGAGACCGTCGAGCAAGACACAGAGAGGGAGAGAGAGACGGTCGAACAAGACACAGAATAAGAGAGAGAGGGGGAGGGAGTCTGTGAGATAATTCTAACATTTTACTGCCCTCTGCTGGGGATGTTTTAAAAGTGTTTTAAGTTTTAAGTAAGGTTACGGGTTTTTTTTTTCAGTATTCAGTGGTGGACACACACAGGGTGTGTGTGTGTGTGTGTGTGTGTGTATTACAGCAGTGGTTGTTAAAGGAGACATATCATATCATTCACATTTTTCATAAGTTAACTCAGTTCCTTAGTGTCTCAGTCAATGGTGTCACAGCCATTTAAAATGTGGGACATGAGCAAAATCATTTATCAGTCTATATATATATCAGTCTATTATCAGAAAATTAACAAAGAATTATCCATTAATGATTAAATTTTTTATATTAAAAAGTAATATATGACCAAAAATAATAACAAAAATGTTTTTCCTCAATTAAACATTTATTCAATTCATAAGTCAGATGGCCTGGACGTTTTCATTGACTGTCAGTATAAATATGTCAATAACCTGCTTTAAGGTAAAGGTCATACATTTACCAAATATACCATTGGCTTGACGTCATATGACGTCTTTACGTGACGTCATGGAGCCTATGGGTGTTATCTCATCTGAGGTCAGAAGGTCAGATGAAGTGAATGAAAAAAAAACACCTGATACTATCTGGTCTGGATTGTGAGATATCACCACTGATGTGTTTGAACTGTTGACCTTCACTGGCACCTTGACCTTTGACCTTTAGATTCTGAGATATCACCACTGATGTGTTTGAACTGTTGACCTTCACTGGCACCTTGACCTTTGACCTTTAGATTCTGAGATATCACCACTGATGTGTTTGAACTATTGACCTTCACTGTCACCTTGACCTTTGACCTTTAGATTCTGAGATATCACCACTGATGTGTTTGAACTATTGACCTTCACTGTCACCTTGACCTTTGACCTTTAGATTCTGAGATATCACCACTGATGTGTTTGAACTATTGACCTTCACTGGCACCTTGACCTTTATAACTCAAAATTTAATTTTAGCTTCTTCCTTGATGCAGTATCCATGATCTCTGAAAGTTTAATCAAAATCCATCCATAACCATTTGAGTTATCTTACTGACAGACAGACAGACAAACAAAAGGTAAAACATAATCTCCTTCGCAGAAGTAATAAATGCCACACATAATATGCAGATGATACTTGTTTATTTGGGTGTACATTGCATTTGTTTACAAAGAGATGGAAGAAAAAGCAGTGGATCACTATATGTTGTTCGTAAAGTTCAGCTTTGCAAAGACTAGGGCTGACAAACAATTACAAAGTTTAATCGGATTAATCCCAGGGTTTCTGTGTATTCATTTCCATTCAATTAAATATCTATTTTTAAACTATAGATTGAGTTTTGTTTTATATGAGCAAAAGGAATCAAAAGAAGGGAATTTATATGCACTTCACGTTTGTCGCTGGCTGGGTGACGTGTTGGTCTGTGGGCGATGTATTAGCACTGTGGCTAACGTATGCTTGGTGTTAATGTAGTATTTGAAACTGGAAGTGATTGGATGGAATACACTCCTTCCTGGAGAGTGTAACAATGTTAAAATGAGTGATTTTCCTTCATTTTTGGTCATTAGTTTTGTTTTATTTTTTTCCTGTTCCTCACCATTGTATTCATAGATCCAACACAAGACTTTCCATGTTTCCATCTATTGAAGACCAGAAGACCAAGTGTCATTTAGTGTCACTACATAAAATAAATAGATTTTATATCAATCAAACGCTGAAAGATGAAAAAAAAGGTACTTTTATACATTTTATGTAAGAATATGTCTTCGTCATCTGGCCTCAGTCATGTTTGTTTGAATAGAATTAATGCAGGGAATAGAATTGATTCTATTCTCCCAAAGGTATAAACCTTTCTGTCTTCTTTTCTTTGCTTTTGTCAAACCTGTTTTCCTTCCAGTCTCAAGGCACAGTAAAAAACTTATTTGTTTCTTTGAAATCTTAAACTAGCCTTGCAAATTTCTGCTTAGAGGACTCTCAAACTCATGACTTTTATTTTCCACATTCATCCTGATGTGATTGGACCAGCAAAATAGAATAATCTAGAAAAAGACAATTCCACATTTTTGTCTTTTAGTGCAAACAAACCCCATTACCTTATGAAAATACTTTGAAAAATAAATTATCACACTAGAAAGGTGTGAATAACCTGAAAAAACTGAAATGTCTCAGGAAAAATACGTACAATTCTAATATTATACGTCAGTTTATCATTTACACCCCTGCATTATGGATCAGATCTACTACAAAGACACTAAAGTGTGAGAATTGTGCTTATTTTTCTTTATAGATTTCAATTTTTCACATTTTATTGTTACAGGAAAGTTCATTAGTATAAATATTTTCCTAATTTAATGTTATTTTCTGCACTATAACAAGGATAGAAATTTGTAGTTATTATTTATGGGCATAAAGTCAATTATTTTCACATCAAAATGAGAAGAAAATATGGATTCATTATTTCTTTAGGTTATTCAGCTGTTATTTGACTGTAGATAATATTGATCTGTATGTGGAACCTGAACTAAAATCACTTCGACATCCTTGACTGTGGAGTTATTGACCTTTGTAAATTCATCCCACATTGGAACCTGTAGCGGGCCACATTTGGCCCCGGGACGCATGTTTGAGACCCCTGCTTTAGAGTCAATAAGAAGGTAGGCCATAATACAGGTTGTTCCCTTTAAATATTTCCTTCCCTCATGCCTCTGCGTTCAGACTGGGACATGATTGGCTGACCCCATACGTGTATGAACAGACCTGCACCTGACTTGTTATTGATCATTGATTCATGTTGGTTGTTCATTTTAATTTGATACATCTTTCTGTCATGAATCTTTGTAACTTCAGATTATTTATGGTCCTCTTATTTGATAAATAAATGTAATTGAACAATCAATGATGTTAAAATTAGGCCACCGTCAGACACATGTGATGCTGCCCTGGACACCCTAACCGACCTTGCAGTCATGTTAGTTGGACGCTCTGCCCACTATGGAGGAACTTGGCAAAGCCATCGATTGCCTCTTCAGTGAGAGGGGTCCTGGGAAAGACGGTATTCCTCCAGAGGTCCTGAAGAGTGGGGTGCCAGCTATTACTACAACATCTCCATGAGCTCCTGTGCCTTTGCTGGGAGAAAGGCTATGTCCCCCAAGACATGCGTGACGCCAATATCGTCACCCTCTACAAGAACAAAGGGGGACGCAGTGACTACAACAATTACCATGGTATCACCCTTATCAGTACCGCGGGAAAGGGCTATGCCCTTGTTGTTCTGACGGGACTGCAGAGTCTCACATCTAGAGTGTACCCAGAGTCTCAGTGTGGCTTCAGGGCTGGGCGATCTACTGTGAACATGATCTTCTCTCTATGCCAGCTGCAGGAGAAATGCCGAGAATAGCAGAAACCCCTGTACAGTGACTTCATAGACACGATGAAAGCCTTCGACTTAGTAGAAGCTGACTCATCAGCCTCCTGTGGAAGATCGGATGCCCCACAAGGCTGCTCTGGATAATCATGTCCTTCCATGAAAACATGCACAGCACAGTCAGCTTTGACTGCTGCACATCCAAAGCCTTTCCCGTGAGCAGTGGAGTTAAGCCAGGTTGCGTCCTTGCACTAATCCTCTTTGGGATCTTCTTCTCCATGCTGCTTCAGTACACCTTCAGTGACTGTACATAAGGCATCTACATTCGCACCAGAGATGGAAAACTCTTTGACATTGCCCATCTGTGCACCAAGACCAAAGTCCTGGAGGTGCTGATCCACGAGTTGCTGTTTGCGGACAATGCAGCACTGACGTCTCACACAGAAGCTGGACTGCAGGAGTTGGTTGACCACCTGTCTCATGCCTGCGAGGAGTTTGGCCTGACCATTAGCCTCAAGAAAACAAATATCCTGGCTCAAGATACTCTGTCCCCACCATCCATCTCCATCAATGGTACACACCTTGAGGTAGTGGACTCTTTCACCTACCTTGGTTCGACCATCTCCAGTTCCCTTTCCATGGACACAGAGATCAGCACAAGGATCGTGTAGGCTGCTGCCACCATGGCCAAGCTTGACAAATGAGTTTGGGGCAACAGTCAGCTGACAGAGAACACTAAGCTCCAGGTGTATCAAGCCTGCATTTTCGGCACTCTCCTGTACGGCAGTGAGTCGTGGACTACATACGCCAGGCAGGAAAAGTGGCTAAACAACTTCCATCTCAGCTGCCTCAATCGACTCTTGCACATCATGTGGCCGGACAGGAGAACCAACACTGAAGTTTTTCACCGTGCTAGCATCCCCAGCATGTTTGCCCTTCTCAGCAGGAGGCGTCTGAGGTAGCTAGGCCACATTTGCCGCATGTCTGTTGGCTGCATACCCAAGGACTTGCCTCTATGGGGAGCTGTGTGAGGTGGCTCGACCCATAGGAAGGCCAAAGCTCCAGTACAAGGACATCTGCAAGCGTGATATGAAGCAGGCTGGCGTCAACCCCAACTCATGGGGACACACTGCAGTCACCGACGGAATCACTAGAAAAAAACAGCTGGCAGACAAGAGGGCAAAGAGGAAGGCAAGGACAGTCTCTGCCTTGAAACCAACCTCGTACGGCTGCACTAAATGTTCCAGAGACTGCACCTCTAGATTTGAGTTCAAAAGCCACTCTAGACAATTCAACTGTACAACTTAGTGCTACACCTTCATCTCATGAGATGTACGGTTGCCAACGATTTCCTCACTGCAGGGGTGATTAGCCTAACACATTTTAGTTTTTGTAAATGCACAATAGTTTCAGTTATTTAATTTTTAATTTAACAAATGTCTTTTCAATTCTAGTTTAATCATTTTATTATTTTTTAAATGATCTTTGTGTGTAATACTTTGTCAGTAGAATCTTTTTTTTCATCTTTTTTTGTATCTACTGCATCAACTGTCCATTTGTTCATGCGCAGCAATGACTGTACATTAACAAACTGCCTGAAATACGCAAGCAGAGATGTTCCTTCTGCTGCAGATGAGTTGATCGCATTATCATTTTTAATCAGGTTAATCTTGAAGATGATTAATCATGGTTAATTTTGACAGCCCCAGGAATAACATGTAAAAGTCTGAATTAAATCTACATTTACTAGCTAAGACAAGTAGCAACTAGCTAACAAATATAACCCTATGTCTGACAGAATGATTATTAACTGCAGCTAAAGGTGTGCACTTAGTAGAGTAGCTTAAGATTTGACTGTTAAAGCAGCGTAACCTAACATCTGTTAAAGCTGTGTAACCTAACATCTGTTAAAGCTGTGTAATTTAACATCTGTTAAAGCTGTGTAACCTAACATCTGTTAAAGCAGCGTAACCTAACATCTGTTAAAGCAGCGTAACCTAACATCTGTTAAAGCTGTGTAATTTAACATCTGTTAAAGCAGCGTAACCTAACATCTGTTAAAGCTGTGTAACCTAACATCTGTTAAAGCAGCGTAACCTAACATCTGTTAAAGCTGTGTAACCTAACATCTGTTAAAGCTGTGTAACCTAACATCTGTTAAAGCAGCGTAACCTAACATCTGTTAAAGCTGTGTAACCTAACATCTGTTAAAGCAGCGTAACCTAACATCTGTTAAAGCAGCGTAACCTAACATCTGTTAAAGCAGCGTAACCTAACATCTGTTAAAGCAGCGTAACCTAACATCTGTTAAAGCAGCGTAACCTAACATCTGTTAAAGCTGTGTAACCTAACAACTAACTGGAAGGTACGGTTTGAGTTTGAGTGGATGTCGATGTAGCGTGGGCGATGTTTTAGGGTTGGATGTTGATGGATTTCTCGCCGTAGACCTGTCTCAGAGCGGCGCAGTCCAGAACCACCATCAGTCGGCTGAGACCAACCCTCTGGGGGGTGAAATACTCAGACCAGAGCAGAGACGCCTGACCTGGGATCAGACTGGAAATACACAGATTTGATTTTAAACACACATTTCTGGGTCTAAAGTCATACGTAAAGAAACATTAAACAGAATAAAACTAATATAAATAAATAAAACAATAAATATAAATCAATCAATAAAATATAAATCAATCAATCAAATATAAATCAAATGTAAATACACTCAACAAAAATATAAACGCAACACTTTTGTTTTTGCTCCCATTTTTCACCAGATGGACTCAAAGATGTAAAATTCATTCCAGATCCACAATATTACCATTTCTCTCAAACATTGTTCATAAATCTGTCTAAATGTGTGATAGTGAGCACTTGTGCTTTGCTGAGATAATCCATCCCACCTCACAGGTGTGACACATCAAGATGCTGATCTGACATCATGATTAGTGGCTGGGGTTAGGTTTATACTATACTATACCAGCCCCCCCCCCCCCCCCAGTCCAGTAGGATGTTTACCTGCCATACATGTGCAGTCTAGATAGAACCATCCAGTTTATTGTAAAGCACCCAAGCTTCGTACATAGGAACCTTCTGGACCTCACAGTGACTTGGTAATATTTTTAACATCAGTCACAGAAGTTTACGTCTATGTGTGTAAAACATGTTTGACACATGCCCATACATAACAGTCGGATGAGTCTAAACACTTGTAGGTGTGAAGTTTTTCATGAGTGTACATATTTGTTAATTAGGTACGTATATGTCAGACTATTGTATACTTGGAAACTTACCGACATTGTCCATCCACTCTTTTATCAAGTAAGGATTCGGTAGGTGATGCTCACTTTTAAGTGATCATTTATTTATGGAACATTCTAGACCTTGAAAAGACACAGTTTTATCATAGTCTGACAGCTCATAATGCCAGTATATGGACAGTCCTGGCTTGTGTGCATTATAGCACCATTCTGTTTGTCTACAAATATGCTGTGTATCAGTTACGGGATGCATGAGGCAAGGTGCGTTCACAAACCGTGGGAATTTTAGATATCCGGGGTACAGGGTGTGACGGTCACTTTGTAGCAAGAGTGAAGCATGAAAGATAAACTTTATGAACTCAACACATTCAACAAACCGAGACACATTTACAGTTATTTTATTTTTCCCGTGCAATCGGGAAATAAGCATTTATAAATATAATTTTTAAAAATCAGATAGTTGTGGCTTAATGCTGTCATTCCATCGTTATTTCATTAATATTGCTATATTCTCCATTGTTATTGAATACATTGTGTGTTGGATCTATTTAAAAAAAAACGTCTGGATTGCTTTGTTTCCAGCTGTTTTTACACAGTAGAAAAATTACTTGAGGTCAGAGTTTACTGATACTTCCTCCTACATGTCCATGACGCGGTGATGAGGCGCCTCTGATTGGCTCAGAATGTGTGAAGGAACACTCCCCCCTCCCCTCTCTCTGTGTGTGTTTTACCTTTACCCAAGTAGCATCCAGCTAGGTTTCGTGCTGTTGCTTGTTTTAAAAATGTGCAGTAAAAAAAGAGGCTTTTCACCTGTAATATCTTGTTGCTGCTGTCATGAGTCCAGGTCCTTCCATTCGAACGTAAACCTCCTCCAGGTCAAAGGTGAAAGGGTTTGTGAACTTGACTGTAGCCAACATCTGTTCATTCACTTTACCGTTCTCTGACACCTGCAAACAAACAAGGATCATCATCATCACCTTCATCATCATCAGTTGGGATCTAAAGTTAAGTTGAATTTAAGAGTTAATAAAGATCGTACTGGAGTAGTTACTTAAATACTTAATCCATTCCATAACTGTATCGCTGTTACCGTTACTCTGGAAATAATGTGATGCGTTACAGGAATGTTTCCACTATTGGACCTTCCGGGACTTTTTTGGGAGAACTACTTTTGACCGGGCATGAGTTAGCTCCGTCCTCTCAGCCGTACGTCCCCATACAGAAATGGAACGCTTCGATGACGTTATTATATCTCGTCAGTTGCTATGGTAACATCACTAGCAAAAAGCACCAAGCGTCAGCAAAGGAGGAAATGACAAGACTAGACGTGGATTAGGGATGATGAAATGCATTAAAAAATCTTGACTGATCACAGAGCCTCATTGATGTAGGTCACTGAGAAAAGAAAACCGTCGCTTTGTCGGCTCACACACACACACACACACACACACACACACAGCCACACGCACCGTGTTGCTTCAGTCACACTGCGACGCCGAGTGATGTTATGTTAAAAGCTCATTTTAAACCGTCACACATAAAGAAAATATTTGATATTCCAGTAAATTCTGCTGCTAAATATGATGTAAAAAAAACTTAGCGATTACCGTCAGTCTGCAGTTCTGCATAAACTCCTTTTGCCGTAGTCCACCCGTCATGTCATTTTCAGTAGGTCTGTCAGATGGATAACAACTCGTCCACCGAACTTTTGGGTTTCATGGTGGCAACTTGCTGTCCCAGTCTAGCTGTCATAGAAGTTCTAGCTTTGGGTTTTGTTTACGTTTTAAGCAAACGTTCTAAAATGGTGCGAGGTGTACTGTACCATATAGATTAACTGAGGAAGCATCTTAAATCCCATCCAAAGTAACATCACAGAACAAGGATGGATACTCTTGTTTAACTGTTTTTTCATTTCTTTCACATTTTTGAACAAAAAAACCCAAAGTAACTGAAAAATACTTTTCCTGGTAACTAATTACTTTGCTTTGCTTTTTTAGGGAAGTAACTAGTACTTGTAATTAATTACTTTTTCAAAGTAACTAAGCCAGCACTGCTTGTCCATTAGTGGATTTTATTTTACTCCTGAGTGTTCTCATCCCGGGGATGTGATGGAGTACAAGACTACTAGTATTGGGTAAAACCATGTTTTCTTTTCGCTGTCATGGCTGCTGCGACAGCCTAACACCATAGTAATAGAGCGCAGCTAACTATGTTCAAAGTACGTATAAAGTAATGAGGGTTGTTACAGCATAGTATGAACAATATATACTGTTAAAATATTGAGTGTATGAAGACATTAACCATGTTTAGTTGTGTGAATCTGATGGCAACAAATTGCAAAGACCCTGTCTGGAAGTAGCATTAGCAACTGGCTAAGTACTCCAACAACTATATGGGCATCACAGCAACACAATGATGCATTTTGCGTTTAGTAAGACAGAATATTGTTCGTAAAAAAAGAACAGCTACATAGGTGTTTACTGAAAAAAAAACTTAAGTATTAACCATGACAGTACATTTATTATCCTAAGAAGGTAAACCTGCCCGATGTAAACTCATAGCATTAGCCACTATGCTACCACTGCATTCACCAGGTATTTTGGCCAATTTGCCACCGATTATTAAGCTCCATGTCCCTTCTTTGCCCATCATTCCTGCATCTGCCCCTCTCTGTATTACCCTGGCCTCTCTCTCTCCACTGTGGTTCCTAATTAAAGGGCTATGACCCATCGTGAATATTATCTGCTCTTGTCTCCTCCATGTTGTCAATATACAACCGTAGTTAGCTTGATCTTGTGGAACTCCCTGGTGGTACCCTAACCCTTCCTAACCCTTCCAGCCATTCCGTGTTTGTGGACAAGGGCGTTATTTCTTCACATTTTTGGTTAAAAAGTGTTTACTGCAAAGTTGAATTTCAATTTCTTGATCGACATCCTGATATTTTATAATTTATATTCAGTGTGATTCATGGTAGTGTTGCCCTTTAAGTATTTAGGTGAGAGCGGTGTTTAACTATGACACTGGAGCCAAATCTCACTAATGTGGTTAAAAGTTTAGGTTAGGGTAGTGTTTGACCACCCTCCCTTCTTACCTCTATAGTAACCTGTGGGTTCTTCAAAGTGATGACCTTCATAGCAGACACTATTTGCTGTGTTTCTTTCACTCTCCCAGTGATAATAAAGTTGAGGTTGGACTGTTCCACCAGGTGTCTCATGTAGGTTCGAGCCTCGATGTCCAGGATCTCCTTCACACCTGGACACAAAAACAACACAGCAGTTGTCCATCATCTTTAAAACAAACAGCCATGGATTTTCTGGACAATCCATTTTAATTTTCAAATCAGAAAATGAAAAGCCCAACATCTTTTCTTTTATTTGACAATAAAAAGCAGAAAATGCAAAGAGACAGACAGAAAGAGACAAAGACAGAGAGATAGAGACAGAGGCAGAAAAAGACAGAGAGAGCTCTTTCAATTGAAAAAATTAAATTGAAATTGAGAGAGACAGAGAGAGAGAGAGAGAGAGAGAGAGACTTGTCTGGGTTAGGGTCCAGTGTTGGGGACATTACTTTGTAAATGTATTTCGTTACAGAATACACAATACCTGAATTAAAAAGTAATTTGTAAAGTATTGGATTACATTGGTTTAACATGGTACTGTATTCTAAATACTTGGAATACTTCTTATTAAAACTTAATTTAAATTAAATATAAATAACTTTACACACTAAATAATATTTATTATAATATTTAACATCACAACATACTGGTAAAATAACAAATAAAACATTAAAGTTCAATTATTATTTGTTAATTTATTAAAAGTTCAATATGCCTGAACATAGGACCAACTATTCTTAACATTTAAATACTGTTTGGTCACCAATGGTGGGAAGGTCTCCAGGAAAATCAACAGACAATCAAAACTACCAAGTGTGTGCGCTATGAGGTGACAATCCAACCAACTAACTATCCTGCAGAGGACTAACTCTGGAGAATCCTCTCCCTTGATAAAAAAAAACTGATCAACTTTAAGTAGTACTGCATGAGCAAGAACAATAAAAATGTGATCAAGGTTTTATCTATCATCTTCCTGGTGATTCTGTAAAAATCTCAATAAGAACGACATTGGAACTAAGTAAAAAAAATTGTCTGCTACAAAAGTTTGGTAAACAAAAATGAGCACGTCAAAAGTGCAAATAGAAAATGTGAAATATAATGAAAGTTTTATCCATTACCTTCATTTTGAGTCTGTAAACTTTTCAATAAGAACAACTATGCAACTATGGCAAAAAATAACCTGTCACACCTAGAAACTTCTACAAAATTATCTGGTAAACAAAAATGAGCGAGGTAACACTTTCACTCAGTCATTTATGTAGTGAGTTAGGTTTTCTGAATCAAATGGTTGTTGTAGCAAAAGTGACATTTCAAAGTGTTTATCTGTCATCCTGTTGCAATGAGGATGAAGCAGAGTCCTGCACGGGTTCGGGTACCCGTGTGTGTGTGTGTGTGTGTGTGTGTGTGTTTGAGCTAAAACTATTTTTTGAGTTTATTATTTGTCTGCTACTGTTTAACAACATTTTTATTTGGCTCTGCCTTGGCTATGTCACTGTTCAGTATATTCGTGGCAATAAATGTTTGTATTTAAGTTTGGCTATCTGACATTTTCTTCCGGTTTCGGGTCGGATATCGGGTTCATATATAGCGGGTCGGTTCGGGTGCGGATTTATTTTTATTTTTTTCGTCGGAAAACGGGTCGGATACGGGTTTGAACATGACGGGTACGGGTGTTTGCGGTATGTCAAAATCAGAACCGTGCAGGACTCTGGAGTGAAGATCAGTCCTCCCTGGCTGAACAGTCGTTCCACAGGAGCACTGCTTGGGAACGTAGTGTTGTAAACGTAGTGTTGGAAACGTAGTGTCGTAAATGTAGTGTCGTAAATGTAGTGTTGTAAACACGAGTAATCCAATAATATTACTAAAGTAACTGTATTCTAAATACTAGGTTTAACAGCAGTAACTGTAACGGAATACAGTTACTCATAATTAGTATTCTAAATACGTAACGGCGGTACATGTATTCCGTTACTCCCCAACACTGTTAGGGTCAGGGGTCACAGTTAGGGTTAATTACATTTGTGCGGTTCCACCGTCACCGTGGGCGTCCTGAACAGGAACTCAGAGCTGGTGACCCCAGTGTAAAACACCACGCTCCCACTGATGTAGGCGTCCACGGTGCGCGTCTGATCTGTGTTGTTGACGAACTCCAGCGTCAGCTGAAAGTCGTCGCCCGTCAGGACGTCCAGGGTGGGGATGTTGAGCTCCACGTCAGCTGGAGGAGGGTTGGACTGTTCACGTTTACAGCCATATGTCACCGCTTTCTCCAGGACGGTTCGCTCTTCAGCGCTGCCTACAAGATGGAAATGAGTGTTTAATGACCTGAAACACCCTTAACCCTAACCTGAAACACCCTTAACCCTAACCTGAAACACCCTTAACCCTAACCTGAAACACCCTTAACCCTAACCTGAAACACCCTTAACCCTAACCTGAAACACCCTTAACCCTAACCTGAAACACCCTTAACCCTAACCTGAAACACCCTTAACCCTAACCTGAAACACCCTTAACCCTAACCTGAAACACCCTTAACCCTAACCTGAAACACCCTTAACCCTAACCTGAAACACCCTTAACCCGAACCTGAAACACCGAACTTGAAAAACTCTGTTTAGGATCAAGCAAATGGAAAAAACTGGAAAACCAAATAAAAGACAAATTAATATGAGATGTTTTGGTTTGCATTAAACAAAAAATTAAATAAAAACTTTTTAATTAAACAAAACTACTAAAAAAAATATCTTCAATTCAAGAAAAAAATTCACGAGAAAAAAAATTATGGAATTAAAGGAAAACATATTGAATTAAGAAAATTTTTTAACAAAAAAAAATATTAAAAGAACAAAAATTATGAAATGAAAGAAAAAAACAGTAGTAAAGTAAAGAATAAAAACATAAGGACAATAAAGACAAAAACATAAGGACAGTAAAGACAAAAGGACAGGGTCATGACCCAATGACCTTCAGGGAACTTGTACTGGTCAGTGATGTCACGGCGTGTCGTGTCACCAGGGTTTTTAGTCAAAACCAAACGTCCTACATGAGTGCGATTAACTTTGACTGGTTCCAAAGTCCCGTCTTTACTGCGGACATTGAACACGACGTCACTGTTGACCTGTGGACATTGAACACAACATGAGGACAGGGTTGTGGGTCATTTTTACTTTAACAGCAGAACATGTGACAACAGCTCCTCCTTCTGTTCATCATGTTACAAATTAATTCTTCATCTGATCAATAGATTAATTTCCTGATTTGAAAATTTTCTCTCCAGTTGTAATTGAAAAACGTCCATGACGGGGGCCCAGAATTTGTTGGTTGGAGCCAAAAGTGTTCCTGTGAACAGCCCTGCAGTGAAATGAAAGGTCATAGTTTAAAGACTAACCTCGGCGAAGACGAAGGGGGCGTCGTACGGGAAACAAGTGTGTCCATGTTTGATGGCCTGGACAGATGCAGGCCCACATCTGTATAAACCTGTCAATGGAAAAGACTTAATTACAACTATCAATGGATAAATGTTCTACAACTGTGGAAAAAAATAGCTCAAAGATTTTTATTATAGAAAAAATAGAATTATCAAGAAAATATGACAGAATTTTGAGGAAAATGTTTGTCTTATTTTCTTGAAGTTATTTAATTTTAAATTCTGGTTTATTTTCCTCAATATTAAGATTTTCCCCTTCAATGTTCTGTCTTTATTTTATTGAAGTTCTGTCTTTCTTTCATCAATATTCTGTTATTTTCCTGAAGTCTGCCTTTTCCCCTCAATATTCCTGCTTAATTTCCCCCTAAAAATTCTGGTTCATTTTCCTGCTAATTATGGCTTATTTTCAACAATAGAAAGAAAGTATTAAATGTAGGCAAATGTAATTTTGTCCAGTGTACCTCAGTGTCGTTCTTCCCTAATATTGTCATTCCAAACCTGGAGGAAAGATTTCGTGTCACGACCTCTCCCCCAGTTGTCACCCGTTTCACCTGGTCCAACACCGTGCAGCTGCCATTCATTGCTGATCTGCAGCTATTGAAGCAGTGAAGCTGCAGTTGCTGGTGTAAAACCATTCAGTATTGTCACATGACCTAGACATGTGTTATTAGAACTAGAACCTGGACATTTACTCATCACCACGGACTCTGACTTATCTACCCCGAGGTTTGGTTTGGGTTTGTTTCTCTTTCAGTCTCTGTCATCATTTGGTGGTTTTTCATTAAATCTGTTCTCACTTCAACATCTGAGTCCTTTCCACATTTCCACATTTAGTGCATACGTTTTTCTTCTTTCTTTACCATCACTGGTTTCCTGTGGTGTAGCATCCACCACCTGCCATCCTCCAAACCCAGCCGGCAGATCTTTTCTGGACATGTAACATTCATTCCAGCAGTGATAGTTCCTGAACACACAAACATTTATTAATTTACCTTTGAAAACCCTTCTAGAATATTCTGGAACCTTTTATTAAACATTGTGAAAATATTTATTAAATGTCATTTTTAATTGTATTTATATTGTTGGGTTTTCCTAGTTTCGGGTTAGTACCAGATGGAATCTCTGGTGCGACTGCGGTCAATCCTTCCATTTTCGTCCAGAATTATGTCGGTTTTCAGGTTTCCATCATTGTCGTGGGCAGAGAAGAAATTGGTGACAACCCGTGATGGGATTCCCAGACAGCGCAAGACTGGAAAACCCAAAAAACACACACATCAGCTGCATGGGTTAACCCTAAACTTTAACCTCACAGCAGAAGTCCCAGGTTTGATCACCAGACCGTGTGGGCCTTTCTGTGTGGAGTTTAAATGTTTCTGCCCCCCCCCCATGGCTGTCCACTGCTCCTCACAGTTTAAATGCAGAGGATGAATTTTGTCGCACAGTGAATAATGACAAATAAAGTATTTTACCTTATTATCATAATAATAATAAATCACTATTTTTTCAAGTAGTTTGTTAAAAAAGGAAAGGGCAAATCAGGTCAAATATGTGCGAAGGGGCGGGCTTTGTTGTGTCTGACACCATGTTTGGTCGTTGGCGAACAATCTCCCTAGGGTTAGGGGTTAAAGGTCAAACACTTACAGGTGTTAAAGACAGCAGCATAGACCCAACACTGAGCGTAGGCCACAGGTGTTCTGCTTCTGTAGTAGGACAGTAGGATGTCAGTGCTTCCTGTCCAGGAGGTGGGGGCCACACCATCCATGTAGTTTCCACTCCAGTTCCCCACAAGGACTCCTTCATCATCCCTAGAGTTCAACTATAAACAACAGGTACACACTGTTATTATTATTTACACACACACACACACACACACACACACACACACACACACACATATATATATATATATATATATATATATATAGTGATGTAAAAAAAAAAAAAAAAAACAGAGGGGGGGTTCACTGAAAAAATCTTGCTTTAAATCACTAAATTAATAAATTAACAGTTAAAATCAACAGTTTTCTCTGATGGTTCAGTTCATGTGGCCTTTTCTGCTGCCTGTGTGAGAGCACGGTGTGGCCATATATATATATATATATATATATATATATATATATATATATATATATATATATATATATATATATATATATATATATAAATATACATACAAATACACAGTTCTAGTTAGTTATGTAGATGTTTGTTATTTTCTCCATTGTGATTCCTTTCTAAACTTTCCAGTAGATATTTTTCTCACCATGGCAGAAGCTTGTCTGACCACTTTAACAGGATCTCCTCTGTTACTGATCGGCATCTGACATTTATCCAGGATGTAAAGACAAGCGTCCAGGATCCCATAGTTAAACTGAAACACAAACACCCCAACAATTAACTTTACTACTGCACTAAAGGAGTACAATCTCAACCTAAAAAGTACATAGATAAATATAAAAATACATATAGTAGTTTTATTCTAATAGGATATAAACCAACACTTTTCCATCAACTCTAAATAAAATGTTGATCTTATAAAAGTGATTTGTTTGAATTGTAACCAACTCTTCTGTTGATTTATTCATCAAACTAAATTAATTGAATATTATTCAGATTAATATCCACTACATTCATGTTCATGTATAAAATTCTGTCTGATCGACAAATGTTGCCCGACCTTTTCATGTTCTATATTATTACTAATGCTGCAGTTCATACAAACAATAAATATAATCAATATTTAAATTACAGTTTTATTTGCTCAAATATGTCACAGAAGTGTTCCATCAGGTTCAGTGGATTTAAATAAACTGTGGAGCGGATTTTCACTTTTCAGTCAGAGACAACAGAGGGTTAGGATCAGGGGTCAAATGGGATTTTAAATATTAAATAAAAACAGGATATTATTTTTCATTATGTCATTTCCGTGTTCACTCCAGATTTTATTCTATGGACCAATAGGAGTCTTTTAGAGGGTCTGGGTTCAATTTATGGGATATGGCCATTTCAATATTCCATTACTTATGACGTCACTGTGACGTAGTGTGACCAGATGTCCCGAAAAATTCGGGACAGTCCCGAATTTCAAGCTCTTATCCTGAATCTCGAATCTGGATGTACATATACCGAAAATTAAACTAATACCAAATAATGATAAAAAAATATTTTAAACGATTTCCTTACTGCCACTGAGGCTGCTTCCGCAGTCCCAAATGTTTAAATGTCTGCATTCAGCCCCGGCTACAATGGCTCTATTTTGTATCTTTGTCACATTCTAGTTTTATTCAATTGCTACAGTTAGAGCGAACAGTGACTGGCACGAATATTCATTGACAATGGACCTTTTTCACAGAAAGAGGAAATACGTCAGAGGAGCGTTACCGAACTTCCTGTTAAATGTCCAGACAGTAGAAAGACACTAATATTTAAAGTCTTTTCAAGTTCCTAAAGAAATTTGACACTTTTAACATTTGCAGATATTGGAAGAATCGTGGAAGAACATTCACTAACGAAAAAGTAACTTGATAAAAGCTACGATTTTTTTCAGTGAGTAAAAAGTATCATTGTAAGTAGACAGAGCCCTGGGGCTAATGCTACTGAAGTGATAAGTGTGTCCACCAGTCATTAGTCTGTCCACTTCTACCTAGGACTAGGGTTCTATGGTTATGTATGGATAGTATAGAGGACATGGACTATTTGACTATTTTATATTTGTTCTGTCTATGGTTCAAGTCAACGTCTCGTTAGCATAATGCTAACGTTAGCCCAATGCTATCATAATCCGTTCCCATTTGTCTCTGCCAGTGTGTGTTTATGTTAGTGTTGGTTTGTCATAATATCTAATGTAGTAGACGGGCAGGTTTTTGTGAGGGTTAGATGTTACCCATGACAAATAAAAAAAGAGGATGGTCCCAAACTCCAGGTTTGATCAGTGTTCATACATTTACTGTGACTTACTGCTGTTGCACTAACTACTGTTCACTGTTCTATCACTATTTACACTCTTTCCTTCCAATGCTACTGTTGTTTACTGCTGACACTGATGTACTGGCATGGAAAGGTTAAAGGTCACAACTACAGTTTAAGGACAACATTACTTATTTGTGTTCACCATAACTTTAAAACCATGGACATTTGTTTTATCTCAACTCATAGCGACGTTAACAGCTGCCGTTTTTGACACCGTTCATATACTGGCTCCTTTTTCCTGTAGGAATAGAATCATTCCAAGGAAAAATGCTAGGGTTTCAAACCGTCATCCCCAGATGTAGTGTTCTGATGTGAAGTGTCTGCTGCAGACGGAAGTGATTCTTTTTTTAAATTATAAAACTCAGCCCTTTATCCTGCTGAAGTTGTGGTAAAGGTCCATAGCTTATGATGGCGTGAGGACGAGGACGACCACAGAAGTGAAAGCTCAGCAGCATCAGCAGTCATTAACTGGAACTTCACAACATCTAAATCTAATTTAAATGACATGATCATATAACCTAAATAATTTAAATGTCTCTAAAACGTACATTATCTAATCATACAGTATTTACATTCACTATTATACGTCATTGTTTTATACATGTTATTTTATTATTGTGATATTTTTCTACTTTCCATGTTCAATAATGTTATTTTAATTTATTTACATTTGTAGGCATATGTTTATTACTGTGACTATGTTGATTAATATTGAGATTAGTTATAGTAGATTAATGAAGATTTGAAAATATGTGAAGTGTAGCTTCATTATTATCCTATTATCTTTCAACTTCCCCCGTCTCCACATTCAACACTGTTAGGTCTATTTCTAGGTAACATTTGTATGTGTATTACCCACTTGTATTAATAATATTTGATTAATAGACTATTAAATACTTGAATAACATTAATTTGACAAGCTTGAATATTGTATTATTGAATATTGTATATATGTACGTCAGTGCAGCGCTAACCCCACCCCTGTCCCAAATTTCAGCGAACCTCATCTGGTCACCCTACTGTGACATCGTGTGATGTTGCGTAGCAACCATATTCCATATTTTTGACCTGATTTATAATATGAACCACAGTCTATTGTGGGATTTGATCAAATGTGTCAATCACCCTGATTTAAGGTCAAGGTCACAAAGTTTGCAAATACACCATTGGCTTGACGTCAAATGTGACGTGATGGAGCCATAGGTGTTGACCCATCTGATGTCTGAAGGTAGAGTTAGGGGTCAAAGGTTAGAGTTATAGGTGTTGACCCATCTGATGTCTGAAGGTAGAGTTAGGGGTCAAAGGTTAGAGTTATAGGTGTTGACCCATCTGATGTCTGAAGGTAGAGTTAGGGGTCAAAGGTTAGAGTTATAGGTGTTGACCCATCTGATGTCTGAAGGTAGAGTTAGGGGTCAAAGGTTAGAGTTATAGGTGTTGACCCATCTGATGTCTGAAGGTAGAGTTAGGGGTCAAAGGTTAGAGTTATAGGTGTTGACCCATCTGATGTCTGAAGGTAGAGTTAGGGGTCAAAGGTTAGAGTTATAGGTGTTGACCCATCTGATGTCTGAAGGTAGAGTTAGGGGTCAAAGGTTAGAGTTATAGGTGTTGACCCATCTGATGTCTGAAGGTAGAGTTAGGGGTCAAAGGTTAGAGTTATAGGTGTTGACCCATCTGATGTCTGAAGGTAGAGTTAGGGGTCAAAGGTTAGAGTTATAGGTGTTGACCCATCTGATGTCTGAAGGTAGAGTTAGGGGTCAAAGGTTAGGGTTATAGGTGTTGACCCATCTGATGTCTGAAGGTAGAGTTAGGGGTCAAAGGTTAGGGTCAGACCATGTGAATGAAAAACACCTGAGATATTACCACTGATGTGTTTAACTGTTGACATTTAGCGTGACCTTGACTTTTGAGCTTTATTACTCAAAATCTAATGGGTTCTTCCTTGACTCATTATCTACCATCAAAATCCATTCAGAACTTTTTGTGTGATCCTGTAGATAGACCTCCTTAGTGGAGGTAAAAACACACACAAGACATTTGTAATATACACACATGAATACACATGTATATGTGTCTGTGCATATATAAATTACAAATAAAATATAAATAAATAGATAGGTAAATAAATAAATTAAAATACATGAATGAACTAGAAAAGTACTCAGAGCGCAGACCTCCACCAAGGTAGACCCCCCACCCCGATCACCCCCAAAATGAAATCAGTTCTTCCTGTTCACATTTCCAACATATCCTGAAAATTTCATCAAAATCCGTCCATAAGTTTTCGAGTTATCTTGAACACAAACAAACAGATAAACGCTGGCAAAAACATAACCTCCTTGGCGAAGGTAATAAAAACTGTCATGTGGCTACTGCACACATGTATACTATATATTACCTTAACCCCTACCTTACTCTACCCTTAACCCTAACCCTTACCTGTCCATAGTTCCAGGTTCTCTCAGCGATGTCGTCATAGGAACCATGGTAGATGATCCCCAACTCTGTCATCACACACTCTTCTCTCTCTCTTTCATCATCCAGGAAAACCTCATCATCTACAAATAGTCAAAATTCGCACTAGCATTAGCCTAGTGTTAGCATTAAACTAGTGGTAGCATTAAGCTAGTGTTAGCATTAGCCAGTGCTAGCATTAAGCTAGTGCTAGTGTTAGCATTACTGGAGCCTGGAGCCTTTCATGACTCAGATGTGGTCCGTGGGCCACATGTTTGTCACTTACCTGCAGCCCAGGGGTTGAACAGGATGTAAATGTCTCTGCTGTTGTCTCTTCTGGTTCTGCGGATGCCGTAAGGCGTTACTATGGCAACGTACATGTGGTACTGTCCAACAATGCAGTTGGCTGCCGGGGTCACACCCATGGTTAGAACATTCTGGGACATTTCCACCACACGACCGGACCAGGAAGTCTGACGATCCGGTGTTGGGAAGACCGGGATGTAGGTGCCTTTACTGTACTGAGGACTGGAACCTTAAGTTAAGGGAGAGTTAAGGGTATTTACACTGGAGCCTTTACTGTACCGAGGACTGGAACCTTACGTTAAGGGACCATTTCAGGGAGTTCCTCTGGTGTCCACCCTCAGCTCCTCTGCACTCTTTACTACTGCATATGAGTACTACTACTGCACATGAGTACTACTACTACTGCATATGGTGCAAACTTAAACAAAAAATGGTCAACATTTGGTGAACTGTGAATGCAGCCAAAACAACTCCTCCCATAAAACCACATAACCCTAACCCTTACTCTTAACCCTAACCTGAGTAGGAGATGATTAACTGACTGATTGTTATGGCAGGTGAATGATTGCTGGTCAAAGGTTACCAGGCAGGAGGTCAAAGGTTATCAGGGTTGGGTTAGGACAGAGTGGACACCAAATTTTATTTGAAAATGGGTAATGGACAGCTGTAAAGACCAGTCCCAAAGCTGAGCCGAGAGCCAATTCGGGGGCACCATGATCTTGTGAATGAGTGAGTGAGTGAGTGAGTGTTGGACTGACCAATGACAAACTCCAGGGCAAACTTGTCTTCTGCAGGTTTGTACGGTCGGTTGAAGGTGACCTGGACCTGGAACTCTTGTCCTCGACGCACCACCAGACTGTCCAGGCTGAAGTCAGACGTGTGGTGGAGACGGCGGTTCTGCTCATGTGCTCCAGGCTTCAGGTCAGTGTCATGGATGTCCAAGAACTCTGAAATATACAAGAGTCAACACCAGGTCAGTGTATTGGATGTCCAGTCACTTCCTGTCTGCATCTTATTTGTATACACACACACACACACACACACACACACACACACACACACACACACACACACACTTGCGCAGCTCCTTCAGGGGTGAAAAACTGCAGGAAATGATGGCAATGCATTTTATTTTGGAGGTCTGTTATCTGTCAATGTTCAACATCTACTAGAAACTGTGCCCTAACCCTAACCTTTTTTACAGGTGTGTAGTACTTTTGCAGGTACTTGTACTCCTTACCAGTCAGAGGTGGGTAGCCTCGGGGTCCAGGCATCCCAAAATACTCTAACTCGGGCATGTCAGAGTTGTCAGAGTTGGAAGTGGAGGTGGGAGCAGTGGAGCGGCCCAGGGTGGTGATCCTGGGGCGGGGGCGGGGCCCAGAGGGAGGAGGGGGCGGGTCCGAGGATTCTACGACGGTGCTTTTATCAGACATGATGACGAGGAAGAGGAAGGTCTGTTTTTGGAAGAAGAGAGAGATGGAAAAACTAAAACTACCTCTGATTTAAATGAGGGATGTTCAAACAGTGGGACATGGCCTCTCATGGGGGGTAAATTGTAGACATTTTATATTTATTTTGTACAGGATAATCCACACACACATACATATATATATGTATATATGTGTGTGTGTGTGTGTGTGTGTATATTCTATCAAAATTGACACAGATTAATTCATTATCATGATTAATCTGATTACAAAAATCAATGGAACAGTTGTTTACTGTTGTTTAGTTGAAACTGTTGAATAAACATGTTTACTGCATATACATTCATATTTTGCATATATATATATATATATATATATATATATATATATATATATATATACAACCTCTCACAACGAAGTGTCCATTCTTAGACACGTAAAAATGTGTGTATCTCACACATACAGTTTCAGATTGAGTTGAACCCAAAGTAACATTTGTGCAGAATGAAAACCTGAACACCATGATATGGAACTGCTAGCATTATATCACACAATGTATAATAATAATAATAATAATAATAATAATAATAATAATAATAATAATAATAATAATAATAATAATAATAATAATAATACATTGTATTTATACAGCACTTTATATTTTTAGATAAAAACCTGAAAGTTCTACAATAAAAGACAGCATAGTTAAAAACATTTAAAGGTTCAAATATAACAGAACAGAATAGAATAAAATAGAATAGAATAGAATAGAATGTGGGTCACAGGAGACACACCTGAGTGTTAACAGATGAAGCTGCTGCTGCTGCTGCTGCTGCTGCTGCTGCTGCTGCTAATGATGATAGGAGTCTGTGGACAGAGTCCTGTCAGAGTGTCTGCAGCCTGGATTTATATAGACTACATGGGTGTGTGTGTTTGGGGGAGGGGATGAGGCTGGGGCTGGGGTGGGGGTCCAGTCCAACTTCAGAGCAGGATGTGGAATCTACCACAAGTGCACCACAAACCCAGCTGGAACAGGACAGGCACACAGTTACATGACTAGGGTCTGTAGGGCCTGCCCCCACCCCAACCCCCCTCCTCCATGTATTAAACCAACCTCTTTTTATCTCATAATTTAGTTTTCATCTCATAACTGACTTTTTGTCTCAGGATTTGGACTCTTTTAATGTTTAATTTATCAGAATCAGAGTGGGTTTTGTTCAGTGTTCCAACTCAAAAAGGTTTATAGTTATTGTTCGTGTTTATTTTCACTTAATGTTCCTTATAATCCAGTTCATCTTATAGTGTGAAAATACAGTAAATAAATCATTAAACTTAACATTGACACTGATTATTCATGGACACTCTATCAGATGTAAGACACTGGCCTAGGGCAGGGGTGTCAAACTGTGGTCCTCGAGGGCCGGGGTCCTGCATGTTTTAGATGTTTCCTTCTTCCTTTACATCATTATCAGTCTGATGAGGAACTGATTATTAACTCTTTAAGTGTCAGTGCTGATGCATTCTGAATGGATGATTTTGTTTAAGTATTCAGAAAAATTCTACAGTTTTACTTTATTTTGTTCATGGAAAAGATGCCAAAAAGCAAGAGGTGTTTTTTTTTTTAATTTATTTATTTTATTTCACCATTTTTTTTTAATTGCTGTGACCAAATGCCAATACTAGTTTTCTTCTTTAGTAATTTTTTTGTCCAAACTTTTCCACATTATTTGTCATTTTGTAAATATTTATTAGTTTTTGTTCATTTTGTTTATTTTTCTACATTTTGGTTCTTTTAATTTTTTTAATTTTTCTTTGATTTTCTGTCATTTGTGTCTTTACTTTGCTCATCTTACCAGTTACTTTGTTAGTTCTCAGGAGTTAAAGGGTTAAACTGAATCACATGGAAGAGGGAAATATCTAAAACATGCAGGTTGATGGTTTTAGAACAACATTCAACTGACTTTTATGAAGACATTGAAGTGAGGTTCAGTGGAAGTATAAAGTAAAAATACTATGATCAATAATTCACACACGTCTCCAAAACTTTTGTGACATTGTCATTTTGACCTTTGACCAATAAAAAATAAATAAACATTACTTTCAAAAATGAAAGTGTGTTTTTCTTTTTCTAAAAATGATAAACAATGACAGGTTTCTGTAACTCGTCCTGGTCTAAACACAGGTGACACTTATTTAATCCTTTTTAATTTTAGCTTTATTTTTCTTCTTTTTTCAGTAATACCCTCTTTCTGTTTGTCCAGAAAAGCTGTGGTTGAGCTGCAGAAGCTGCACTTGTGTTTGAACTTAGTTTTTCTGTTATTAATACTCCACACTTCTGGGATTTTTAAAACTGCACTCGTTCCCAACACCAACGGTAACTGCTCTGTGATTCCATCATTCTGCACTTTTAACCTCCATTCAACCTGGTCTGGATCAGTGGGTCAAAGCTGTTAATGGGATTATAGTCAACAAAACAATACACAAAATGAGCGAACATTAACATAACAAACAAAATGAGCAAACATCAATAAAACCATCAACAAAATGAACAAAATGAGCAAAAATTAACAAAACAAAATGAGCAGTAGGATGTTAGGGTGGTGTAGTATGATGTTAGGGTGGTGTAGTAGTATGATGTTAAGGTGGTGTAGTAGGGTGTTAGGGTGGTGTAGTAGGATGTTAGGGTGGTGTAGTAGTAGGATGTTAGGGTGGTGTAGTAGTAGGATGTTAGGGTGGTGTAGTAGGATGTTAGGGTGGTGTAGTAGAGTGTTAGGGTGGTGTAGTAGTAGGATGTTAGGGTGGTGTAGTAGAGTGTTAGGGTGGTGTAGTAGTAGGATGTTAGGGTGGTGTAGTAGGATGTTAGGGTGGTGTAGTATTATGTTAGGGTGGTGTAGTAGTAGGATGTTAGGGTGGTGTAGTATGGTGTTAGGGTGGTGTAGTAGGATGTTAGGGTGGTGTAGTAGTAGGATGTTAGGGTGGTGTAGTAGGATGTTAGGGTGGTGTAGTATTATGTTAGGGTGGTGTAGTAGAGTGTTAGGGTGGTGTAGTAGTAGGATGTTAGGGTGGTGTAGTATTATGTTAGAGTGGTGTAGTAGTAGGATGTTAGGGTGGTGTAGTATGGTGTTAGGGTGGTGTAGTAGGATGTTAGGGTGGTGTAGTATGATGTTAGGGTGGTGTAGTAGGATGTTAGGGTGGTGTAGTATGATGTTAGGGTGGTGTAGTAGGATGTTAAGGTGGTGTAGTAGTATGATGTTAGGGCGGTGTAATATGATGTTAGGGTGGTGTAGTATGATGTTAGGGTGGTGTAGTAGGGTGTTAGGGTGGTGTAGTAGTAGGATGTTAGGGTGGTGTAGTAGTAGGATGTTAGGGTGGTGTAGTAGGATGTTAGGGTGGTGTAGTAGAGTGTTAGGGTGGTGTAGTAGTAGGATGTTAGGGTGGTGTAGTAGGATGTTAGGGTGGTGTAGTAGTAGGATGTTAGGGTGGTGTAGTATTATGTTAGGGTGGTGTAGTAGTAGGATGTTAGGGTTGTGTACTATGATGTTAGGGTGGTGTAGTAGTAGGATGTTAGGGTGGTGTAGTATGATGTTAGGGTGGTGTAGTAGGATGTTAAGGTGGTGTAGTAGTAGGATGTTAGGGTGGTGTAGTAGTAGGATGTTAGGGTGGTGTAGTAGTAGGATGTTAGGGCGGTGTAGTATTATGTTAGGGTGGTGTAGTAGTAGGATGTTAGGGTGGTGTAGTATGATGTTAGGGTGGTGTAGTAGTAGGATGTTAGGGTGGTGTAGTATGATGTTAGGGTGGTGTAGTAGTATGATGTTAGGGCGGTGTAATATGATGTTAGGGTGGTGTAGTAGGGTGTTAGGGTGGTGTAGTATGATGTTAGGGTGGTATAGTAGGGTGTTAGGGTGGTGTAGTATGATGTTAGGGTGGTGTAGTAGGGTGTTAGGGTGGTGCAGTAGGATGTTAGGTGGTGTAGTAGTATGATGTTAGGGCGGTGTAATATGATGTTAGGGTGGTGTAGTAGGGTGTTAGGGTGGTGTAGTATGATGTTAGGGTGGTGTAGTAGGGTGTTAGGGTGGTGTAGTATGATGTTAGGGTGGTGTAGTAGGGTGTTAGGGTGGTGTAGTATGATGTTAGGGTGGTGTAGTAGGGTGTTAGGGTGGTGCAGTAGGATGTTAGGTGGTGTAGTAGGATGTTAGGGTGGTGTAGTAGGATGTTAAGGTGGTGTGGTAGTATGATGTTAGGGCGGTGTAATATGATGTTAGGGTGGTGTAGTAGGGCGTTAGGGTGGTGTAGTAGGGTGTTAGGGTGGTGTAGTAGGGTGTTAGGGTGGTGTAGTATGATGTTAGGGTGGTGTAGTAGGGTGTTAGGGTGGTGCAGTAGGATGTTAGGTGGTGTAGTAGGATGTTAGGGTGGTGTAGTAGGATGTTAGGGTGGTGTAGTGGGATGTTAAGGTGGTGTAGTAGGATGTTAAGCTGGTGTAGTAGTAGGATGTTAGTGTGGTGTAGTGGGATGTTAAGGTGGTGTAGTAGGATGTTAAGGTGGTGTAGTAGTAGGATGTTAGGGTGGTGTAGTAGGGTGTTAGGGTTGTGTAATATGATGTTAGGGTGGTGTAGTAGGGTGTTAGGGTGGTGCAGTAGGATGTTAGGTGGTGTAGTAGGATGTTAGGGTGGTGTAGTAGGATGTTAGGGTGGTGTAGTGGGATGTTAGGGTGGTGTAGTAGGATGTTAGGGTGGTGTAGTGGGATGTTAAGGTGGTGTAGTAGTAGGATGTTAGTGTGGTGTAGTAGTAGGATGTTAGGGTGGTGTAGTAGGATGTTAGGGTGGTGTAGTAGGGTGTTAGGGTGGTGCAGTAGGATGTTAGGGTGGTGTAGTAGGGTGTTAGGGTGGTGTAGTAGTAGGATGTTAGGGTGGTGTAGTGGGATGTTAAGGTGGTGTAGTATGATGTTAAGGTGGTGTAGTAGGATGTTAAGGTGGTGTAGTATGATGTTAAGGTGGTGTAGTGGGATGTTAAGGTGGTGTAGTAGGATGTTAAGGTGGTGTAGTATGATGTTAAGGTGGTGTAGTAGGATGTTAAGGTGGTGTAGTATGATGTTAAGGTGGTGTAGTGGGATGTTAAGGTGGTGTAGTAGGATGTTAAGGTGGTGTAGTATGATGTTAAGGTGGTGTAGTAGGATGTTAAGGTGGTGTAGTATGATGTTAAGGTGGTGTAGTGGGATGTTAAGGTGGTGTAGTAGGATGTTAAGGTGGTGTAGTATGATGTTAAGGTGGTGTAGTGGGATGTTAAGGTGGTGTAGTAGGATGTTAAGGTGGTGTAGTAGTAGGATGTTAAGGTGGTGTAGTAGGATGTTAAGGTGGTGTAGTAGGATGTTAAGGTGGTGTAGTAGGATGTTAAGGTGGTGTAGTATGATGTTAAGGTGGTGTAGTGGGATGTTAAGGTGGTGTAGTAGGATGTTAAGGTGGTGTAGTATGATGTTAAGGTGGTGTAGTAGGATGTTAAGGTGGTGTAGTAGGATGTTAAGGTGGTGTAGTAGTAGGATGTTAAGGTGGTGTAGTAGGATGTTAAGGTGGTGTAGTAGGATGTTAAGGTGGTGTAGTAGGATGTTAAGGTGGTGTAGTATGATGTTAAGGTGGTGTAGTAGGATGTTAAGGTGGTGTAGTAGGATGTTAAGGTGGTGTAGTAGTAGGATGTTAGGGTGGTGTAATGTTAAAGGGTTAAAGAAACTACATGGATATGGTTTAAGATGCTCTTCCTGGATTTCAGCTCCACCTAACCCTAACCTAACCCTAACCCTATCATCATGGATATCCTAGTGGAGAAGCTCTCTGACCTGGGCCTCTCCTCCCCCCTCCCCCCTCCCTCCCTCTGTCACTGGATCATGGACTTCTTCTCACACCACCCACAGTCTGTGAAACTCAGCCACCACGTATTCTATTCTATTTTATTTGTAATGTGTATTTCTGTGGCTGCCTGACAGGCTGATATTTGCAGAAAAGTGATTTTGCATATATTCTATTTTTGACATTTGTAAAAAAGCAGAAAGGTTTGGGTCGAGCCAAGCTACTGCGTCTTTTCCATAAAAACAGGGTTTGTTTTTATTAACCCTGAAGGAAAAGCTGAATCATGATGGTTGTGATCTAATGTTTTTAGTGGAAAGTGTGCGTTGACTCAGGACGTTCACTGGCTCTTCACACAATGATGTGATTCACTAAAACCTACAGAAAACATGTGTTCTGCTGTGTTCTGTAACGTGTGCCAGGTGGTCCAACGTGTTCTGCCAGAACTGAAAAGTGTTCATTTATGGACATTTAAAACCTGCAGCTTTGCTTGATTTATCACAATATTGATTTATTATCAATGATTCAGCATTTTCCTCCTTTTGACTTATTTTAACCAGAGCTGTCAAAATATTAATGGTTTTAATCTGCACTGAAACATATAAATATAGGCCTATATTAAATATATTCAGTTGTGAATACTTAAAGTTTCACATATAATACTACTAACTCAAATATATTCAGTTGCATGTTCTTATTTTTAAGTTCTTCCAACTAATATTTTTTTTATTAAGGGGAACTATTGTGGATATATAAGTGAACATAACTAAAAAACATAGATGACATTCAACTGAGTGGAATGAAGTCATTAAATACTGAGAATGATATATATATATATATATATATATATATATATATATATATATATATATATATATATCAGTGATGCGTGGTTTGATGTATGAACGACCCGCAACCAACCATTTTTTAAAACTAAATCGCCCGCAGCTCCAACTGCTATAAATGTATTTGAAAAGAACGGTCCCGACCCGCTTCTCGACCCGCATTTTAAAAATGTAATCAGTGGTCTTTATTAACATCACATGACCTTACTCACACACCTGTATTTATTTCCGTGTTAAAATCCGATGTCATTGTGGTCGACCGCCTGTAACATCCAAAGAGACATTTGAACTCTGTTTCCATGGAAACAAAAACACTGGGCGCTGCTTATTATCTTTAAAAATCTCAGTGAATGTGTCCCAAAGCTTAATTTTTTTTATTTGTATGTTACCGGAGCTCCCACTCTCCTAACTCCATACTGTAGATACTGACCACATTGTATGTCGCCTTCACCGACATTCAGTTATTGAAGTGTATTTAGATCTGTTGTTATTTCTGTTATAGTCCATTTTAGTTTTTTAGGTATTGAACCAGTGACCTTTGACCTATTGGATTAACAATACCGTAGGCCAAAATCTATGCAGACTAATGCAGAATTGAAAGACCAGCATTCTGGTGCTGATTGGAAGCCTGTAAAATGAATAGTTCAAAAGTTACAAAGTTAATTACACTTTGACTTTTATTGTGACCTTTGACCTAGAGTCTTTAATTGTGTCCTTCAAGGTTTTGATGTTGATGCACATCAACAATGAGAGCAAAAAGAAGCTTAATACTAAACAGAGTATACAGGAATGAAAAGACTTATCTCTACTCATTGTGAAAACAGATTTTTGGCGACTGTGACCTTTGACCTACACCACTTTCAACCTTTTCTAAAAATTTCATGGAAATACCAGTAGGTTGTTTTCTTTTTGGAAAGTTGCTGACAGAGATAAATAAAACCCTTGACTCCGCAAAAGGTGATCTGACATTACTTTATCGACAGAAAAATGAGATTTTATTCATTATTCAAAGTCAGATCTATTGTCTAAAAATATGTTTTCTGTTTTATTTGTCAGTTATTTAGCCTGTACGTCCACATTAGTAAGGGATAATGCATGGCCCACGACTTACTATCAGAAAAATATTCCCTGACGGGGTGAACAGCACCCCGACGCCAAAGGCGGAGGGGTGCTGTTCTGGCCCAGAGGAGGAAAAGTGATTTTTTTAGAGTACCAAAGATTGTCATTCACAAAGGTGAGAAATGCAGCGGCTAACGGCAACTAATGTAAACAAACATGGAATACATGTTGATGTGCCATGTTTACAAATAAAACACTCACCCTGGTGAAGAACAAACCGGAATTATTACTGAACCTTTTGGTACCCAGGTTGTGGACCCAGTGGAGATGTGCAGTTGGTGTGGGTCAACCGTGGATTGGGTGAATGATACAATGAACATAATATTTTGATTCAATTGGGGTGGGTTGTGCTTGAAGTACTCAAATAAAATAAACATTTTGCATATTATTCCAAAGGTAAAGAAAGGAAGGAAAAGGACAGTAAAAATAGTTTTTAATCAGACAATAACCTGATGATCTTGTCATTGGCTGCTGCTGTCACAGCACACATTAACCCTTGAATTATGTTGAAAATGACATTGATTATGTTGTGGGTCGTTTTGATCCATACTGTATAAATCCACTCAATACAGTAATAAATAAATATAAAAATAAATGACATGCTAAACCAATAACAACTTTATTTTAGATGACATAGAAAATAATACAACACTGTATTTAAGAACTATAGGGTTAGGGTTACCCCTAACCCTAACCCTTATGCCCCCCCATTTAATTTAGACATGGCCCCACTCAGCGCTCATTAACCCTGTTGTTGTTGTTTCCTCAGTTCATCAACCTCTGTCCTCAGTTCACATAAAACTCTCAGAGCTTCACCCAGATGTCCACAAATGTAATCCAGTCTCTTCTGCGACTCTGCCGAAACGATTCAACAGGTCGGTTCCTGAAATTGCAGACTGAGCCACCATGGAGCTAATCTGTCCCGCACAGTTCCCAAGGTTGTCCTGGGACTGGGTCATAGACAGCTTTAGTCCTGTCACAGTGTCAGTGAGTTCCATGAGGTGCTCCTGAATTTCTTCACGCAGCATCAGTGCCCTTTCGGTGCTGCGATCTTCCCCACTCTGCGATGGATCAGCATTCCTCCCAGGCCAAACATGAGGAAAGTTACCACCATAAATCCAAAACAGATACACGTCCTCAATATCCTCAATGGACAGAGGTGTCAGGCAGATGACCCGCCATTCTCGCCAGGAATCTTGGGACAAACGTGAGAAGTGTTCCATCCAGGAAGCGACCCAACACTGAGGATCCCCCGGTCCCCTTTTCCTTGGTGAATAGATAGTATCAATCACATTAAATGCCTAGTTGATCATTTCCATGATTTTAGCAAAGAAGTCGATGGGTCTCAGAAATAAGACCGTTTTACGAGACAGGGGCACAAAGAAGAAGACACAGCCGTAGAGTCTGAGCAGCAGCTGCGAGATAAAGCCAAGGATCGGGAAAGGAGGAGAGAAAAGGAATGTGACTGCTCCATTCGCTGTCAGAGGAGAAAGCCTACCTTGATACTTATGGACAATTTCCTCATGGAAACAATTGTAGCATTTATCAACTTTGTTTTTTTGTTACTGAGTTTTTCTCCATGATTTTTCTGATATCCCCAAATGTTAAAAGTGTTAAATCCCTTAAAGAAGTTCTAAAAACTCTCTCCATTTTACTGGCTTTCTACTGATGTTTTACAGTAAGTTTGGACACGCTACCGTTACGTATTTTCACTTATTGTGAAAAAGGTCTATTTATAGGACTTGATCGTAATAAAGACAGTACAAGATCAGTTACAAAAAGCAGTCAGACTCCTATCCCATGGTTATGATGGACAAAACCAGTTAATTAAAAAAATATACACTGTATTTTCCACACTATAAGGCGCATCAGACGATAAGGCCACCTGTCAATGAATGGTTTATTTTTTTTTAGGGTTTTTCATATACAAGGCGCGCTGGACTATAAGGTCCATTGAGTGAAGTCAAAATGGTGAGATAAAAGTCTAAATTTCCAGCCATTAAGCACAACCAGAATTAATCCAAATATAAGGCACTCTGTGGTTTTTGGAAAAAGTCTTAAGTGTCACCTCATAGTCTGGAAAATATGGTAAATGAAAAAATTAACCATCTAATAACAAATGTGCGAAGCGTTAAGAACTTTCTCGAGTCCTGTTATGTTTTTCATCATTTTATTGCCATCATGTTTATCTGCAGGTACAGCCTGAGGTTCCTGATACAGCAAAAAACACAACACAGCCAATCAGAGGAGGGTTAGGGTGCCATGTGACCATGTCTGTGTTTGAGTCCCAACACCAGCAGCCCCCCCTCTTTCCAAACAAGGAAATTAAACAGCTCATTAGAAAGAAAACAAGACTAGATTATGATTGTTAATTAACAAACACACACGGACGTCCAACACACACACGTGTATATATATATATATATATATATATATATATATATATATATATATATATATATATATATATATATATATATATATATATATATATATATATATATATATATATATATATATATATATATATATATGTGTAAAGGCAGTTGCACAGAAGCTCCTTTAGCAGCATCCATAGAAGAAACCCAACATTAATGACATATTATAACTTTACAATAATAATAATGATAGTAGTGATAATGACACAATATGACAAAAGCAAAGGTTAAAGGTCAGGTAGTTGGGGTTAGGATATACTCAAACATGAAGCAAAAGAATAATCAACTGATCAGAGGCTGGAAATGAAAATAAAACAATTTAAGGTAATATTTCCCAAAACCTTAAAAAAAAAAAACATTTCCCCATAAATCCCGGTGTTCACAGCGGGGTCATCAAGATTGTCCTGTGATTGGACGACAGCAGAGCAGAGGGAGATGTCATGCTTCTCGGGGGCCAATCACTGTCAGTCATCATCACCATCAGGGAGGGGCGTGGAGCACCTAGTTGAAGCTCCGCCCACTCTGAGGGCGTTCATAGAAGTCGCAGAGTGCTGGGACACTCCGCTCGTCATCTCCCGCCAGGTTTAAGGAGCTGAACGTTCCCACAGTTCCCTCCTGGCAGTAAATGTCTCATAGAAAAAAACTGATGCATTCATGTGACTCAGGAAACGTGGGGTTTTACAGCTTTTCTTCCTTTCGTTTGTGTCATCAGTGAAAACAAAAGCAAAACATTGATCAATTATTGATCTTTTCATCAGGGGTGTAACAGTCCTGACTAGAGCTGGGTGTTCAGTAGAATTTAAACAATCGATTCTAAAGATTAAGAATCGATCCTGATCCAATTCAGGTTAGTGTTAGTGTAACAAATGCATTGTGACTTTAAACAATATTCAGGCTTCATACACACTTTAACCAATACTTTTCCATGGTGACGTACTCCTAAACATGCTAGTGGACTTTAAACAATGAGAATAAAAAGTTAAGTGTTAAAGTTTACCCTCAGAGGTTTAACAATAAAATAAATGACAATGTGTGGTTCTAGATTAAATTAACATTTATGTTCACGTCCCAGTGAAGACACACAGTTAAATCCACACTTTCCTGACATTTATATTTAATTTGGGCAGATTTTAATCCATACCCACTTCACCACATGAGGCAGGATACATCCAACAAGAGAGTGAACAGGAAGTGAACTGGAAGTTCACTTCCTGTTCACTGAAAAGAACGTTAAGGTTAAGACGACGTCAAACCAACGTTTTATTCACTCATTCAAACTAATTTTTATTATTATTATATCACACATTATTATGCTCCCAAGTTTTCAGATATGTGCCGTCCTGCTAACGGGACCGGCAGCATAATGTTGAAAAAAATAACAGGAAGTGGGTAAACGAAGGCGAGCTGAGTTAGTGACGTAATCAAGTACACTGCCATCCCAAATGCAGAATAAGCATCCAGCGACTGAACTGCCAAGTACGTGAGTCCGAACCTGGCGGACTTGGTATCGAGAAATGGCTCAAGTCTTCAGTTAACGGTGATTTTCTCTTGTTGTTAATTTTTTAAAGTTGTTTTAAAGTTGTGAAGGGTGGATCGCAGGCTGCAGTGTCTCACAAACACACAGTTCATTTGCCTCCTACATTGTAAGACCTGCACTTTGACTATTGTTCACACTTACATCGTGATATCGATGCTCAAATGATATATTATGCAACTCTAATCAAACTGTTACACCTCTGCTACACAATTAAGGCCATGTATACATTAACGCGGGTATTTTTGAAAACAGACATTTGTCTTCATTTGTACACAAACAGTTTTTTCGTTTGTATTTTTTTTGATCCGCTCGATTTTATCTTCTGCATCGGCATTTTCTCTTTCACTCTCTCAACTCACCAACGTCTGTCTTCTTCCAGACACAAATCTATAGTTGCCTTTCCTTGGAAAATACAGCTTCTGCACCCGACTGGGACAGAAATACATTGGCCACAAGTCTGAAATTCACACATATGAAGAACAAGACTTTGATCCACTTCCCCATGAAAAAACACGTATATAAACATCTGTGGCAGTCAACGACTTAATACCAGTTGTTCATTGCTGGACAGACGTGCGTCCGTGTTGTTCCTCCGCTGACAATGTGATGATGTCATCACAACCCGTCGACTCCAATTCAACTTTGACAGATAAGTCGACTTGGAAAAAACTGAAGTCCTTAATGCCGTAGCACACGTACATCGTGATATCGATGCTCAAATGATATATTGTGATGCTCTAATCAAACTGTAAACCCTGCTTACTGTTACACCTCTGCTACACAATTAAAGTGGCTTTAAATTTACCATCAAAAACATCAGCAGATAGAGTCTGGTCATTATTTCTCAGTCAAAGCTGTAATATCCAGTTTCCGTGTGTCACAAACTTAAAATAATTTCAGTTAATTCATTCTACAGTAAAACTATGTCATGCAGCAGGTTCATACTCCAGAACAATCCTTCACTTTGTGATACAAGAACCAAAATCGGCATAAATAATCCCTAGAACCTACTTTTTGGGAAAATCACCCTAGCCACCTGAAAATCAAACATGGGAGCCAGTTTTCAAGATGGCCGCCAAATCAAATGTAGAACTTTGATGGTTGGACGTATTTAAATGATCTAGGCATCAGTTTATATGGATGTTAAGTAAATCAAATGTTGTAAGAAAAAAGAAGTCAAGGCTAGTTCCCAGATTGCTCAAAAGCAGGTAACCCAAACCCTGCACTCAAATACTGTTTATTGAAGCCAACACTCCACTATAGTTTATCCTTGAATATCAGTCATTTTCTTTTTCTCTCTACAGACATGGATTACCAAAACTAAGGCCCATGGGCCGACTCAACACTTCTTTTTACATTTTATTGTAGAATTAGAAAGTCCAGACCCTATTACCTATATACAGGGTTCATACACACTTTAACCAATACTTTTCAGCAAATTTCCATGACTAAATACTCCTAAAATGCCAGAATAAAAAGTTTAAGTGTTGTGTTAAAGTTTACTCTCAGGTTTAATGATAAAATAAATGATAATGTGTGGTTCCAGATTAAATTAACATTTATGTTCATGCCCCAGTGAAGACACACACAGTCAAATTCACACTTTCGTGACATTTATATTTAATTTGGGCAGATTTTAGTCCATACCCACTTCACCACATGAGCCAGGATACATCCCAACAATTGAGTGAACAGGAAGTGAACTGGAAGTTCATTTCCTGTTCACTAAATAGAACGCTAAGGTTAAGACGATGTGAAATAAACTTTTTATTCACTCATACAAACAATTTTTTTTTATTAATCACACACTATTATTCTGTGTTTCCAAACTTTCTAGATCTTTTTACTTTTCCAAAACATTTCCAGGCCTGGAATTTACCTTTTTCAAATTCCAAAACTTTTCCAGATTTTTTCAAAATGTATAAACCCTGTATATAGATATTAAAATTATCTAAGGAGTCGTTTTCACCAGGATAGTTGTGCTTAAATACAACAGAAAATTTTTATCACAAGTGTTTTTCATTTACACGAAGCCGACGCCGTCAGGGTGTGAACACACACTAATGTTCCACAGTGGGGACATACTGAAGACGCTCTGGGACACGTCTGCGTCTAAACGACAATACATGTTGACGTTGTGTCTTTACGTCACATAACCTTTGACCTTACATTCATACACTGAGCAGGTAAAGAAACAAACATGTGGGACAACCTGGACCCAACTGATCTACCAGCTGCACTGGCATTAGCATTAGCAGCTCTAGTAAATGAACAGTAGTGGTTTCAGTTATTGTACAGACATTACACGCATACCATAGATAAACAGAGAGGGGTGGACAATTACATGCGTCAAAAACAGAAAAGTACATGTGGGTGGGTTTATCGCAGGACCACCTAGCAGCCTGGCAGGATTATCCAATCGTATTTCTTCTACTGTTGCGTCTCCATATAAACAAGGATTTCTTCCTGAATACACTTGTCTAAACGCTGAAGAAAAAGACGAGACAACACTTTTGCGTCTTCTGTTTTCACCATCTCTGTATAAACGTAGCCTACATGTGACTATCCAATCCAGGTCAAAAACCAATTATAATGGCTTTCAATGGCGGCTATCTTGGAGAATGGTAGCCATCTTGGATTGTTTTTTGGATGAAGTGGGGCCCAAAGAATATTTGTGGCAAGTTTGATGCTTGTACAACAAAGTAAACAATTGTTTCAGTAATCTGCTGCACTAATGTAGTCAGAAATACGTCATAGTGTTTTCAACTAAACCTTACTCTATCTCTCCTCTTCTTCATCATCTCACCATTTTTACTGCATTTCCCACCATTCCTTGTATACAGAGCCCTACGTATCCCATAATCCATTCCTTGTCTACATTTCCCATTTCTATTTAAAAAGTCCAACATGTCAAAAAGACATCACATGTCACGTTATATCACATACACTTCCCACGATTGCCAAAGATGCTGAAGTCACCATGGTTTCATATGTCGCAGCCTGTTTTTTGTCTTTTCTCTAAGAACTTCATAAAAATGTCAAGACGAATAAAACTTCAAATATACACACACAGTGTTTTAAAAAGATTCAGCTGGATTCAAGGTCTCCTCTCCTCTGTCTGTACAGCAGTGTGTCCTGCAGAGGGCGCTACACAACAGCTTTCTTTGGTTCGTAGCATCAGATACACACTCGGGTAACATGGGACAAAAGTGGGTGTATGAGCTTCTTATCTGACAATCTGATGGAAAGACAAAAACCACATGATTATATAAAGCCTCACATGTTTTTAAAGTACACTATTTTCCACACTATAAGGCACACTGGATTATAAGGGGCATTAAGTGAAATAAAAATCACGAGATAAAAAGTCAAGATTATCAGATAAAAAGTCTAAATTCCCAGTCACTAAGCACAACCAGATTTATTCCATATATAAGGTGCACAGTTGTTTTTGGAGAAAATTAAAGTCTTTTAAGTGTCACCTTATAATCTGAAAAATACAGTACAGTATCCACCAAATACTTTAGATTTTGTTAGCTACCAATGTTAGCAACACCCTAACCCTTGGGCCAAATGTGGATCAATTTAAATGTTTGCTAATATGAAATAATATATTTAATATCTGTATTCAGCAACTTAAACTGTCAATCTGTGATTTGGAAAAGAAAAAGGAATAGAAGGCTAGCTAGCAGCCAGTGGATGAATGACCATCTTTTAAATTTCCAGAGGTTCTAAATTTTCTGTTGCGACACCAACACTATCTGGACATGATTCTTTCATGAAGAACAGTGACAGACAGTATTGATTGTTCCTTTTAAACAGGAATAGTAAATTACACAGGTAGAAAATCATTTTATTAAAAAAAATAGTCACTGTAATGCATGATTAAGAAACGTATCCATAGATTTTTGATCACGTGCCAAGTTAATTCAAGGGTTACACCAAAGAATTAAGCACATTTTATGAAGAGCAAAGAGAGTTGTGGAATTTGACTCCAAACAAAAACTACAAAATGACGGTGAAAAAACATGTTTGCCTGATACTCATACACATCGCAATTCCCATGAAACCTGAATGTTGGGCTAGGCTAATACTTGTTCTCTTTAGTCCTGTGTAGCACTTCACCACATAAACACCAAAAAGTGCAATAACCAGCCCCTGCTCAGGCTCTGTGGTTAGCTTAAGCTAAACAAGGCTAATTAGCCTGTCTGAAACGTCAGTCTGATTCCAAACCGACACCTGCTCATATAAACAAACAAGGTTACATCCTTCACTTCAGCTAAAAATACACTGTAAAGAATAAACAAGAGCTTATGCTAACCGTAGCTAGCACTGGAAGCTAACAATGGGTCTTAAATTACGACCGATATCAGCAAAAATCAATAAAACCACTTGAACTTAATCATAGCAGAATGACTTTCTTTCTGTCAACAGCCAATTTATGGCTGAAAAATAAAAAATAAAAAAAACTATGGCAACAGCTAACCGCGCTAAAGTAACAGTTGGCACTAGATTGGATTGGTAAGATGCTCTACTGTAACTGATTATTCCATTGTTAGCTGTGTACCTGACCGTACACACACACACAGAAAATATCGCATCAGTGATTGGTTGTTAGATGCATCCATTCAAGTGTTTACATTGCAAGCTAAAGAGCTGAAATCTGCCCGGTTTGGTTGCAGCAATTTGGTTGCCAAACAATTAGCATGCTAGTAGTATATACGCTTATTGGGGTTTTGAACCTTCAACCAAGCCTCCAAGGCAGCTATGCCTGGAAGCCACTCCCCACCCCCAGAGGCTCTAGCCAATCACAGCAGTTGAGGTAGATTTGTTTATTTTTTCTTGAGGAGGACTTGACAATGGACCTTTTTCACAATAAGCATAAATACACCAGAGGAGCGTAACCGAACTTCCTGTTAAACGTTCAGACAGTAGAAAGCCTTTTCTTTTCAAGTTCCTGAAGAAATTTGGCACTTTTAACATTTGCAGATATTGGAAGAATCGTGGAGGAAAATTCACAAACAAAAAACACTTAATAAAGGCTATGATTTTTTCTGTGAGTAAAAAGTATCAAAGTAAAGAGAGATGAGTGTTACTGAAGTGATAAGTGTGTCCACCAGTCATTAGTCTGTCCACTTATACCTAGGACTAGGGTTCAAGGGTTATGTATGGATAGTATAGAGTAGTGGTTCCCAACCTTTTTATTACCACGGACCGGTCCATGGTTGACAATTGTACCACGGACCCGGGGGGGGGGGGATTATACAGCAAATTATACAGAGCGGGCTTGATCTGTGGGAATCACCTGTCACGATAAATCTATATTTCTAGTAAAACTCTTGGTATTGTCTGTTAAAAGCTTTCCTTTTCTTGGAAGTTGTAGGTTCTTCTTCCGTCTCTTCAGTGGCCTTTTTCCTTTTCGAAAAGAAACGTTCCAAAGACATCTGTTTCTTACTTATTTTGCTAACATGTGGGTTAAATTTTTGGCATTCAAGTGAAAGAGATGCAACCGAGAGAATCCGGTAATTTTTCAAAATAAAAGATTTTTCAGACTCGGATAATATATACAAGAGAAATAATTAATTGATTAATTAATTATTGGGCGGCTGGCCCCAATTGAGGCCCAGAGGTTAGGGACCACTGGTATAGAGGACATGGACTATTTGACTATTTTATATTTGTTCTGTCTATGGTTCAAGTCAACGTCTCGTTAGCATAATGCTAACGTTAGCCCAAGTCTCTGCCAGTGTGTGTTTATGTTAGTGTTTGTTTGTCATAATATCTAATGTAGTAGACGGGCAGGTTTTTGTGAGGGTTAGATGTTACCCATGACAAATAAAAAAAGAGGATGGTCCCAAACTCCAGGTTTGATCAGTGTTCATACATTTACTGTGACTTACTGCTGTTGCACTAACTACTGTTCACTGTTCTATCACTATTTACACTCTTTCCTTCCAGTGCTACTGTTGTTTACTGCTGACACTGATGTACTGGCATGGAAAGGTTAAAGGTCACAACTACAGTTTAAGGACAACATTACTTATTTGTGTTCACCATAACTTTAAAACCATGGACATTTGTTTTATCTCAACTCATAGCGACGTTAACAGCTGCCGTTTTTGACACCGTTCATATACTGGCTCCTTTTTCCTGTAGGAATAGAATCATTCCAAGGAAAAATGCTAGGGACAGACTGTGGTTTCAAACCGTCATCCCCAGATGTAGTGTTCTGATGTGAAGTGTCTGCTGCAGACGGAAGTGATTCTTTTTTTTTAATTATAAAACTGGGCCCCTCATCCCACTGAATAGCCTGGACCCATTTTCGTCTAGCTTCGCCGTTAACAGGGAAAAAGTGAAACGAAATATATGACTGCTTCTGGACATTACAAGAACACCCCGGTATGTTACAATAACCTTTGGTTGTTGCTAGGTAATCTTTGCCATTTAACTTTTGCCGTTGCAGAAGTAGGGTTATGCTCCGTTTACATATTTCCGGTGCAAAATGCGGAAGTTGTGAAAAGGTCCATTGTCCAGTTGAACCAAGGTGAGCCAACTGTACCTGGATAAAGTTATTTATCTGTAACCTGTGTAATGTTACCTGCAAATGCTAATGATAATGAGCTAGGTTATGTATGGTTAACTGAATAGGCAGATATGCTAATGAGCTAATTATCTCTTCACAGTTGAGGAGGTTTATCATAGGAATCAGATGCTTTTGTATTTGCTGTTTGAATAAAGCTATATTTACTGTAAAGGGCTAGCGAGTGAGCTAGTTATCATTTAATGTTGAAGGTACCTTAAGCTAAACCAAATGTTAAGCATGCATTAGCTAAAATAGTCAGTCTGTAAGCTAGCAGTTGTGTGAATTTATATTAAGTTATCAGGGAATATTTTTAATATCAATGGTGTTTCAGATGGGTCAGATGGGTACTTTTAAAAACAAATACAAAAGCATCCGATTCCTATGATAAACCCCCTCAACAGTAAAAACCTAATTAGCTCATTAGCGTAGCTGCCTATTCAGGTAACCATACATAGCCTAGCTCATTATCATTAGCAGGTAACATTACACTACAGCTCAACTGGACAATTGTCGAGTCCTCCACAGGAAAAATATAAAAATCTACTTTGAGTGCTGTGATTGGCTAGAGCTGCTGGGGGCAGGGAGTGTCTTGGAGGCTGGGTTGGGGGTTCAAAACCCCATTAAACAGTATATACACATACTTCCAACGAGTAGCAGATGATGAACAAATCACAGCTTGTCCTTGAAACAACCAGTTACAGCAGAACAGAACGTGGCTGGTTGTCGAGGACAAGGATCTGGCCAATCAGAGTCCAGGCCAACACGCACACACGGGCACACACACACACACACACACACACACACACACAGCAGGACAGAGATTACAGATGTGTGTGATGTCTGACTACACACAGCCTTCTGTCTACAGCATTGGCCATACCCCACGTCCCCCAGCCAATCAAAATCATCCATGGTAACACACGCTCAGGGGTCAGTTGGAGGTATCCGTATTGGTACTGGGGTTATTATTGTTGTTGTTTTTGAGGTCTGGTGCGCTGAACTGCCGCCTCATCCTGGGTGGGGTGGTAAAGCCCCACCCCCCCAGTGGTGGTGGCCCTGCCCCCAGCAGCATGCTGGCAGGAGGTGGTGGGATTCCAGAGCGTGGCAGGCTGTGGTAGTTGGGATGAGGTCCTGGCTGGAATGGTGCATTCTGGGGGTTGTAGTAGGGGTGGTGGTGGTACTGATGCTGTGGCCGTTGGTTACCATAGTGAAAACCTGCTTCCCCGTCTCTGTCCCTCCCTCCTCCTCCACCTCTTCCTCCTCCTCTCTCTCCCCCTGGACTAGGCGACACCCCCCTCCTCTGTCTGGGTCGCCCCTGCTGGTCAATGTCATAGTTACCATTACTGTGGGTGGAGCTATCCAGTGAGTTGCGTCTATAGCGGCGTTGCTGGTGATTTTGGTGGCCACCCTGGTGATGGTACTGAAATCCACCCTGGTTGCCTTGGTTACGCTGTTGCCAATTGCGATGGGGGCTCGGTGTTCGCATGCGGGGGGGTGGGACTTGGAAAGGGAGGGGTAGCAGAGCGGCAGCAGCAGGAGGATGAGGAGGAGGAGGAGAGGGGGAGCCTTTCCCTTCCACAACTGCTCCTCCCTCCTCGCCCGCCTCACCCAGACCCAGAGCCTGCAGGGCAGCGCTGGCTGGTCCCCATGACAACCGGTGGGCGGGGTTACTTTTGAATGGGAATTTTAGTTTACACTCCTGAGGTGGGATGAAGCGGCCGGTCCCAGGGAGGTGGACGGGAACAGTTGGGGTGTTCTGAGCTGCAACACAAGACCACACTCATCACACCCTCAACCACAGAAAAACAGTTAAAGAGATAGCTCAGTATTTTATACGACATCAGCGTCTTTACTCTGGTGCACCTACACTGACTTACCCCAACAAAACCGTCATGGAACAAAAACTCACCCCTTGTAATTGTTTGGAGCTACTTGGTCTCAATAGCACCTGCACGTAGCAGCTGCTAACACTGACCAACAACTGATGAAAGTAGTTTGCTATAGCGCACCGCTGTTAGCAGTGACAACGCTAGCCCATTGATTGGTATTGATAGAAAGTAGCTCGAAACAATTACGAGGTGTGAGTTTTTGTTCCGTGACGGCTTTGTTACATAAATAAATCACTTATTCCAAGACATACTGTTTTGAGAAGAAACACGTTTTATTTTGTTTAACCCAGAAAACTTGCCGGGACTACTTTGGCTTTGACCAAAACCGGACCAGAACTGGGCTCACAGGACACTGTCGGGGGTAAGTCACTGTGGGTGCACCAGAGTAAAGGGGTGCAGTCACTGTGGGTGCACCAAAGTAAAGATGCTGATGACATACACATTCATGTGAAAAATACTGAACTGTCCCCTGAAGGAAGCAGAGAATCTGATCAAATTTGAGTGTAGAAAACACACATCTGTGCTTTGTATAAAAATAACCACATCCCATTCATTACCTTTTGTAAATTTCATACTTCAGTTTCAGATTTAAAGCTGAAGTATGAGATCTTAAGTGTGTCAAACTCATGTTAGTTCAGTTCCACATTCAGCCTATTATGATCTGAACAGAAGCAGACCAGTCAAATAACAGTGAAAGGAGTCATTATGATGTGAAGAACATCAACAACTGGACATGTCGACCCAGTCCTAGAGTTTTCATATCTACTCTGCTGGAAAATATACAAATAAATTAATTTTAAAAAATTATAAAAATATTTGCAGGACGTGTCATGTGACTACTGCGAACACGTAAACTGTGATGTCGATGCTCAAACATTATATTGTGCAGTTTTAATCCAATGTCTCACTCTCACCTTGGTTCTGGTTCTGTCCCCGGAGCTTCTTGGTGATGTTTTGCTGTTGCAGGTTTAAGATCCTCTGTTGTTCTTGTTTGAGCCAGCGGAGGCGCCCTCTCCTGAATGCTGGGTCCTCGTTCATCAACCGCTGAACTCTAACCTCTGGCACGTCGGTGGTTTCCTCGGCCCCGATCTCCTCTTGCTGTTGAGATTCACCTTCGCCGTTCATGTCATCATCCTGAACAAATGTGATTAGGGGATAAGACGCTAAGTTACTTATGACGTTATTATTGAGAAAAAGTTTAATCATGTTGAATTAAATAAAAATGTAAATGTGACTCCACAAAACTCGCCAAGCCTAGCAGTGCTATCTCTATTCATTCCATGTATTCTAGTGGTGCTTCATAGTCAGTCCCTCTGTATGCAATAGGACGGGACTACAACCAAGCAGCGTAATCTTTAGGGTGACGTAGTTAGAGCGCCGGAAAGTTGATGGAGGAGTCCGGAGAAAGTTAGGAATGACTAAATGGATTTAGTGGATGGATTGTGGAGCTTAATGACTATTGTCGCTTCTGTAAAAAGAATTTAAAGATTGCTGACATTTTCATAGCCCTTCTGTGGTTGGACGCAGATATTAGTACAAATTTGGTCATATCCAGGAGAACGCCACAACTACAGCAGCAGACATGTTAGATTAGTTCTGGTTAAAGCTGTGGTTTTGGGATTGTTGATGATGGTTGGTGATGACGTAGGTGAGTGTTGAAGGGGTGTCCCAATTCAAGCCCTACCCCTTATAGCTCTGTTTGAAGGAGTAAACGGTAGGGAAGGTGTAGCGGGTCAAATGGGACACTTTGTTCATGATAAATTGTGTCTGAATAAACCATTAAACATTAGGTTAGGGTTAATACATAACAAACAAACATTAAAAAATAGGTAATAAATGGTTAATACATAGTGAATTGTGTGTAGGTTTTATAACGTGTTACTAAAAAAATCTAATTACTGTTAAATAGAAACCACATACAAAAAGGAGACGATCAAAACAGCTTTGACTAATTTAAAACTAATACAAACATCAAAACAAAAATAAAAATTAAGTTATAAAAATGTTTAATTATTAGACTGTGTGTGTGTGTGTGTGTGTTACTAAGGACAGGCTGGACTGGTCATGTGACCAACACACCTGAACAGGTATGATGCTCTCCATCTTTATCATCCTGTCTCTCAGAGCTTTGATCTCCTCGTCCTTCATGTTGTTCTGAAGCTTCACCTCCTGAACAGAAAGACAGACACACTGCTATTACACACTAAACAAGTGTTTTCAAGACATTTCAAGGTCACTCAAGGTCAAAGGTCATGATGCCATTTTGGAGCCTTTCCTATGTGTAAACGACAGTAACTTAGTACTTATCACTGCTCTATTGCAGTTATGTTCTTTTAAAATCATGTGACCTTGACTTTGACCTTTTACTTTGAGTCACGGTCAAAGGTCATGACACAGTTTTGAAGGTTTCCTGTCTGTCATTAATAGTAGCCAAGTCTCCATTCATTAGGGGGTAGGAGTAGATAAGCATCGTGCTTCATCCTATTCCTTTTGGACTTTTGTAAAATGCATAATGATAAGAACAAATGCACTTTTTTTTCTTTTCTTTATTTAGATTTTTTCTTTTGCAGTATGATCATTATTATCTTGTTTTTATTTTGTTTTGTCTTTTAAATTGAGTTCAAATAAAGACTATCAATCAATCAATCAAAATCAATCAATTTTTCCATTATAGTCCTTTTTTTAGGTATTGACTTTGTGACCGCTGACCTCTTGGGTCAACAATAGGTCAAAATCTATACACACACCTGATGCAAAATTGAAAGACCAGCATTTTGGTGCTCACTGGAATTCACCAAGATGAACCGTTCAAAAGTTACCCCCAAAATTATATTGTGACCTTGACCTTTGACCTAGAGTCTGCAAATGTGTCCTTCAAGGTTCTGATGTTACTGCACATCAACAGTGAGAGCAAACCAAGCTATATGCTAAACTGAGTACACAGGAATGAAGAGGCCATTCCTGACCTTTGACCTATCTCTGATCATTACAAAAACATATTTTTCGTGACCTTTGACCTTCATTCAGCAAAATTTAATGGGATCTATTCTAGACCACCTCGCTTCTTCACTGAAAATGTTAGCAAAATTGGTCCAGTAGTTTAAGTGTAAAACTGCTGATGAACAAACCAAAAATAATACCCTCGCCTTCCCCTTTGAGTGGGGTGGGGTGGGGGGTAATAATCATTCCAATCAACATCCTGTTCACTAAACAGTGTGTGGTACACATGTACGAAACCACTTCACTAAAAACAGCAGACAGTTGAGGGACCAGTAAAAGGGAATCTAATCACAGAATATTAAATACCTTTAAATATAAATATAACAAACTGGAGCTTTAATATTACAATGTCTTAGTGAACTGTGTATGTATGTGTATATATGTAATTTTTTGGAATAACAGTACACAAGGTGGTGTAAATTGGTTAATTAAAAAAATAACTTCATGTTTTGCTAATGGTAGAACCGTAAACTCAATGTTTTTGACAATTGTACTATACAAACTTAAGTGCTACGTTTTCTTCTCTCTCTCTCTCTTTGAATGAAGGTATGTGTGTAATATAATGCAATTCAATGTTTCAAGTTATGCACAACAATCTATTTAATGTGTAATACTGAGACACTTGGGTGGGGATAAACAAACATTGTATCATTGTATAACAGAGTATATAAAATATGCTAATGTCATCATGGAAATTTAAAATCATCAGAATGTGTTGTAGGTGGAGGCCCCGTATATGTCTGTAGAGGATTTCTTACCTCTTCCTGGTAGAGATTCTCTGTGTGACTATTTTTATGACTTCTGTGATTGTATGTTTTAGTATGCTGAAATAAAGAAATTAAATGAACTGGGAAAGATACAAACAAAGTGTGAGTAAACTCACCTCTAAGATATCAGTCAGTTTGTCGATATGTGCCTTCAGATCATACACTTTTCCTTTGTCCCCTCCTTCGCTGTTCTCCCCGCCCCCTCCTCCCCCCTCCTCGGCAGGGGGACTCCTCTCGTCTCCGATGCCCACTGTGTCACACACGTCCTGGGCCACGGCCTTCCAGCTCTCCCTCTCATTGTTGTCCTTCTTAGCGTACATGCGGCACAGCTCCTTCATCTTAACGATGGACAACGCCTCGATCTCCTGACGCGAATGACGGAAATCTCCCAGAGCCACCTGAGGGTTCAGGTTGAAAATAAAATACAGGCTTTTACTTTGAACTATAATGACTTCATGTTGTGTGTGTTCACACACACACACACACACACACACACATATATATATATATATATATATATATATTTACATACATACACAGTAGTACCTCCACTTACAAAAGCCCCAGCTAACGAAAAATCCAAGTAACGAAAAGCCTTCACCTCAATTTTCCATCTCTGAATGTGAAAGAAAATTCTATTTATGAAAGGAAACAAACCTCCAAGATATAAATACAGTACATTACTATAAGTAACTACGTAATTTACGTAAATATGTCACATAGGTACTGTACGTATCATCCCATTGGCTATGAGGGAGCTACCCATGATGCTTTTCGTTACCCTTTGACCCTCATTCATCACAGAGCAGCTGCAGTGTCTCCCAGTAAAACAGACACTTTATTGGTCATATCTCCACCTAGTCCAGTGCTTTTAGTATCAAAAGTTCAGTCCAACTGTGCAAGAAGAGTATATGACAGGCAGATTACCATAAGGACAATTGGTAAAATCTTGGACTCCACAAGCCCGGAGACACTACAGAGCAGCGGTGTCTCCCTCCCACAGAGGCCGACATCAGAGGTGGTGCGGCTGTCACGTTGGATTTACAGCTAAGCTAAGAGCTAACCCATTCCGACCGCTGTCCTGCTCACCAATGTGAGGCGCGGGCGGCTGTGGCTCAGTTGGTAGAGTGGGTCGCCCAATGACCGGGAGGTTGGCGGTTCGCGTCCCAGCTCTGGCTGTCCACATGTCGAAGTGTCCTTGGGCAAGACACTGAACCCTCACTTAGGCCCCCAGTAGGACTGACCTTAGACCATAGAAACCTACTGGTGTATGAGTGTGTGTGTGAATGGGTGAATGAGAGGCTAATGTAAAGCGCTTTGAGCACCACAAAGGTGGAAAAGCGCTATATAAATGCAGTCCATTACCAATGTACACTCACTGGAAAAGAAAGTGGACTACCTGAAGTTGGATTTAAACACCAAGCATGATCCACCAGACTGCTGCATCCTCGTTCTCACCCAGACATGGATCAACTCTTTTGGCCCAGACACCAACATTAGCCTGGATGGGCTAACAATATTCAGCTCAGACAGAATCCATGCTCTCACAGGGAAAACCAGAGGGTGGGCGGTGTTTGTATCTACACTAACAGCTGGTGTTAGCCTGGATGGACTAAAATCTAAATCTACAGTTTCTTTTAACACATATGTAATTAAAAATCGCTACAAGTTTTAAAGGGTTTCAGGGGTAGTATTGGGCAACTTTGGAACGAATTAGGACACTACATGTAAAATGCGGTACAAAAACACGTCTGGAACAAATTAATGTTGTAACTAGAGGTACCACTGAATGTTTATATATATATATATATATATATATATATATATATATATATATATATATATATATATATATATATATATATATATATATATATATATATATATACACACACACACACACGCATACATACATATCTTTCCCCCCTTTTCCCTTTCGCCACTAATCAATCCATATTCTTTGGATTGGATTAGCATGGCACTGGAATTTTTGCTGTAGTCTGGGACATAGTAGCAGTATAGAAAAAGGCTTTAGCTGTGTGTGTGCGTTTTCTGTCAAACCTCGTAGCAGATCTCTTTGACAGCTTGCATGCGGAGGTCTTCCATGGTGACCCGTTTGGGGTCTTTGCTTATTCTCCTTCTCTGTGGGATCTGGTAGACTCGTAGAGGTTCCCTCCTCTTCCCACTGCTGGGTAAACCACATCGCTTCACTATGGACTGAACCTGCACACACAAACACACAGACAGTCAGATCTTAAATTTCATTGTACCTGTGTAAAATGACAATAAAGGCTATCTATGGGGAAAAGTACATCTATCCCCATTACTGTGAACACTGGGTCCCCGCAGGGTTGTGTATTGAGTCCCCTGTTGTTCAGCCTACTTACACATGACTGTACTGCCCCCCACAACACCAATAAAATCATTAAATATGCAGACGACAACGGTGGTGGGACTCATCAAGAACGAGGACAAGACCGCATACAGGATGGAGGTGGAACAGATCACACGGTGGTGTAAATCTCACAACCTTCTCCTCAACATGAGCAAAACAAAGGAGATGGTCATAGATTTCAGAAGGACCGGTAGGCTGGACCACTGCCCTTTGACCATCGACGGTGCTACGGTAGAGAGGGTCAGCAGCGTCAAATTCCTCGGAGTCCATCTGGAAGACGACCTATCCTTCACCATCAATACCGCTGCCATCGTTAAGAAAGCTCAGCAGTGACTCCACCCACTCAGGAAACTCAGGAAGGCAGGTCTCCCTACTACCCACCTGAGCACCTTCTACAGGGGCACTGTGGAGAGTATCCTGACCTTCAACCTCACCTCCTGGTTTGGCAGCTGCACAGAACAGGAGAGGTGTTAGCTATATAGGGTGGTAAAAGCGGCCAGCAGGATTGTGGGTGCCCCCCTCCCATTGTTAGGGGACATATACAGGAAACGGTGCATCTGCAGGGCGGCGGCCATTTTTAAAGATAATCACCACCCTTCTCACAGCCTTTTTTCTATGTTGCCATTGGGGAAGAGACTCAGAAGCATTCAATGCAAAACCACCGATTTTTAAAGAGTTTCTTCCCCCAAGCTGTGAGAATACTGAACACTGAATCCACATGGGCTGTATGAGCTGGCTCCCACTAAAGTGAACTCACGATATCCATATACTCTGTCTGTCCATGGCACTTAACACTCTCATTGTTGTATGCACACCCAACGTTGCTGCTGTTTTAATTATTTATCTCATTTACTTAAACTATTTTACCTTATTTTATCATTGTTATAGCTGCTGCTGTTTTTATTTTATGTATTCTATCTTTTTTAGGACACTGTATTGGTTTTGTTTCCTTCTTAATCTATCCGGTTATAATTGCACACTGTTTTTAAACTAGGGGTAAGATAATTTATTTCTTCTGTACTTGCGACAAGAAATAACAAAATAAAGAACCTTGAACCTTGAAACACCGCTTAGAGGGGGATGAACATGTACAACTTAGTGCAGCTACAGTTTTATCTGCTGTTGTAGCTCCATTAAACCATTTAAGTGGACTCATCCCAGTTAACAGTTTAGGACACTGTCATTTACTGTTAATGTTCTGGACTATAAGACACACTGAGAAACCTTTAATTTTCTCCAAAAACGACAGTGCACCTTATAATCCAGAACACCTTATATATGGATTAATTCTGGTTGTGCTTCGTGATTTAGAAGCCATTTTGTGTCATAGACGGAGTAAGGCTGGATGTTATTCTACCCCTTACCCTCCATTTTGTGTGTCCACGTGTAGGGGTAGGGGTAAAAGGGGTAGGTAAAGGTAAAGTACCTTATTTTGTCATTATACATTGTACAACGAAACTTGTCCTCTGCATCTAACCCTTGATGCCATTGGGGCACTTGTAAGGAACAGTGGCCAGCCATGGGCGGCGCCTGGGGACCCATCTCCCACTGTAGAGTCAGGCTAATGGTCACAATCACCTGGGAGAAGGATTTGACCTGAAACAAATATGTTTTTGGGTGATGGAGGAAACTGGAATACCTGGAGGAAACCCACCCAGACATGAGGACAGAAACATGTAAACTCCACACAGAAAGGCCCGCATGGTCCGGAAATTTAACCCGGGTTTTTTTTGCTGTGAGGCAAGAGTGCTAACCACTCAGCCACTGTGCCACCACCACCCCTACCCTTTACACCCCTTCAAATGCAGATTTTCCAGAGGTGGACTCAAAACGGAGTGGTATGAGAAATTGTACAATGTGCATCGTTTTAAAAATGGCAGGATCTACAAAAGTAGTACGCAAATGTAGTATTTTTGCCATAATTAACAGTTGTTCAGTTGTTATAACTGTTGTATAAATTTTGACATTGTCACAATGTGTAATGGTCATTTTCTACATACATACATGGGTGAATGCATAGAACTACTGTGATTGGACGCAGATATTTGTAAAGGTGTAGTAATGGGTGGAAGGTTTGGGATAAAGATCATATCCAGGAGAACGCCACACCTACAGCAGCAGACATGTTAGTTTAGGTGTGGTTAAAGCTGTGGTTTTTGGTTACGTAACAACTGGTGGAGTGAACTGATGACATAGGTGAGTGTTGAAGGGGTGTCCCAATTCACCCTCTATCCCTTACAGCTCTGTTTGAAGGGGTAAAGAGTAAGGGGTGAAATGGGATTCAGCCTAAAACATCCTGTACATCCCATAATGTTACAGTGTGTGTATAAGGACTGAACTGAAAAAGACGGTGTATTGTGGTGGATTTTATGTGTTAGAACTGAACAATTTTGACAATTAATGTGAATATGTAAATGTTTGATTTAGAGGTGTTAACCTCACAAACATAATGACCTCTACATGTAATAATCTCACAAACCTAGTAACTTTCCCACAAAAATGGTAAATGTTAAATGGATTCTACTTATATAGTTTATTCACCAGTGGGTGCCCAAAGCACTTTACAATTCCTCATATTCACCCATTAACACACACACACACACACACTCATACACCAGTAGACGGCTGCTACTGATACACTGACACTGCCTGGCCCATGACCCTACCGGGAGCAACTTAGGGTTCAGTGTCTTGCACAAGGACACTTCAACATGTGGACACCCAGAGGTGGGATGCAAACCGCCAACCCCTCGATCATTGGACGACCCGCTCTACCAACTGAACCACAGCCTCCCTTCAACTGCTATTACAAATGTAATAGACATTTATTACATGGCTCAGTTGGTAGAGTGGGTGGGGGGCAGGGCCATGGTTCAGTTGGTAGAGTGGTTCGTACAATAACCAAAGGGTTGGCAGTTCGATTCCCACTCTGTCCAATCAGTCCGTATCCTTGAGCAAAGACACTTCACCCTCCTGCTTCCAGTGTCACTCACACTGAGGTATCAATGTTTGGTGGTGGTGGGAGGAGCCATAGGTGGTGGTGGGAGGGGCCTTAGGCACAAAATGTCTGCCAGTCTTCTGTCAGTCTGCCCCAGGACAACTGTGGATACATATGTAGTTTACCACCACCCGAGGTAGCATGTGAGAGTGAAAGAATAATGGATGACCAATGTAAAGTGCTTTGGGTGCCTTGAAAAGCACTATAGAAATCTAATCCATTATTGTTATTATTTTTATTTGTACCATGGCAAAAACTGTTGCCTTCCAAAATTGTAATAACTTCGACCAAGTGTAATAAATTGCGAGGTGACGGCTATTATGTTTTGTGGGATTATTCTGTGTCAGACAGTGGCACATACCTTGTTCGCAGGTAATTTCTCTCTCAGAGATGAGATGAGCCTCCAGCTCTCCTCACAGGAACGTTTGTCAGAGTCATCGCCGCTGTCGCTGTCTGCATACTGAGTACATACGTTAGAATAAAAGGCAAAAATAAATACATTAAAACACAACACTCCGAAATATTGAAGGTAATAATTAAAAAGACATTTTCTTATAATGTAAAGATATATCATTGTGGTTCTTTAAACGATTCCAACAGAAAACTCAAAAGAAGGATGACCAAAGGAGGTGTGAACTTTGGGTACAAGCAGATTTATAGAGCTGCTGGAATGCATTGAGTGTTGTGAAAATTAAGTATTGACTGATGACTGTACATCAGATGGAGTTTTAGAAATGAGCAGAAACCAGTGAGATCATCTGGGAAAATGGAGGGCCAGTTCAGCATGAAGTACACTTTCACAAAAGGACCATATTCATGAAAAAACCCCATGTCCTCTAACCCTAACCCTAACCTTGAAATGACATTTTGAACCCAGTTATAACTAGAAATCAAGTCATAGCTAAAATTAAAGCGAAACTCCCACCCCTCCTTGTCAGCTTAGTTGGGCTTCATGCTTTTTTTTATCTGTTCCTTTCAGTTTAAGCATCTGACGGTCACAGCTAACCTCTTCTCACACACACACACACACACACACACACACACACACACACACACACACCAATATGGCGGCACGTACAGTCACAGTGGCTTGGAGCTCCAACCACTGTCGTAGTTTTTATATTATTTTGATGATATGTTTTAACTTGCACAGCTACAGCACATTTGCACTACAATACATCTGGACTGAACTCTTGCTGCTGAACAGTGGAGGACATCAACTGCCAGTAGAGCACTTTATTCCCCAGGAGATTACCAAACCGCCTCCCAGGACATCTGCAGCAGAAGGGCGGAGGAGGAAATGCTGCAAATGCAGGCAGAAGAGAGGCAAGCGGGCGGGGGTTTGGGCAAGGCTAAAAGCTAACTTATTCAGACCACCGTTTCCTACATCTTCCTCTAAAACTTACGATCCATCCAGAATAAAATGGACGAGTTAAGATTGCTTATGTCCACTCAAAGGGTTGTAAATAACTGCTGCAGTATGATATTCTCCAAAACCTGGCTGGATGGCTCCATTCCAGATGCTGCTATTGAGCTGCTGGTCGCACCACCTACCATGGTGACAGGACAGCAGATTCGGGTAAGAAGACTGATGGGGGGCTTGTTATTTACATCAACAACTCCTGGTGTACTAACATCACAATTGTAGATAAACTGTGTAGTCCAGAGGCGGAACTCCAATTGACCAATCCCAAGCCATGCCCCCTTTCGCGCAGCCTCAGACAACCTTTACCTCAGGAGCAGTCAAACTCACTGTAGAAGCTATAGATGCTATCCCAGTCAGGCGCTATCAAATTAAATTTATCATCATGGTTAAAAGGTGTGTGTGTGGGGTAAATGTAAAAGTGACAACAGGTATCCCGACCGAATCAGAGAAACTTTTTTCATCCCGGGGTGATCAAGCATACAAGTTGGAAATAATGAATATTCACTAATTAACCATTTGCCGTTTAACACTATTCGCCCACTGAAACTACAACAAGAAGACTGAACATCCTACATCCTCTGCAGCTTGTAATGGCTTTGTTGGAGCCTGTAGGCTACACAACAGCTAACACAAAGTTTACCACCACTACAGGTTCTTTTACTGACAAGTAGACGTTTCATTTTCTGCGTTTTACAGTTACAATAAATGTCTGTGAGAATGGAGGCACACATATTTTTGACCGTGGTTGTGTTAAAACCAACAGGAACAAGACAAGCTAGACTAAAGCTAAAGCTGTCAAACAACCGAGTACAGCTGACCACTGACAACTCAAAACGGCTGTGTTAACACTGAGAATTAACACTGAGAATGTGCTCAACTGTTAACAGTTGAGCAGGACATTACATGGCATGATTCTGTAGTTAATTAAAACACTTACCCACCAGTGCAGGAACAATGCTGATAGGATATCATCTCATCTCATCACATTTCCCCTGCAACCTAAAGGCTCTCGCCTCAATGACTGTTTTGTCTCTTTTGCTCAAAAATATGTAGTGTATGTATCCCTTCGGTCGCAGACTGTAGGCCCTGCTATCTGCTTCTGGATGACATTTCCTGAGATGACCAGCAACTGTCCAGTGGTGCCTGAGGTATCTGACTAAAAGGAATAGTTGTCCCCATATTGCCCCTAGCCAAATTTGTCCGAGGAAGCAGTCGGTGGGGGTGGCAATTGTTAAAGTGCCATCCGTTCTACCTTCCCAGGGAGTTCACGTCTGTTTATATCTGTTCTGTTTACATTTCACTGGACACTAATGCCAAGCTAGCACTAGCACAGATATATAACAGCATTAACAAGAGCCTAGTAGCACACCCAGACAGCATTTTTTATTGCAGCGGGGGACTTCAATCACGCCGATTTAAAATCAGTTCTGCACAAATTCCATCGCAATGTTAAGTGCACTACAAGGGGAGATAGAACTTTGGATCAGGTGTATACCAATGTCGCAGACAGAGCCCAGGTCTACCCCAACCTGGGTCTGTAAAACCACCTCTCCCCCTTCTGCTGCATCCACAGTATACACCCAAAATCAGGAGTGTGCTATGCTACAGGACTGTTCCACCACACTGATTGGGATGTGTTCAGAGAGCAGGGTACAGTTACTCATGAGACTTTGGATAAGTAAACCTCCACTGTTCTACAGTACATCTGCTTCTGTGTGAACAAAGTAACATCATGGAGACAACACTGTGTGTTTCCTAACACACCACCTTGGATGACACACGGAGTCCAACAGCTCATCCGAGCTAGGAATAGTGCTTTCAGGTCCGGAGACCGAGAGGTGTACAGCAGGGCCAAGGCTGCCCTCAGGAGAGGGATCAACACTGCCAAACAACATTACAGGAGGCATATTGAAGCCAGGTTTGCTGATTCAGCAAAGGTAGGTCCTGGGAGGGCATCCGGCCCATAACAGGCTATAAAAAGAAAACACCACCTCTCCCAGCTTGTCCCACCTTGGCTGAGGATTTAAATACCCAACCCCACCCTCCACTGATCCAGTTCCCATCTTGACCACGCATGAGGTGAGGTGTGCTCTGTGTCGCATCAACACCAGGAAAGCTCCCGGACCAGATGGAGTGCCAGGCTGGGTGCTTAAAGGTGTCATTCCGCTGAAAACCACTTTTCCACACTCCTTTTGGAATCTAATGGGTTACCCAGACTTACCAACACATGCTCCTTTGACAGTGGTTTGTCACCTCCACTGGCTGCATACCACATTTACACAAAACAACAAGAGGAACCAGGGATGCAGAAAAAGCCGGTCCATCTGACGTCAGATGGACTTTAGCCTCACCCACGTGGGGTTACGCACATCCCCAGCCGCGAATCTGAAGTAGCATTAGCATCTACAAGAGAAGCGGAGCCATGGTAGCTGCTGCACAAACTGGAAAAAACTGTTGGATCAAACTGGTTCATGTGCTCTCTGTGGAAATAAAGCCTGTTTTTTTTACTGCACGTTTTCAGAACAAGTAACGGCACGAAACCTAGCTGGGTGATACTTGGGTACGTACACAGTGAGAGGGGAAGGGGGAGTGTTCCTTCACACATTCTGAGCCAATCAGAGATGCCTTGTGACCGTGTCATGAACAGTACGAGGAAGTATCGGTAAATTCTGTTGTTCGACCTCAAGTAATTTTTCTACCATGCAAAAACAGCTGGAAACAAAACAATCTGAATGTTTTCTTTTAAATAGAACCAACACACAATGAATTCAATAACAATAGAGAACACAGTAATATTAATGAAATAACCATGGAATGACAGCTTCAAAGTGTGTGCTGTAGAACTCACTGATGTCTTCACCTCCATCTACAACGCCTCGCTGTCCACCTCCTGGGTCCAGGCCAGCCTCAAATCTGCCACAATAGTCCCCCTGCCCAAGCAGTCCCAGGTCATGGGCTTGAACGATTACAGGCTCGTGGCTCTCATCCCCACCCCCGCCAAATGCATGGAAAGACTGCTCATCAATCACATCATGGCCACCATACAACCATCACACAATCCATACCAGTTTGCCTGCAGGGAAAACTGTTCAACAGAGGACGCCATCGCCACCGTGCTCCATACACTACTGGAGCATTGGGAGAGTAGAAACACCTATGCACACCTTCTGTCTGTGGATTATAGTTCTGCCTTCAACACCATCCAGCCATACAGTCTACACCCCAAACTCCAACAACTGGGACTCAACACCACCCTGTGCAACTGGATCGTGGAATATAACCAATAGAATGACAGCTTTAAAGTTGAAGTAATGAAGGACAAAGACAGAAGAGACAAACGTACCAGTCTGTGCTGTTCCAACAGTAAGTCAGCTTCCTCCTTCTCCTTCTTGTACTGAGTCTCCATGTCCTGCAGTCTGAAACACACACACACACCATTAACTAACCCATGTCCTGCAGTCTGAAACACACACACACACCATTAACTAACCCATGTCCTGCAGTCTGAAACACACACACACACCATTAACTAACCCATGTCCTGCAGTCTGAAACACACACACACACCATTAACTAACCCATTATAGAAAACACCGGCATGTTCTAAAGGTGCAGGACACATCGTTATAAAAACACATTTGTTCCTGTCGCTGTCACTGAGCTCAATCAGAAGTAGTGACAGTGCAGTTAATTACATTTTTTTCCTATCCTCCTCATTATTATACATCATCATTCTCAGGACAAAGATAGAAAATGTTCCATATTTCCTGAAACTTGTAAAGTCTGATCTTTGTTGCATTTTTCAAACGTCCTATGTGCACATGTCATGCACATTGACATACCTTTTCTCCATCTCCAGTTTGATGTCAATGCCTTGCTTCTCCAGCAGCTCTTTTTGGGCATAGTTCCAGTCCTCTGGCTCCCCCTGCTGCTCAGCTGTCACACTGCGCTCTCTCTCCAGCCTCGCCTGCTCAGGGTGGTTAAACCGAAACACGTGATTCTTCCCCATCACGATGCGGTTACCTGAGAGTGATGACAGACACTGTCTGTGTTCTAATATTCATACTGTCATTACTACACGTACACACAGAGTATACTTTCCGTACTTACTAAGTGTAAATTTTTCAGTGGGTAAGTGTTGTTCCAATTCCAATACCAGATCTGATTCTACCTGCTGCACTTACTGGAAATTGCGCCAGAAACCACGAAAAATACATCTTTTTTTCTTGCCAAAATATATGCTATTTTTTATGGTGTTCTTCATGAATATGAATCTACAGAATCTGCATGCATTTGCTTTTGCAAATTATCTGTTTGGCATGGGAGAGGAGACAAAGTATTCTTTATCCTGTTTGAATGTATGGTGGTAGAAAACTAAGTACAAATTTTCAAGTGTCCTGTAAACCCATGTGGGCGGGACACTGTTGTGCAAGACACTTTAATAAATTCAATCAATCAATCAACCACTCAAAAATCCTCTGGAGAATGTGCTATCCCCGACACCATCAGCGTGTCCTTCTATTGGCTGAAAATACACTGGTGTGTAAAACCATTTATGTGTCACATTATTGTAAAGTAGCTGAATGTTTGTGAGTAAAATTTACATTCCACATTAACCAGTGACTAACCAGCAGTGTTGGACAAACTACTGAAACACTCTAATGCATTAGTGATTACACAGTCATCAGTTACAATATGAACATTTATTCTAACATCGGTTAGATGTCAGATGCTAGTTTAGAATGGCCGGACATACAGGGGGGCGGGATGGGGGCGATGCTCAGGATGTTTGACGTGGTTTCAAGACTGAGATAGTTCAGAGGATTGTAACATTATAAATGGTTACATTTCACACTTTTGATGGATGACAGCACTGTTGAAAGAAGATCTAGTCAAATCTATCCAGACCACCGAGGACGACTGAAACTTTGATTAAAATAAAAATAAAAAACACACTTGAATGAGTCAGTACTCTAATCAGGTTCAGATGAATATATATATATATATATATATATATATATATATATATATATATATATATATATATATATATATATATATATATATATATAAAAAAAAACTATATTCCATCCTTGTGGTGCTTAGAAAAGACATGAAAAAAAAAAAACCAAAATCACAACACAAAGAAATATGTCCAATGCAATGAACCTGATTCAGTTTTTTGACTGCGCTGCATCTGAGCGTTATATTTAAGGACATAGCAATGAAGTCTACAGCTGCACAGAATGTCCACACCATAGCCCCGCCCGGTCTGTACGTCCATTCCAATCTAGCATCTACCATTTGTAAAGAATCCGTCCGCCATGTTTTTAATTCACGCAGTTCACGGGCCGTTTATCACATAGATATGTAGACAATATGGCTGTCGTTGAGTACGAAAAGTGTACAAAACTCCACACTTTAAAAACATGTTGGTGTTTGAGGGTGCCATCTGGGTACTTGCAGTACACTTAACTTCTCTGCAATTAGAAATGGGACGCCCTCCGTACCCAAAGACAGTGCAGAAAGAGCAGTAAGTACGAACATTGGAACACAGTAACTGAAACTGTGAAAGTGTGAGTCAGGCAAGTCGATGGGATGAAACTTCTCAGCACCTTGTTTTAAAACGACGGCTTCGGTGATCTGCTTTCCATTAACGTAGGTCTCAGCTCCAATTAACGGCTCCAAAGTGACAACAACTGCACAAACACAGAGAGACAGGAAGTGTTCAGTCCGGTGCATGTTACATCCACTTGGAAGTATATTTCATCATATTGAGATTCCTGTTTTTCCTCATAAATAAAAAGGTAAATACACAAGAGTACCCTTAGTTAAATTACTTTTAATTAGGCTATTAAATAGTTAAAATGATGACTCATTAATAAGACTATTATAACATATTCAATAAGTTACTACTAATTTAATTTGCCTGTCTAAAAATCCAATCCAAACTAATGATCAATATTTCATTTAACTTTCTAGTGATTATCATGCACAGTACGTGACACTGCCAACACTACTAATTTGTGCAAGGACAATGAATGCAAAATTAGAATTAGTATTCACAGAATGTCTAATCTCACCCCTATTTTGTGCCAATCTCCAGTTTCTATGACAACCTGTTGTTGAATTAGACAATAATGTGATTTTGACCTTTCTGCTAAATGTGACCTTTGACCTTTTGCAATACTGATAATTTCGTTATATGTATATATGTATCAGTGTGTGTAATATTATGATAATATATCCAGTATTGATTAAGTTACAGTATGATATGTCTATGTTTGACACAAACAAACAGTGTTACACAAGTTAATTTGGCCACATGTCACCTTCCAGAGATCTGAAAAACTATTGGTTGCAGGTGATAACAACAATTGTGAGAAATGTATAAATCTTCATTCTGTATCGTTTGTTACCATTCTGAAAGTTCTGTGACCCTCTGTTCTGGAGTTATAACCCATCATGCGATTTTGACCTTTTAGTTAATTGTGACCTTTGACCTTTACTCAAATGGATCATTGCATCTCATGCACATTAGTTATATGTATATGCCCATGTAATATCATGGTGATATCTACAGCATTCATAGAGTTATAGTATGATATGGACACGCGCACACACACAGTGATTACAATAAGCTAACCCTAACCAATGGTTGGTTAGATTAATTAGTTGGGGCTGTTTTGGAATTGTGTACTGGAATCTGTGAGTATAATCATGCTAATGCTAAAAATGCTAATGGTGTCAGTTGTTACTGCTGGTGGAATTAATAAAACAGGAGCAGGTGGAGCAGACAGTCTATCACTGTAATAGTTGTGTCATGCTAACGCAGACCACACCAATCAACATCCAGCAGATTTATTATTATTAGGGTTAGTTAATTGTGACCTTGACCTTTGACTTTTACTCAAATGGATCATCACATCCGATGTTGATATCTACAGTATTCATTGAGTTATAGTATATGTCTTGACCGACAGACACAAATATGTGTAGATATTTAACAATGAATGCATAATGTAAATGTAATTTGAGTTTATAAAACCATTTCTTTACAGTTCTGTTCTGACATGATGTCAACTTTATAACACATAAATGGAGCTTTACTGTTGTCTTAGTATCATACCAGCAGTACTTATTAAACTGTAGGTTATTGATAGTAATAACCCTGGTCTACAGTCAAATGCTTCTGGAATCAAACTCATGAAATGTCTCCACATGTGTGTTCGTGATGAAGAATAAAAACTAATGAAATGTCCCCACATGTGTGTTCGTTATAAAGAATAAAAACTAATGAAATGTCCCCACATGTGTGTTCGTTATAAAGAATAAAAACTAATGAAATGTCCCCACATGTATGTTCGTTATAAAGAATAAAAACTAATGAAATGTCCCCACATGTATGTTCGTTATAAAGTATAAAAACTAATGAAATGTCCCCACATGTGTGTTCGTTATAAAGAATAAAAACTAATGAAATGTCTCCACATGTGTGTTCGTTATAAAGAATAAAAACTAATGAAATGTCCCCACATGTATGTTCGTTATAAAGTATAAAAACTAATGAAATGTCCCCACATGTGTGTTCGTTATAAAGAATAAAAACTAATGAAATGTCCCCACATGTATGTTCGTTATAAAGAATAAAAACTAATGGAATGTCCCCACATGTATGTTCGTGATAAAGAATAAAAACTAATGAAATGTCCCCACATGTATGTTCGTTATAAAGAATAAAAACTAATGAAATGTCCCCACATGTATGTTCGTGATAAAGAATAAAAACTAATGAAATGTCCCCACATGTATGTTCGTTATAAAGAATAAAAACTAATGAAATGTCCCCACATGTATGTTCGTGATAAAGAATAAAAACTAATGAAATGTCCCCACATGTATGTTCGTGATAAAGAATAAAAACTAATGAAATGTCCCCACATGTATGTTCGTGATAAAGAATAAAAACTAATGAAATGTCCCCACATGTATGTTCGTGATAAAGAATAAAAACTAATGAAATGTCCCCACATGTATGTTCGTGATAAAGAATAAAAACTAATGAAATGTCCCCACATGTATGTTCGTTATAAAGAATAAAAACTAATGAAATGTCCCCACATGTATGTTCGTGATAAAGAATAAAAACTAATGAAATGTCCCCACATGTATGTTCGTGATAAAGAATAAAAACTAATGAAATGTCCCCACATGTATGTTCGTGATAAAGAATAAAAACTAATGAAATGTCCCCACATGTATGTTCGTGATAAAGAATAAAAACTAATGAAATGTCCCCACATGTATGTTCGTGATAAAGAATAAAAACTAATGAAATGTCCCCACATGTATGTTCGTGATAAAGAATAAAAACTAATGAAATGTCCCCACATGTATGTTTATGATAAAGAATAAAAACAAATTAAATGTCCCCACGTGTGTGTTGGTGATAAAGAATAAAAACTAATGAAATGTCCCCACATGTATGTTCATGATAAAGAATAAAAACTAATGAAATGCCCCCACATGTATGTTTATGATAAAGAATAAAAACAAATTAAATGTCCCCACGTGTGTGTTGGTGATAAAGAATAAAAACTAATGAAATGTCCCCAATATGGACATATTTTACTGAATATTTTGATAATTTTACTGAATATTTTCATCATTTTTGTTCATTTTATTGATGCTTTTGTTCAATTCTGTTCATTTTACTGAATAATTTGGTAATTTTAGTAAATTTTACTGAATATTTTGGTCAGTTTTGGTCATTTTACTTAACAACACCCCTCCGCCTTCAGTGTCGGGGTGCTGTTGGGCCTCGTCGGGGAACATTTCTCTTAGTAACGCGTGGGCAATACATTATCCCTTGCTAAAAGGTATCCATTTACAGCCCAATTCTAAATCATTTATAAAACGCTACCCTTGGTGTAAAGTGACCTCATATGGTTGTGTTTCTGGTACATTCTACCTGCTGTACAGAGGAATAATATTAGGGTGTCTACTGTTCTTTTAATGGATTAGAATATTAAATATATCCAATAAAGTAATTTAATGTAGTCTAAGGCTGAATCCCATTTCACCCCTTACCCCGAGCCCTTACTCCTTCAAACAGAGCTCAAAGGGGTAGGGCTTGAATTGGGACACCCGTTCGACACTCACCTTCGTCATCAGTTCGACACTCACCTTCGTCATCAGTTCCCTCCACCAGTTGTTACATAACCAAAAACCACAGCTTTAACCACAACTAAACTAACATGTCTGCTGATGGATATGACCTTTAACCCTAACCCTCCACCCATTGCTACACCTTTACTAATATCTGCGTCCAATCACAGTAGTCCTATGCATCGACCGATTAATCCATGTTCATATAAATAGCGATTTTTCTTCATGTGCTTTATGTAGAAAATGACCATTGACACATTGTGCCAATGTTAAACTTTATACAACAGTTATCACAACTGAAAAAGTGTTCATTAAAGATACTACATTTGTGTATTTCTGTTCTTTGCCCCTGTCCTTTACCCCTGCCCTTTTACCCCTGCCCTTTACCCCTGCCCTTTACCCCTGCCCTTTACCCCTGCCCTTTACCCCTGCCCTTTACCCCTGCCCTTTACCCCTGTCCTTTACCCCTGTCCTTTACCGCTGCCCTTTACCCCTGCCCTTTATCGCTGCCCTTTACCCCTGTCCTTTACCCCTGCCCTTTACCCCTGCCCTTTACCGCTGTCCTTTACCCCTGCCCTTTACCCCTGCCAGTTGATACACAAAACGGGAGTTAAGGGGTGAAATGGGATTCAGCCTTATTTACATTTTTAATTTTGACCATTTGTTATTTATAGTTGTGCTAAATAACAAAAAAAATATAGGAAGAGGGTGTAGACTTAAAAGCCTGTGCTGGGGTTTCACTTGTCTGATTTTTCTTGACTTCAGAAGAAAAATGTGCTGGTCTATGTTTACAGTTAAGATGCAGACACCAAAAAGAATAAAGAGGAAATGTAAAAACAAAACACAGTCATTCCTGCTGAATTCATTTGGACTCAGAACGAGCTCACACCATCTGAACAATAATGATAATAATAAAAAAGAAAAACACACTGGGAGGAAGCACAGGAAACATGGGTGGGTATAGGAAGGTGGCGTTACCATGGTAACCACTGACTCTTACAAAAAAAAGACTATACCTGATAGATTTCCTGGCAGCTTTTAGAAACACACAGAGAGAAAGAGCATGACTGAACAGCAGTTTGATCACCAGAGGGCAATAACACGCTCATTTACAGCTGACAGGACACAGGTGTCAAACATAAGGCTTGGGGGCCAAAAAAGGCCCAGCAAAGAGTCCAAACTGGCCCATAGGGTAATTAAATTACACTGAATATTTTAACAATCAGTGGTGTAAAAATCAGTTCAGTTACGTTTAATTTTATTTCAAACATACAAAATCATCAATCAAAATGGTCAACTTTTTTTTTTGCTCTCGAAAAGGAGGGCAAAAACTCTCACCCCACCCAACTACTTCTGCTATAGATTCTGCTTCCTATGGTTTAACACACATTTTTCATGTCCATAACCATTTATATACGCATTGTTTCATGTCACCTCACACAATCCATGCATGTGTTGATAATATTCACTTTAAATATGAATATATGAATAGATTATTATTATATTATCATTAGGCAATGTAAAATATTATGTATTTATATCATGTATATGTTGTTTCATTGGTTTTTCTTGGTTTTTGCTAGTATGGAAGTGCTAATGCTAGTATGATCATTTATAAATGGGTATTGAGAGTGAGGATTTTATACATTATTATATAGTTATATTTATTTTTATTATATTATTATTATTGATGTTAATCAGATTAATCATAGGGCTGCTTTGGATTAATTTCAATTCATTATGATCCCAAAACTTTATTTTGCCAACTGTTCTGTCTTGTTTTGTTTTCTCAAATATCCCACAAAATACAATAAGAAATAATGCTATTAAAAAATAGATTAAAAAAACATGCTAAAATCCATTAAAATCCAGAATTATATATATATATATTTTATATAGTGTATCAGTGTATCATTGAAGTTTTGTTGCTCAATTTAATTTTATACATGTTTGAAATAAAGACTTCAAACACACAAACGAAAGATCAGAGGTCTGTATTAAAGCACCCTAAGCTTTAACTTTGAGGTTAGGGTTCCATGCAGGTGGTTTACTTGGGTTTTTTTTAACCACTGAACATTGACACAGACAGACAGATACTGACACAGACAGACAGACACAGACAGTCTCACCTTCTCCTTGTTCATTAACTTCACTGACAAACACACAGTGAATCTCTTTAATGAAGTGTCCAGACAGTTTAATGTCCACATCCTGTTGTCCAACTCTGGTGGACATAAGACAAACACAGATATTTAGTATGGTGTCCACTGGCTGATGTCTTTCACCGGACATAAAGGGACAGTACTCACCTGGTGAATCCCTCTTTGATGTAGTACAGCAGACACTCGGACATCAGAGGGTCTTCGTTCAAGTTGACCAGGTGAGGCGTCTGTACATTCACACACAAAAAACAAACTCAACCAATCATTCTGACTTTGATATGACATCACTCCAAAGAGGCCACGTAAGTGAATATCACAAATCTGAGAGGCAATTAACACAATTATTAAGTTAGTTATGTAATGTTTACACACCTGACAAACACTGGCTTTTGAAAAACCCAATCCTGTACACACTAAATATAAATAACTCCAAGTACAACTGTCAAATTCACTTCTGTCATTTAAATTTTTGGTTTATTTTGATTATGTAAATGATAACTTCTGGTTTGGACATTGCAGACTTTTATTTTGAAGAGAAAATTCCTTTTCCTTGTATCAGAGAAAGAAAAGGGTTAGAAGAGATAAAAGAAGTTGGGCTCAGAATGAATGTATTAGCTGCTCTTCTGAAGAGGCACCAGGTATGCTTGTGGTCAAGTTCAAATTGTAACTAGGGCACAATTCTGGAAGAAATGTGTATCTAACTACTAGGGGTGTGAAGAGGCACTCAGCTCACAAGATCGAGACGAGATTTAAAGAAAACTTTACAAATTATATGAATGGACAACAAACTTATTTAAATGAGTTGTACATGGATTTTAGAACTCAGTAAGCGTTAACTTTTAATGAACTTCTTCCTCTTAATGAACTTCTTCCTCTACAAATTCAAAGTGAAATAAAATGTTATAAAAGTTCAAATAAATAAAATTATATATTTCTCCTTTTTTCAAGTGCAGACATTATATGCAAAATAAACAGTTCTCTGTAAATACAGACTGAAAATAGTTCAACAGAGAAAAGTTAGAAAAGTTAAAATAAACATATATTTCTCCTTTTTGTTGGAAGAGGGAAACATCGAAAACATGCAGGATAGTGGTACTTGAAGACCAGCGTTGGGACCCACTGGGCTACATTACTATCTGGTTCATCCACTGTTCAGCTTTATCACTTCACTTTTAGACCCTTTTCATTTTTGGTTTGTTTGTTGTCACCTCCACCGAGGAGGTTATGTGTTTGCCTGTGTTTGTTCGTTGGTTGGGTTGATTGTGTACAAAACACCTCAAAAACGTATGGATGGATTTTGCTGACATTTTCAGGGTAGGTTGGTAATGGGGAGATCAGGAAATCACCACATTTTAATGGTGATCTGGGGGGGGGGGGGGTCTACCTTGGTGGAGGTCTGCACTCTCAGAGTGCTTTTCTAGTTAGGTGTACTCTAGGAGGCGGAGCCACATTGACCAGTTTCCTGTTTTTCATTCTTCCAGTCTGAAAGTAGACAGTGACATTTGAGTGTGGGATGAATGACTGGCAGCTTCACTTCACCACTATAATAATAATAAATCTGCTGGGTGTTGATTGGTGTGGTCTGCGTTAGCATGACACAAACCACTACAGTGGTAGACTGTCTGCTCCACCTGAAACTAGGTTTGACTAATTCCACCAGCAGTAACAACTGACACCATTAGCATTATTACCATTAGCATTATTACCATTAGCATGACTGTACTCACAGATTCCAGTACACACTTCCAAAACAGCCCCAACTAATTAATCTAACCCAACATTACTTAGGGTTGGCTTATTGTAATCACTGTGTGTGTGTCCGCAGAGACATATCATGCTATAACTCAGTGAATACTTTAGATATCACCATGAAATTACATGGGCATATATATATAGCTACTGTGCAACAGATGCAATGATCCATTTGAGTAAAGGTCAAAGGTCAGGTTCACAATTAACTAAAAGGTCAAAATCACATGATGGGTTATAACTCCAGAACAGAGGGTCACAGAACTTTCAGATTGGTAACAAACGATGCAGAATGAAAATGTATACAATTCTCACAATTGGTGTTATCATCTACGACCAATAGTTTTTCAGATCTCTGGAGGTCAAAGGTGACATATGTTCAAATTAACTTGTGTAACACTGTTTGTGTCAAACATAGACATATCACGCTATAACTTAATCAATACTGGATATATTATCATAATATTACACACACTGACACATACAGTATATACATATAACCAAATTATCAATATTGAAAAAGGTCAAGGTCACATTTAGCAGAAAGGTCAAAATCACATTATTGGCTCAAATTCAAGAATAGGTTGTCATAGAAACTGGAAATTGGCACAAAATAGGGGCGAGATTAGGCATTCTATGAATACTAATTATTATAGTCTTTCTTCTCCTTTCAACTGATTTCATCCACTTCCACAAAACATTCGTAGCAAACAATCTCACATTTTCTACAGGTTCTGCACTTGTGATGATGATCGGTCCTGTCAGTAAGGAAGCATATTTTTAATGATGTTCAAAAACCCTAAGACACTGGAAGGTCAGTAGTCAGTCCTATCTAAGGCTAGTGTCTACAGTTCAAGTTGATTCTATCTTAACAGAGACACAAACTTTGGACATGTGGATCACACTCACTCCTTTAGGAGAGAAGACGCCCAGCGTTCCTCCATCTTCTTTAATGGACACGCCCATCTCTGCCAAAATGGCCTCTCTGTACACAAGGCCGTGACAAAAACAGAGAAAGACATCAGTTAATGTCCATGCATTGACAAAAAATTATATAGGATATATACGTCTTCTGGGAAGAACCAATAACACTGCTCTACAATTGTTTTTAATAAAGTCTCTTCTTCACACATTAAATGTTTTAAATCTTCCATATTTTAATCAGATGAATCATTAAACTAATGACTTTAGTGTTGGTTAGTTGATGCTTTTAATATATATGATGGTATGTTAATCCATATATATGCTGTTTTTCTACATGTATACAATGGATTAATAAATATTACACTACAACATTTCATTAGTTTTATTCTGGAAACATTTTACTTGTAGACCAGTGTTATTTTGTTGATTATTTTGGTCGTATTTTCCAATGTTCTTTATTATTTAGTTCAATAAGGTGATTATGTCCTTTTTGTTAAATATGGTGATTACTTTGGTCACTTCTGCTAATTTTCTTCAATTTCTTGGTTATTTTGGTCATTTTTTAAGTGAATGGATCCTAATGTGCAGACAGTGTTTTGAAGTAGATCTAGTAGAGCTACTAGATCTGACACTAATATTCATTTGGACTAAAACAGTTTCTACTTTTCATTCTAACTATTTCATATTTTCAGCTCAGATTGATCTTGGAAACTTGATCCAACCATCATTTAAGACTTGAGTTTTCTTTATCACTAACACACATGTAGGAATATTTTATTAGTTTGATTCCAGAAGCTTCTGACTTTAGACCAGTGTTATTGGACGGTGTTAAAGATGAGCAGAAATGAACAAAATAATCAATAAAATGAAGAAAAATGAACAAAATATTTAGTAAATTTTAACATTTTGAGCCCAGACTGATGTTGGAAACTTGAGTGGTTTTACGACTGTATATAACCCGCCCCATCACCCCCACCCGCCCCCCACCTGTATGACCAGTTGTTGATGTTACCTCTCCAGACGAATAGATTCAGTCTTCCTCAGTTTCTCCTCCCAAGTCTCATTCAATTCTGCGATGATTTTCTCAGTCTCCTACAAAAACAAAAAAATAAGGGGTGGGGGGTGTCAATCAACAGTTTGTGCTATGTGAAGGAAAGTTCATCAGTGAAACGAGGCTGTGCTTGTACCATAAGTCGCTCTGCTGCCTCCTCTTTACTGATGGTCTCTGTGGAAACAGGCTCCTCCCCTTCCTCTCCATCCTCCAGCATGTGGTCAGAGTTGGTGGATACGTCACCTGAAGACGTGGGTTGCGAACCTACTGTGACCACAAAGTTTGTCAAACACCGGATCTCTGAACCTACTGTGACCACAAAGTTTGTCAAACACCTGGGAAAAATTCATAATAAAAATGTGGAGAAACTATGGTAATATTTCATTTTGTCAGATTAGGTAACTGTTATGATTCTGGTTCTAACGACGGTAAAGTGACTTACCAGTCGTGACAAATGAGTCACATTTGTTTATTTCCCTCATTTATTATGGAGCAATTTTATGTACAATAGTAATCTTTTTATGTACAATAGTGATCTTTTTATGTACAATAGTGATCTTTTTATGTACAATAGCAATCTTTTTATGTACAATAGTGATCTTTTTATGTACATTAGAGATATTTTATGTACAATAGTCATCTTTTTATGTACAATAGTGATCTTTTTATGTACATTAGAGATATTTTATGTACAATAGTAATCTTTTTATGTACAATAGCAATCTTTTTATGTACAATAGTGATCTTTTTATGTACAATAGTGATCTTTTTATGTACAATAGCAATCTTTTTATGTACAATAGCAATCTTTTTATGTACAATAGTGATCTTTTTATGTACAATAGCGATCTTTTTATGTACAATAGTGATCTTTTTATGTACATTAGAGATATTTTATGTACAATAGTAATCTTTTTATGTACAATAGTAATCTTTGTATGTACATTAGAGATATTTTATGTACAATAGTGATCTTTCTATGTACATTAGTGATATTTTTATGTACAATAGTGATCTCCTTGTCTGTGTGATCTATGATGATGGACTATCTGAGGGTTTTTTTTCTGCTGCTGTAACAAAAGCAATTTCCTTGAAAAAGGGTCAATAAAGTATTCATCCATCCATTTGAAACACATGCAAATGTTACCTGGAGAGGCAGAGCCAGCGTATGTTGGTACCCCATTGGCTGTGATATTCTGGGGGGAGGAGGACACCCCAGTGACACCAGTGGACCCAGTGACACCAATGGACACAGTGCACTCAGTGGATCCAGTGGTGCTGTTGGCTGTTACAGACAGTGAACGTAGAAACAAGAGTGAGTTTTCATTTCTAACAGACAGGCATGTTAGAAATGTTCGTTCCGTAAAAAAACACTTGTAAATATCATCACACACACTCGCCCAGCTGTTACTGTTGTCTGCAAATACCCCCCTGTCCCACTCCCATTTAAACAGATGGACAGTACATTCACATGATGTCATACATAGCACATTCATTTAAACACACACCAAATATACACAACATTAATTTCCCTTCAACACTATTAAAAGTTCATACAACAGTGGAGCTGAACCAAGTACAAAATGCTGGTGATCAAACACTTTAATTATTCTAATGTGATTTTTCTGGTGGTTATTGAAATTTACATTTTTATTCACAATTTTCTTCAAATCCAGTTGCAGTCATCAGATAAACACCACTATGGTTTAATTTATGTCAATAAGTTCAAAGAAGATTTTTAAAAGTGCAGCAAAAAATATAAATTCCAAATATATGTGACCGTCCAGACCGGGAGAACAGAAACTTTCCTCATTTTGTTTGGTTAAAAAAATATTTTTACTTTTGTACGTTATTACATTTTTTACTGTTAAGTAAAAGTGGGGAATCTGTACTACTACTCTTATGGGAGTACTTTTTCACATCAGTAGGTGTCCTTCTACTTCTAATACTGTAGTATTTAAATAGCTAATACTACAGTTGTAGTATTTAAATAGTTAATACTATAGTTTTAGTATTTAAATAGCTAATACTACAGTTGTAGTATTTAAATAGTTAATACTATAGTTGTAGTATTTAAATAGTTAACACTACAGTTGTAGTATTTAAATAGTTAATACTATAGTTGTAGTATTTAAATAGTTAATACTATAGTTGTAGTATTTAAATAGTTAATACTACAGTTGTAGTATTTAAATAGTTAATACTATAGTTGTAGTATTTAAATAGTTAATACCATAGTTGTAGTATTTAAATAGTTAATACTATAGTTGTAGTATTTAAATAGTTAATACCATAGTTGTAGTATTTAAATAGTTAATACTATAGTTGTAGTATTTAAATAGTTAATACCATAGTTGTAGTATTTATATAGTTGTAGTAGTTAAATACCAGAGTTGTGCAGTAGTTCTTGTAGACCTTTAGAAAACAGCAGATTTCTCAGTCGTTCTACTTCATGTTTTAATTCTCGGATCAGTTTAGCATTTGGATCTTCATTGATCACTGCATTACAACGGATCTGTTTGGCACGATCAGCATATCTGTGAAAAAAACAAATGAAACTAGGTTATCTTAGATCAAACTGGGTTAGTTTAGATCAAACTGAGTAGATGACAGTAATGAGGAGGAGGAGAAGAAAAAGGAGGAGGAGAAAAAAGAAAAAGCGAAAGAAAAAATAAATACTAAAATGAAAAAATAAGAAGAAGCAGAATTGACAGATTATAAAGTGTTTTTCTAATAACACATAGAACTCTAGGATTATTTATGATCATATATACAAGACAAGTACATAATGAAAGTGCAAACAGTCAATCTATTCATTCACTCTCACATGATCCCTTTGGTGGTGCTAAACTATATATGTATCCACAGTGGCCCCTCCCACCACCACCTGTAGCCCCTCCCATCACCACACATTCATACACCAGTGTGAAGGGTGAAGTGTCTTTGACGAAGGGCACTACAGCACATAACCAGGACAGAGCAGAATTCAAACCGCCAACCCTTGAGTTGTTGGACGACCTTGCTCTACTTTCTGAAGCAGAGCCACTTCCATCACATCTGCATGACAGCCTTCCTTAAAGAAATTATCTGGAGTAAAAATATGATTTAGAGGATTGGGAGTCCCTATTGGGGTCCCTAAAGTGTGTCCACAGTTACAGACCCAAATAGTCCATTGCCGACACGCTCTGGAAATTCACGATTTCATTTAATTATTTTTTAAAACCATATTCCAGTATTTGATTATAAATATAAATGAAGCTGTATGAAACAGTAAACTTTAGTCGAGTAATAGGATGTTTTTAAAAATAATGGAACAGTAGTGAATTTCCAGAGTGTCTAACTGTGCACTGGACAATGGACTATTATGGTCTTTGTCCTCAGACGTCTTCTGAATCCAGAGGTCCATGTCTGTAGATCAGTAACTGTGGACACACTATCTGAGGACATGAAGACCTCAGGACACTTGGGTTTGTCTTTAGGGACCCTCTACTTACTACCACTGAAGTGTGATGTTGTAAATTTTAGAAGAGTTAGTCTGAAAATAGAGAAAACACATGTTCTAATCACTTCAATGTTAACACACTTTGAATCAATGTTCATTTAAATGGTGTGATTTTAATGTTAACTATATGGATGTACACCTGACCTCTGACCCTAACCCTATATGTATGTACTCCCAATCATCTAACAAATGAACTAAACTCATTTTTACTGCAGATAATCAATTAAAGAAACATACCTTGGAGTAAATGTGTTTGCTTTTAAAGATCAGGCTTCGTTTGCCAAAGTGACACAAAAACAGTCATATTGTGTTTCCAGTCGAGTGACTTTTAGATTTGAGTGAACATCAGTGTCTGACCTCAGAGTGCTCAATGTTTCTTCATAGTTGATGTCAGCAGGACTAAGGGCAGCGATCATAGCTGTTCGAGAGTTTCCACCTGAAAAAAACAAAAATAAAAACATACTGTATTTAACCTAATTACTTGTCACTTTGGTATTTTATTTCTTCGTGAATTCAACCCTGATATAAAAAGACTGAATACACTGCTCTATGATTTTTTTTAAGTATCTGCTTCAAATATTAAAAGTACTGAATTCATTTCTCAGAACTGTAAGTGTCCTTGATTAATATTTACAGCTGTAGAGGGGTATGTGGTAGAGAGAGGTGTGGTACAGAGTTAGAGGTGGTAGAGGGGTAGCTGGTAGAAGGGTGGTAGAGAGTTAGAGGTGGTAGAGGGTTAGGTGGTAGAGGGTTAGGTGGTAGAGAGTTAGAGGTGGTAGAGGGGTGGGTGGTAGAGGGTTAGGTGGTAGAGGGTTAGAGGTGGTAGAGGGGTGGGTGGTAGAGGGTTAGGTGGTAGAGGGTTAGAGGTGGTAGAGGGGTGGGTGGTAGAGGGTTAGGTGGTAGAGAGTTAGAGGTGGTAGAGGTGGTAAGGGGTAGAGGGTTAGAGGTGGTAGAAGAGTAGGTGGTAGAGGGTTAGGTGGTAGAGAGTTAGAGGTGGTAGAGGGGTGGGTGGTAGAGGGTTAGGTGGTAGAGGGTTAGAGGTGGTAGAGGGGTGGGTGGTAGAGGGTTAGGTGGTAGAGAGTTAGAGGTGGTAGAGGTGGTAAGGGGTAGAGAGTTAGAGGTGGTAGAGGGGTGGGTGGTAGAGGGTTAGATGGTAGAGAGTTAGAGGTGGTAGAGGTGGTAAGGGGTAGAGAGTTAGAGGTGGTAGAGGGGTGGGTGGTAGAGGGTTAGATGGTAGAGAGTTAGAGGTGGTAGAGGGGTGGGTGGTAGAGGGTTAGGTGGTAGAGGGTTAGAGGTGGTAGAGGGGTGGGTGGTAGAGGGTTAGGTGGTAGAGAGTTAGAGGTGGTAGAGGTGGTAAGGGGTAGAGGGTTAGAGGTGGTAGAGGTTTAGAGGTGGTAGAAGAGTAGGTGGTAGAGGGTTAGGTGGTAGAGAGTTAGAGGTGGTAGAGGGTTAGGTGGTAGAGAGTTAGAGGTGGTAGAGGGGTGGGTGGTAGAGGGTTAGAGGTGGTAGAAGAGTAGGTGGTAGAGGTGGTAAGGGGTAGAGGGTTAGAGGTGGTAGAGGTTTAGAGGTGGTTGAGGGGTGGGTGGTAGAGGGTTAGATGGTAGAGAGTTAGAGGTGGTAGAAGAGTAGGTGGTAGAGGGTTAGGTGGTTGAGGTAGAAGAGGCCAGACACTGAAAGCAGAAGGAAAAGTAGTATTCAGAGAATGTTTATCCCCACCCCTATTTTGTGTCAATCTCCAGTTTCTATGACAACCTATTGTTGAATTAGAGCCAATAATGTGATTTTGACCTTTCTGCTAAATGTTACCTTGACCTTTGACCTTTTGCAATATTCATAATTTGGTTTTATGTATATATGTGTCTGTATGGAACAGGATTAGGGCCACTGTAAAAACAAAAAAAAGGGATGGTTTATTCTGAGATTAAAATCACAATTCTGACTTTATTCACAGAATAAACCATGCCCCCTTTTTTTCAGTGGCCCTAATCCTCTTCTGTATGCCAGTGTGTGTAATATTATGATAATATATCCAGTATTGATTAAGTTATAGCGTGATATGTCTATGTTTGACACACACAAACAGTGTTACACAAGTTAATTCAGCCACGTGTCACCTTTAACCTCGAGAGATCTGAAAAACTATTGGTCGTAGGTGAAAACAACAATCATTAGAATTGTATAAATCTTCATTCTGCATCGTTTGATACCAATCTGAAAGTTCTGTGACCCTCTGTTCTTGAGGTATAGCCAATAATAATTTGACTTTTAGGTAATTGGGACCCTGATCTTTGACCTTTACTCAAATGGATCATTGCATCTGATGCACATTAGCTATATGTATATGCCCATGTAATGTCATGGTGATATCTACAGTATTCACTGAGTTACAGCATGATATGTCTGTGTGGACACACACATGGTGATTACATTAATCTCTTCCAACCAATGTTGGGTTAGATTAATGAAACAAAAAGGGTCTACAGCATCTGATGACATATTTTTGGCCACTTTCTGAAAATCTGAGGAATTCATATTGGTACTTAAGACAGTGTACTCCTAACTTTTCATTTCAGAAATGTAATTTTCGATGTAAGCAGTTACAAAAATACAGTTAATATAAACTTATTACAATGACAGAGAAATTAACCTTTGGTTTCATCACTTACCCAGGTTTTCCTTCAGTAACCATGTGAGGACAGAGTCTCTGTACGGAATAAAATCACTTTTCCTCTTCTTATTGCTCTGCTGTGAAACATAATGGTATTATATTTAGAAAATAGAAGTACTTTATTAATTCCACAACTGGGAAAGTGCTTTGTAACTACTGCAGCATTCACATGAAAATAAGAAGGGATGATTCAGGCGACGAGGGGCGATTCAGGCGATGGGGGTCGATTCAGGCGACGAGGGGCGATTCAAGCGACGAGGGGCGATTCAAGCGACGAGGGACGATTCAGGCGACAAGGGACGATTCAGGCGATGGGGGTCGATTCAGGCGACGAGGGGCGATTCAAGCGATGGGGGCGATTCAGGCGACGAGGGGCGATTCAGGCGATGGGGGTCGATTCAGGCGATGGGGGTCGATTCAGGCGACGAGGGGCGATTCAGGCGATGGGGGTCGATTCAGGCGACGAGGGGCGATTGAAGCGACAAGGGACGATTCAGGCGACAAGGGGCGATTCAGGCGATGGGGGTCGATTCAGGCGACGAGGGGCGATTCAAGCGATGGGGTCGATTCAGGCGACGAGGGGCGAATCAAGCGATGGGGGGTGAGGAGGGGCGATTCAGTTGACGAGGGACCATTCGGGTGACTAGGTTCTGTTTTGACTATCTGAACGGTTACAGTATTATTAATAAAACACTTACCATTTCAGCCAGAGCCGATATAACTTTCCCCAGCGTAGTCAGAGACTTGTTAATGTTTGCTCCTTCCTGTAGATGTCAAATAAATAAATCATAAAAAATTGTCCTATATAACTTGTGTTACTACACTGTTTAAGTATTAATAGTCATTTAGAAGTTAGTCATGTGACCTCTGACCTTGAGCCGGGTACCCTTTGCTCCAGAGGAATCGGCGCGTTCACTTCCAGCCAAGTCAACCAAACTGATTTTACTGACCTGAAAAAAACAACAACACATTTTAGTTTTTTACACTTGGGAAAAAATCTCAATCTTACCAAGGTGATTTTTTTTTTCTTATTTCTAATCCAAATATCTCATCACACTTAAAATAAGACAGAATCACCTAAAGCACAGGTGTCAAAAATAAGGCATGGAGGACAAATCTGGCCCATAGGATGAATGAACAGTAAAGATATTAATGGTGTAAAAATTATTTTCAAAATAAAATGACATGAAAATATTGACAATTACTAACTATTCTTTTACAATAAATATGAACAAACTCAAATGTTTTAAGAGAACTAAATGTCATAACCTTAAAGCGGCAGTAGGTGACATATTTTTTTTGCAATATGGCAAAAATTTCAAAAATAATCTTTCATTGCACTGAAAGTGAAGTGATCTAAGCAAAGACCATACTCCAGCACCCTCTGCTGACTGTGTAAACAGCCTTTTAAAACCACCGACCGTGACGGAAGGAGTCAGCCAATCACGGGCCAGTGGAGAAAGTAGGTGTCCCCCCCCAAGGTACGTCTACAAAGACAAGCCGGTGCGCATTCACGACTAAACACCGGTTGCAATGGCGGATAGTCAGAAAGGAAACATCCCCATTCTTGCGTTAGCAGCCACTGCCTACACAAAAAGCAGAAAACTGACTCCTCTAACAGAGAGTCCAAGAGAGAATCTGATAACAAACGCAACAAAACCCATGTAAATATTGGCACAGTGTTTCAAAGATGGAGACAACTTCAGGATAGCATAGGCTTCAGGTTGGATTCCAAGCTGGCTCTTCATCTCCTGGACCATTGAGTGGCTAAGTTTATTTCCCCTAATATCTAAATGTGTAATGGTGGCTTGTTAGACAGTTTAGTTAGCTGTACCAGCTAACTAAAGAGTCACTGTGCATCCACGGTGAGACCGTTTAGCTAACTGAACAGTTAGCTGGTACAGGCAACTTGTGGCTTCACTGTTGTTAGTTTCGCATTATGCTAACCATGAGCAAAGCTGCTCCTCTTTTTTGCCTGCTGTCGTTAGTTTTTGATTTTGTGTCCTTTACCCGGACGTGTCCTCTGTTATGGCAAAAAAAAACTGAATCAGAATTCTGTATTTGTTGTGTGGATGTGCATCCACAATGAAATGAAAGCAACACTCCTCAAAACCGTGCAAAGGTGCAATACAGCAATAATACAAATATAACAATATATAAGATGAGAAAGACAGAATAAGTGAAATATAAATAAGAATACAGTATAGAGAAAAATATGAATACAAATATAGCCAAGAGGGAATATAAATACGTACATGGATATACATGACTATATACTGTATACATGATGCTTTTTATATGTACGTACATATTATACATATGTATTCTATGTACGTACATATGATTATATATACAAGAATGTACATATCATATAAACTAAGAAACCCACGATGACTTCTTTGTAAGTTTGATATATATTTATTAGTGTGAGAGAAATGGAATTTTCTAAACAACTACAGAACTTTTTTCAGAGGATCATTGCTGATTCATTATTACTATTTTAGGATATGTGGGCTGATGTACTCCACCACCTGACAGGAGAACACGAGTGGACACTCTGCACTTGTCACCATGGACTCTTGTTGGACAACAGGGAGGAGTGGACACTGAAGGGTCTGTGGGACACCAACACTCTTTGAGATTGTGCTAAATACACGCTGGATGGGAGAAATTTGAAAAGTACCCGAGCTTTAAGGTAATATAATTAAACATAATTCTATCATGTAGAGTCATTGATCACATTTAATTCTTGACATTTTTTTACTGCTAATGTGTGGGGTTCATGACAATATAGAAGAAAATAGATCATTCTTGTTTTGTTGTGTTTAGATCTATAGCTTAATTTGAGTCCTTCCATAATCACATACTGATGTATGCTAGTAAGACATTTAGCTTCACCCCACCTGTCTACTCAGCTCCCACTCTCCCACACATAAAAAGACAACACAAATTCTTACAACCAAACACTTAAACATTGTTGTGGGTTCTTATTTACAGTGCTGTTCTTTAGGATAATCTAGTTTCCACATCGGCTGTAAGAGTAATTAGTAATAATTCTCACATCCATCGTGAAATGAAGTACTGTATGATTTTGGGATCGCCATTTGATTTGGCGAGGACAACATTGTGACACAAGCAGTATGTGATAGGCATTCTAGTCTAAATAACTGATTAAAAACATTGTAACATGCCCTTTTTTGGCTCATTCTCAAAGGCTTCCTCAGTGAACATCTGGACAAGAGGATGGGACACCTGCATGTGGATCCCCAAAACCTGTCCACCCACAACAACTGCCCAGCGGTCAGCTATGCTGCCTGCCCAGCGGTCAGCTATGCTGCCTGCCCAGATCTATATTTCCAAATTGCTGCACTTTATTGTGTATTTCCCATAATTCTTTTCCATGCGTTTTGGATTATGTATTTTTGTAAAAAATAAAATAAGTGTGGTCAAAGTGAACTGTGGATTTCATTTTCTATATATGTTTTATTATTAAAATAAATACTGGCATCAGCCAATAAAAATATAGAGTACAAAAATAAATACAGTGCAAAAGTGCAACACGCAATAGCAAAAATAAACTTCAAATATGTATAGTCTCTCCTCATAATACATGTGAGCTTGTAAATCTTAGACTCGTCTGAGGTCATGTTCTCCCAGAGTGTCCTCATTTAGATGCAGTCCTTGACGTTGGTCACTTGGAAGCGTCCGCATCCACAGCCACAAACACTAGCTTGCCCTCTCCCTCTGACAGCCCCAGAACACACTCACTGTCCAAGCTCGTGCTGTCAGTAATATATGTAACAAATTATACATTATGACATGCATCGTAAAGGTTTCATTTTTTTGTTTTCAGATGTGTTTCTATGTCGACAACAGTCGTACATAACATTAGCATTAGCAAGAAAAGTTGTTGTTGGTAACATAATTTGACAAAATGTTGTAATTTTTACAAGAGCAAATTTTGGTCTGTGATGGAGTGTTTTCTCACCTGTAACTGACATGACACTTGAATTTCACTTTTTAAATGCTTTCTGCACCGTAGGGGAGATGGCAACCTCCAGTCTTCGTAGCCAAAACAGTACAGCTGGTGCACGTTCGCGAGCACGAAGTTGAGAGAGTGGGCGGGGCTACAGAGCCAAAACACGAGGGGAGGGGGGAGAGGAGTTGTTTCCTGACGAGTCTCATGCAAAAACGAGCTTGATTTGGAATTCTGCCTCCCGCAGCTTTAAAGTCCTTACTAAAATACTAGCAAACAGACTTTTTTGCACATTGCAAAAATAATCCATCAGGATCAAACCGGTTTCATTCCAGATAGACATTCCCTTGCATATGTAAGGAGACTAATGAATAGAATGTACGGTGAACATGACAAAAATGCCTGTATTTCCATTCTGGCCCTTGATGCACAAAAGGCATTTGACCAGATAGAATGGAATTATGTTTTCAGTCATGGAACACATTGGCCTAGGAGATAATTTTATCTCCTGGGTTAAAATCGTATATGCCTCGCCAATGGCCTCTGTTATAACAAATGGAACTAAGTCACCTGCTTTTCCTTTACATCGTTCATGCCATCAAGGCTGCCCCCTGACCCCGCTCATCTTTGGCCTGATAATGGAGCCCTTCACTGCCAGTGTCAGGGGGCACTCATCTATATCATCCATTACAATGGGTAATGTGGATCACCACATTTCCCTGTACACTGACGACATGGTTCTGTTAGTCTCACAGCCTGAGAAATGGTTACCCCACTTCTGAAACTTATAAAAACATTTGGTGCACTCTCTGGTTACACTATAAACTGGGACAAATTGAATATCTACATGTAAAAGGGAAATTAAGTGAATCTTTTCTTGAAAACCTGCCATTTCATATTGCTGCAGACAAAATAAAATATTTAGGGGTGGTTGTCCCCAAAGACCCCAAACTAATTTACAAGTTACATTTTCTAAACATGTTTGAAAAACTGAAAGCAAACATTGAGACTTGGCAGCTCTTACCACTTTCTATGATTGGACATATTAATGCGATTAAGATGGTAACTCTTCCTAGATTTTTGTATCTTTTCCAAAAGCTACCCATATTTATACCAAAATCCTGTTTTTAATTATTAGACTCAATTATCCTGCCATTTGTCTGGGGGTATAAGGCACACCACATAACTAAAATGCACCTGACCAAACCTAAATGTGCTGGTGGTCTAAGCCATCCAAATTTCCAGTATTATTACTGGGTGGCAAATTGTAGGACATTAATGTTTTGGGCGGACGCATACCCTGATAAGACCGTTCCATCTACGACCTCCTAGCTTTCAATTGAAGAAAATATTTCTCAAAGCTCTCTCCCGGCAGTCTTACTTTGTAAGAATGTACGTATTAAGACCGCTACTCGGAACAACTTTATGCTCACCAAGTCTTTAAAAATTTGGTACCAGATTAGTCTACCAGAACTTTCTCTCAATAGACCTATCTGTCACAACCATGCATTCACTCCCTCACTCACTGATGATACATTTACAATTTTGAAAAAAGGGAATAGCTACATTATCTGATCTTTACATAAATAACTCATTTGCCACATTCACTCAGCTGAGAAAGATTCAACCTCCCAGCCTCGCATTTTTTTTTTGTATTTTCAACTTAAGAGTTCTGTTCACACCAACATAGCAAATTATGAGAACATTCCACCAAAATATATATATATATATATATATATATATATATATATATATATATATATATGCTTATGAGAAAAGATCCCAACTCCAAAAAATTTGTAACTACGTTTATGAATCTTTTCTCATAAAATAAATCTGTTTACACTCAACACCAGAAGGAACCCTCGGGGCGTGATCTCAATATTATAATAATAAGACGATTGGACAGCGTCCCTCCAAACAATTCATAACTGTTCCATAAACTCAAGACACCAACTCATACAATTTAAGGTCTTACACACATGATACTGCTCCTGTACAAAGATTCACTCATCCTACCCTTCATCATCTCCAATCTGCCCCAAGTGTAAGTGAGCAGATGGGACTGTGGGCCATCTCTTTTGGGCATGCCCCAAGTTAAATACATTTTGGTCTGATATGTTTGGATGCTTGTCTGGAGCATACAGCTGTAATATATCCCCTGACCCATACTCAGTCATATTTTTGCAGACTAAACACTTCCATTTGTCTATCCCCAAACAGAAGCCAGTCCAATACAGTATGATTGTGGCAAAGAGAAACATATTATCTCTGTGGAAAGGTGCTGAAACACCAATTTTTTAAATGTGGGCGGCCGAGATGAATAATCTGCTTCACATGGAGAAAATACTTTACACCGTCTCTCTTAAAGCATCTGTTTTTCATCAAATTTGGTGACCCCTGCTGGACTACTGGACATCCACACCTTGATTGGAATTACTTGATCTATAAAATACTTTTACGCTATTTGTGAGCTTAATACTGAATTGTACATAAGATGATGCTGTTTATTTAATTTCTTTGATAACAGAGCAAGCTCGTCTTTGTCTTTATGCCATTGTTTGTTTCTTTGTTTTTTGCATCTTTGTATTGTATTTGATATTGTTTCCTTGAAAACCTAAAATAAAATATTAAAAAACAAACAAACATCACACTTAGTTTAGTTTTTAGTTTTTCCAGTTCTTCATGTCATTTAAGGAAACGCTGAAGATCTAAACATTTTAGGATATAATTTTACTTGTCACTGTTATTATTTTACTAGTCACTTCATATCATTTCATATCATATTGGGTGCTATATGGCTCCTGAACTGAAATGACTTTGAGCCCCTGGCCTTAGAACAGTGAAAACTAAAATGTTTAAAACTGCAAAAATGCACAATTTAAAGGAAAACAACAAGGTCCATTTGGATTTGATGGCCAAAACATGTCTCAGAAAAGTTGAAATGAACCCATTTTTACTTCTGTCAAACACCCCTCTTCCTTAATAACAGTTTTAACAACATTTCAAACAGGTTTTCAATTTTAAACAAAAAAAGAGGACCTGATAAAACTTAAAACTTAGATAAAACTAAACCCTCGACATTACCCACCTTCTCAGTGTCCAGGCCCGTCAGCTGGTCTCGACGTTTCTGTGTGAAGACGATGGTGAAAACGGCGTGTGACCTGGACGAGGTTTCATTCATGTTTGTAGCTGCAACTGTCCTGTAAGAAATACAAAAAAGACAAAGTCTGAGTTCGCTTCATCTTGCCCAATTATGTTTTCAAGAATCGGCTGCTTTGACAGAGCTCTAACTTAGCTAAGATGTTTTTGTCAGGGTTAATATCCAACCCTACCTTAATATAAAGTTATCCTAAAGTGCTCCTTAACTCATTGACTGCTCGAGATGTCATTTGATATCACCCACATTTTTCAGTGGGGGTGATTAGATTACGATCTGCAGCAACTCAAACTGTAATTCATACCCCCCCCAAATATATATATATTTCGTCAATAAATAACATACCAAACGATGACTGAAGTGAAGTTGTTTAAAAGAAACAACAGAATATTCTGTAGCCGTGGTCTGTGCCATGACGAAGGAAATAACATTCATTTCCTTGTGAAACTAGTTGACACGGAAACTTAACAGGACGTCACTTACGTGGCAGACAGTAGCTAATAGTTGTCCAATCACACTGGACTGATACATATAAACTGTCATATCATTGGCCTGGGACGCAGAGGCTCCGCCCCTAACTCCATATAACTCATGATGCTGATAGGACACATACTTATTGTTTTTTCCCTAGTAGCTATACACTATTGGCTATTCCACTGTACTTTGGGGGCGTATTTTCTGTGCGCCCTGGGCCAGTTATATCACAGTCTATAGCCTACGTATTAGTCTAATGCGATTGGAGGAGAAGGAACGTGGAGTCTGTCTGTGAAAATTCACTGCTTAATGAGCGCCAGTTGGTGGAAATATCGTTGAAATAATTCAGATTGCATGAAGGCATATTTTTTAAAATATTTTTACCCATCCATGTCTGGGTGGGCGGTGCCTCTATGGGCCAGCCGCTGCTGGCCACATGTCGCTTTTGACCTCCAGAGATGTCAAAAACTATTGGTTGTAGGTGATAACACCAATTTTGAGAATTGTATAAATCTTCATTCTGCATTGTTTGGTACCAGTCTGAAAGTTCTGTGATCTACTGTTTTGGAGATCTAACCAATAATGTGATTTTGACCCTTTACGTAATTGTGACCTTGACCTTTGACCTTTACTCAAATGGATCATTGCATCTGATGTGCATTAGCTATATGTATATGAACATGTAATTTCATGGTGATATCTACAGTATTCATTGAGTTATAGAATGATATGTCTCTGTGGAGACACACACCCACACACACACACACACACACACATGCACACACACACAAGGTCCGCTTTATCCTCACTAGGGTCACAGGGGTCACTGTGGGCCTGATTCAGCTACAATGGGTGAAGGCAGGGTACACCCTGTATCAGTCTCCAGTTCATCTCAGGGCTGAACATATACAGACAAACAATCACTCTCACATTCACACCTATGGGTGATTTAAATTAACTAGATTAACTAGTTAATCTAAATCACCCATTGGATGGTGGGAGGAAACCGGAGTACCTGGAGAAAACAGACACGAGTAGAACATGCAAACTCCACACAGAAAGGTCTGGTGTGGGATTTAAACCAGGGTGCTTCTGTCTGTGAGGCATGAGTGCTAACCACTGCACCACCGTGCTAACCACTGCACCACCGTGCTAACCACTGCACCACCGTGCTAACCACTGCACCACCGTGCTAACCACTGCACCACCGTGCTAACCACTGCACCACCGTGCTAACCACTGCACCACCGTGCTAACCACTGCACCACCGTGCTGCCCCACACACACAAGGTGATTACAATAATCTTGCCCAACATTGATTTAGCGAGATTAAAACTGTATGTATCTGTTTGGAAACTGGGTGTAAATCCCTACAATAAACACTCTCTTCAATAGTTACTTCCATAGCCACAGTCTCCGTGGTTACTTCCATTGCCACAGCTGAAATTGTGACGTCATCATAGTCACGGAACTGAAACCTACTCGTTTAGTTTTTCCATTTCAGTTCTAAAATGGTTGTGTAGTTTGTAAAAGAGCCATGAACTAAACTGACCGAGCTTTGTTTCCTGCATCCATCAGGTCTCTGATATCAATGAATCCTGTCACAGCCAGTTTGGAAAGATCCTCCACATAGGGTCCGAGGATGGGATGCTCACGAACTCGCAGGGTACCCTGGGACTTTGGGTTCAACAGATCCCGAACTCGCTCACAGTAGATCTCCATGTAAGACACCTGGAAGTGGAGTAGAGCGCATTGAGTCTTAAATGTTCTTTTGTAGTGAATGAAATGATTGAAAAGAGCGCAGTGACTCGTACCTCCACAGAATAGTTGAGGTCAGGGTCTGTGTTTTCTCCTGTTCTGTGAAATAAGTCTTCACACAGCTGAAAACACACAGGTTATTATTCACCACAGACAGTTAAAAAACATTCTAGAAGTATCTTTAATTACTGTACCTGTGGTATAATGCCTTCTTGCCCCGGCTCTTGTTTGCCCATCATGGTGTAGCTCTTTCCTGCTCCAGTTTGACCATATGCAAATATACACACATTGTATCCTAACAAAAACACATTTAGATCACATTAGAGAGATTTTTATTCATTAAATGCAATATTTTCTGTTTGAAACTGAAAGCTGCTTAGAATATTTGATCATCATTAAATTAGAATATTTGATCATTATTAAATTAGAATATTTGATCATTATTAAATTAGAATATTTGATCATTGTTACATTAGAATATTTGATCATTATTACATTAGAATATTTGATCATTATTAAATTAGAATATTTGATCATTATTAAATTAGAATATTTGATCATCATTAAATTAGAATATTTGATCATTATTACATTAGAATATTTGATCATTATTAAATTAGAATATTTGATCATTATTACATTAGAATATTTGATCATTATTAAATTAGAATATTTGATCATTATTAAATTAGAATATTTGATGATTATTAAATTAGAATATTTGATCATCATTAAATTAGAATATTTGATCATCATTAAATTAGAATATTTGATCATTATTAAATTAGAATATTTGATCATCATTAAATTAGAATATTTGATCATTATTAAATTAGAATATTTGATGATTATTAAATTAGAATATTTGATGATTATTAAATTAGAATATTTGATCATCATTAAATTAGAATATTTGATCATTATTAAATTAGAATATTTGATCATTATTAAATTGTGGAACTTCATTTCGATGCATTGAAAGTAAAAACAAAGTCAAAAATTAAAAACAAAAAAAACAACATCTACTTTATCTATGCAAGAGGTAAATGACAAAATAAAGTGCAAAATGAAAAGAAATTAATATATAAGATGAATAGTCAGTGGGGGGGGGTGCTCTCAGAGGGCTTTTCTAGCGTATGATGTTTTGATTTGTATTTATTTGTTTATTCATTGTTTTTGTTAATTTATTTATGTCTAATTATTAATGTTATGTAAATATTAAAATGATTTGTATATTTGTATAAGCAAAACAAAATAAAAGTTTTGATGTGCCACATCTGTCAAAAGAGGTCCTCTATAAGGGATATGCAGGTTTCTCGCATGAAGACGGCGTTGAATCATGCTTGCGCTCACCCTCGGAAGTCTTTCACATCTTGTCTCGCGAGCCACTTGTGTTGCTGTCTGGAATCTGTCATGTGCATGCAGCAAGCAAATGTAGCGATCTTGAGCGGGTGTCGTCACCCGGGGCTGCCCTGAGCATGGTCGGTCAGCGACAGTGCCCGTTTCCTGTTCTTTGGCAGCCAGACGACTGATTGTGGTCTGCTGACAACGCATTCAACGCACCACCTTTGCATAGCTGAGACCAGCCAGCAACAGGCCGAGTGCCCGTTCTCTCTCCTGCGTCCTAAGTCACGCCATGACCTTTGAAACAATGACATTTTGTGGTTTTTTTTAACTATTTAAATAGACTGTCAGCCGCACCTCAAATTTCAACTAAAAAATTACGGCACCCCTCAAAAACAACATAATGTCCGATATCGCAAATGTGCTCAAAACGGCCATGTGAGCGGGAAAACAACATACGTTCAGTCTGTATCTCTCCTTTCTCATACAGAAACAAAAGCTGAACCAGTTTTGGTGTTAAAAATTTAAGAAATACGAAGTTATGATAACCCTGCATTTTTAATGATGCTAAGTATATATATATATATATATATATATATAATATATATATATATATATACAGGGCTCTAAATTAACACCCGCCAAATGCGGGTGGAAATCCATTTTGGCGGGTAAAAAAAAACAACTTTACTAGCCACTTTGGCTGGTGGCGAGTGATAGATTTTTTTTTAGAAAAGCGTCCTGATTAGAAAGCATTCTCTAGTCCCGAACACCGACAAGACGAAAGTTCCTCCATTTCCCATGAACTCTACCGTGATGACGACGCATGCATCCATTGGCTGCGTCAGGCTGCGTCCTCATTGCATTCGATTTCGAGCATTTTCGCGCGGTTGATTCTGAGGTGAAGAAGAAGACGATAAGAGATAGAAGAAGGAGAATATTTTCTGAAGCGTGTGTTGTGTCAGTGAGAACGAAAAAAAAGAATGTGGCGGTGGTTGGGAGGTTCGGAGTGTGGGGGTGAGAAAAGGGCAAAGGCTGGAGGGGATGTTGTCGAGTCTGAGGTAACGCTAAAGAAAAAGAAGACGACATTTAACCCAAAATGGTTTTGGGGTCGTGAGTGGCTGGTGTTCGACACGGAGAGAGACATAATGTATTGCAGTGACTGTGGAATTTAGGGTTAGGGTTAGAGAAAATTGAGCAACAAGATGTGATGTTATCTATTGTATAAATAATATAGGTGATAAAAGTAAAGAAGTGTTAACAGTGAAAGGTGAGAAAATGTAAAAGCAACAAGATGTGATGTGAGTGTATGTTTACAGATATTTAATGAGGGCAGTGGAGATAAAAAGTAAAGAATTTAGGAGTTAAATGAAAAAAAAAGTGATCATATGTTTGAAGAAATGATATGGGGACCAATTGAGAAAATGTAAGAGCAACAAGATGTGAGTCTATGTATTGTATAAATTGTAATATAGGTGAGAAAAGTAAAGAAGTGTTAACAGTGAAAGGTGAGAAAATGTAAAAGTTTAAGAGTTAAATGTGAAAATATATTAAAAAAAAGGGATCATATGTTTAAAGAAATGAATTATTTCAAGAGGAAAAGGTTCAATAAAATAATTTAAAGAAATTTGAAGGCGTATGTCTCATTTTGGTCAGGGGAAAAAAATGGCTAGTTGAATTTCTGATTGGCTAGTAAGATAAAAAATCTACTAGCCACATTGGCTGGTGATGAAAAAAGTTAATTCAGAGCCCTGTGTGTGTGTGTGTGTCTGTATACACACACACACACACATATATATATATATATATATATATATATACATATACACACACCACTGGATAGCTTAGTGGTCTACACTACTGACTGTTGCGGAAGGTTGGAATCCCAGGTGTGCCCTTAGGCAAGGCACTTTACGCTATACATGCCTATACCTCACGATGAGCGATACAATAAATAGAGTCATGCCGGCTCGGACAGCGCCCGGGACAACAAGGTCCGCGTTAGGGGTTGAGGAACCAGGACACCCTGATGTTAAATTGTCTACTGGAACAAGACATTCATGGAGCAGGGCAGAGAACATGGTACTGATGGAGTGTTACTACGGGAGTAACCCCAGTGAGAGAGGGTACATGCAGAGGATGTGGGAGAAATGGTTGCTTCGAAACCCCACATCCTCACTGACTAAGAAACAGCTCGTAGCTCAGTGTTCGAATATCCGCAATAAGAGGTTGCTATCACAGCTAGAGATCGATGAAGTACAGCGTTGTACCTCATCCACGGTACAAAGGTGCTACGGCAAGGGGGAGCCAGGACGACAGGTCAGCTTGGGGGTGGTTTCACCATCACCTCCAAATCCTGAGATTGGGTACCAAGCCCCAGAAAGACTAAACACAAGGGCAGCTGACCTGAGAAAGAGAATCATGAAATCCTGGGGGAACACAACTACCTGCTTGCCAAGGCTAAAGAACAAAGTACTAGACCAGTCTCTACTGGAGGACCTGAACACTGCACTGCAAACTGTCCCTACCACTACCATCACTGAGACCAATCAGCTGATGTACGCAGCAGCAACAGTAATAAATTACAGGAACATCTGTAAAGAGTATGGTCTGGAGGTCCTAGGGTCAAGATGGGAGAACCCCCCAAAGGTAACAGAGAACAAACAGGCCAAGATCCTGTGGGACTTCCAGATCCAGACTGACAAGATGGTGATGGCCAATCAGCCTGACATAGTGGTGGTGGATAAACATGAGAAGACAGTGGTGGTGATAGATGTAGCAGTCCCCAGTGATAGCAACATGAGAAAGAAAGAACATGAGAAGAGAAGAGAAATACCAAGGGCTGAAAGAGGAGTTAGAGAAAATGTGGAGTGTGAAGGCAACAGTGGTACCAGTAGTGATGGGGGCACTAGGGGCAGTGACCCCCAAGCTGGGACAATGTCTCCAGCAGATACCAGGAACAACATCAGAGATCTGTGTCCAAAAGAGCGTATTGTTAGGAACAGCTAAGATCCTGCACAGAACCCTCAGGCTCCCAGACCTCTGGTAGAGGACCCGAGTCTGAAGGAGACACCGCCCAGGTGGGGCGAGAGGAACATTTATATATATATATATATATATATATATATATATATATATATATATATATGTGTGTGTGTGTGTGTGTGTGTTCCTGTGTCTCCTTCATACTCGGATCCTCTACCAGAGGCCTGGGAGCCTGAGAGTTCTGTTCAGGATCTTAGCTGTATTTTTTTATTTGTGTTTTTTAATTATTAATTGTATTTAATTATTTCAGTTACATAAGGATGACAGTCAAACATATGTTTAGTGTCAACACCACACAGTTGTAATTACTACTGACAATTTTTTTTTTATATCGCAGTGTTAAAAAAATGTCAATGTCAGTTTTGTTGTAATATAATAATATTAATTTATATAGTCTACTTTTAATATCATACAGGTTTATAATATAATAACATTAGTTTATATAAATAGTTGTAATATTGCTTCAGCCCACACCTTTTCTGTCTGTCCTTGTTTTGATTGTGCCTTTCAAAATAAATCAAAAATCAATCAATAAATTAATGTATTTTGATGAACAGTTTACAGTTCAATACAGATCAGTTATCCAACAGTTAAAGACATTCACCTTCAAAGGCATGAAGAAGCATTTCTTCTCCAATGTCTTTATAAACCTGTTTCTGCGACGCGAAGCTGGGGTCTTCATCCTGTGAACAAATGAACACCACTTTAACACCACATTAACATCACCTGAACACCATCTGAACAATACCTGAACACCATCTTAACACAATCTGAACACCACCTTAACATCAACTGAACACCATCTTAACACAATCTGAACACCACTTTAACATCAACTGAACACCATCTTAACACAATCTGAACACCACTTTAACACCACATTAACATCACCTGAACACCATCTGAACAACACCTGAACACCATCTTAACACAATCTGAACACCACCTTAACATCAACTGAACACCATCTTAACACAATCTGAACACCACTTTAACACCACATTAACATCACCTGAACACCATCTGAACAACACCTGAACACCATCTTAACACAATCTGAACACCACTTTAACACCACCCTTAACATCAACTGAACACCAAATTAACACCATCTGAACAACACCTGAACACCGCTTTAACACCACCTTCATATCAACTGAACACCTTCTGAACACCACCTTAACAACACCTGAACACCATCTTAACACAATCTGAACACCACTTTAACACCACATTAACATGACCTGAAAACCATCTGAACACCACATTAACACCATCTGAACAACACCTGAACACCATCTTAACACACTCTGAACACAATCTGAACACCACTTTAACACCACATTAACATCACCTGAACACCATCTGAACATCACTTTAACACCACATTAACATGACCTGAACACCATCTGAACACCACATTAACACCATCTGAACACAACCTGAACACCACCTGAACACCACCTGAACACCATCTTAACACAATGTGAACACCAGTTTAACACCACATTAACATCACCTGAACACCATCTGAACACCACATTAACACCATCTGAACATAACCTGAACACAATCTGAACACCATCTTAACACAATCTGAACACCACTTTAACATCACCTGAACACCATCTGAACAACACCTGAACACCATCTTAACACAATCTGAACACCACTTTAACATCACCTGAACACCATCTGAACAACACCTGAACACCATCTTAACACAATCTGAACACCACTTTAACACCACTTTAACATCACCTGAACACCATCTGAACAACACCTGAAGACCATCTTAACACAATCTGAACACCACATTAACACCACCCTTAACATCAACTGAACACCAAATTAACACACTCTGAACACAATCTGAACACCACTTTAACACCATATTAACATTACCTGAACACCATCTGAACAACACCTGAACACCCTCTTAACAACACCTGAACACCATCTTCACACAATCTTCACACAATCTGAACACCACCTGAACACCATCTTATCACAATCTGAACACCACTTTAACACCATATTAACATTACCTGAACACCATCTGAACAACACCTGAACACCCTCTTAACAACACCTGAACACCATCTTCACACCATCTGAACACAATCTGAACACCACTTTAACACCACCTTAACATCAACTGAACACCATCTGAACACCACCTGAACACCATCTTAACACAATCTGAACACCACTTTAACACCACATTAACATCACCTGAACACCATCTGAACACCACATTAACGCCATCTGAACACAACCTGAACACCACCTGAATACCAACTTAATACCACATTAACACACCCTTAACACCACCTGAACACAATCTGAACACCACCTTAACAGCACCTGGACACCACCTGATCAACTTAACACCACCTGAACACCACCGTAACCTGTGTGTGTGAGTGTGAGTCTGTGTGAGTGTATATGTGTTTGTTTGTGTGTGTGTGTGTGTGTGTCCATACCGTAGTGTGTGACCAGTAGGAATAGTCGAAGGTAAAGTTCTTTGCTGCATCTTTGTTCAGTTGTTTAGGGTTAGAAATACCTGCAGAGAGACAAGACAATATGAGTACAACGAAATGTCCCCACATGTCTGTTTGTGAAAAAGAATAAAAACTAATGAAATGTCCTCACGTGTTCGTGATAAAGAAAACTCAAGTCTTAAATCAGGCATGGGCAAACTACCTTCGGCCTGTTAAGCCAAACTTGAAGAATATATTTTTATATTTTAATCAACCTTGTAGTTTTATTTTCCCTATAATGCTGTTGCTTTCTCACTAGATGGTGCACTCTAGAAACATTGACCTTTGTTGAGATGTGGTGTAGTCTTTCACATTTGTTTTTTTACTCTTTAACCCCTCAGCTCTTGTGTAAAGATGAGTGTAGAAAAGAAAAGTTTACAAATAATGTCCAGTCTTTAATAAGGGGTGGACAACTAAATATTGTTTTTGACCCAGCACCCATCAGCTGCTGTATGTCTGCGGTGCCAAGAGACTGTAGAGGTTTTTTAAATAATAGAATAATAGCCGTCACTTTTATAACCTGACTCATGTCATCTGGCTGCTTTTCGCTAAACTACATGCTAGGGAGCATTGCGATTGGCTAACACAACTATCCGAGTATGGTGTAGTTCAGGCTTTCTGAAAAATGAAGTAAGCAATCACTGTCACTGGGTGGGACTTCCCATGACTGGGTGGAGTAGTGGCTGATGTCTCCATGGTCTGTTGAGCACTGGGTTCTTCTTCAGCTTTTTTTCATTCCCTTATAGAGTACTCTGGTGTCTCACTACCAAGCCAAGGCATTTGACACATATGGCAGAGTAGCCCAGTCATGCTAACCCCCCCGCAGTGTCCATAAATCTAATGTTCTATCATAGTAGTCTAGTTTCGCTCAATTCAACTTTTGTCTAGATTTCCCTGAAACTGGTCGACCAATCACAGTGAAATATAGAGTCAGAGGGTGGGCCTAACAAAGTGACGCTGCAACAATTGGTAGAGAAACAAGCGTAAACAACCATAGAGGAAGAACAACAAGGAGTGTAGATTTACTTTTATTAAAGATGACTGAAAAATGTGAGAAAACGTCAACAATCTTGAAATTCTTTTTACAGAAGCGACAACTGTCGTTAAGCTCCATAATCCACCATTTTGTTTAGTCATTCCTAACTTTCTGGTGCTCTAACTACATCATCCTAAAGATTACGCTGATTGGTTGTAGTACCATCCTATTGCATACAGAGGGATTTGAAAGACAACCTATTAGCCCCGCCTCCCCTGACTATGAAGCAGCATTAGATCCATACATAGAATGAATAGGGATAGCACTGCTAGGCTAGGCTAATGCCAGAGGATTTTTCTGGAACATCTGACACATTAAGAACAAGTTCTGCAAGTTCTGGTCTTACGGATATCCAGAGGGAAGTTCAAGGAATATCTGTTGGCCGTTGGAGATGTTAACTTTTATCCTCAGATTTTCCTGCACATACGACAATAGTAATTTTTAGACAACGCAGTGGTGTGTTCAGGTGCAGTCATACAGCGGTGCTTTCAGGTGCAGTCATACTGTGGTCTTTGTTTTGATGGCGATCTGCTGCTGTATGGTTCTTCTTCCTGCTGTTGCTCTGAGTCACGGCTTCGGTTCAATGTGAGTTGCTGAAGCGGCACATCAGTCAAGATGACGGACAGATTCTTCATCTTATCACATGCAAGGATTTTAGATAAGGCCCCTCCTTTGAAAACGGATCGGCTGTGGAAGTTTCCCAGATGGTTATGGGAGGGTCCCAGATGGTTGTGGGAGGTTCCTAGATGACTGTGGAAGTGTCCCAGATGGTTATAGGAGGTTCCCAGATGGTTGTGGAGGTGTCCCAGATGGTTGTGGGAGGGTCCCAGATGGTATTGTGACACCAGATGACGACAGTCAGGTTATCACTTTGCCATAAAGCACAATAACTATGCTAGCAAGCAGTTAACTAAAGAACGGGAAGCTACTGCTCAGAGGTTGGCAGCTAATTTACAAGCTTGGCAAAAAATTTTCGCCTTCAAACTGCCGTTCAAGAGTCAAGTACCAAGGTTAGCTTTATGTTATCATTCAAATGATCAAAGCCTCAGTCTACGGTGGACACAGTAGGTGTCTTGTGTCTGAAGAGCAAAGATATTTGAAAAAATCAGTTTATCACCCTAACCCTGAACATCTAGAAAAAAACTCAAGCCAGAGGAGCGACATTGTGTTTGAGGTGTTTTTTTTAATCGACATACGCAAACATCTAGCCCTAAATGTGAAGAAAAAAACTCCCCAAAAATATCAATGTCAAAACACATGAACGCTGCTGATTGGTCAGTGACAGTCTGACAACATAAATATGGCAGTAGAAAGAGTAGTGCTGCTGCACAGCATGCCTAAGAATAACCTGTGTATTTAAATGGCAGCAAGGTCAAAGGTCACATGACTGGTAGTGGCATTCTGGGATTGATCCTGCCAGTCACATGAATTTACAGTGTCCTCACTATGCACCTGACTATACTACTGTTCATATTTATTTTAGCTTTGCTCAAAATTAACCCATTAACGTTGACTCATCCATCGCCATGAATAAAAATTTTAATTCAATTAAATGTTACAGTTGTTTACAATTTTATTCAAAGTTATTTTGTTCAAACTGTTGAATCAACATATTCATTACATATAGGGATGTTAACCGATGACTGTTTCACCAATGGTTGTCTGGTCATAATTTTTTGTCAGAGGTTTAAAAAAACATTTGTGCGGTAAAACCGTTTAACACAAGTTTAATGTGTGAGGTACGACCATTTAACACCAGTTTAATGTGTGTGTGGTACAACAATTTAAAACCAGTTTAATGTGTGTGTGGTACAACAATTTAAAACCAGTTTAATGTGTGTGTGGTACGACAATTTAAAACCAGTTTAATGTGTGAGGTACGACCGTTTAACACCAGTTTAATGTGTGAGGTACGACCATTTAACACCAGTTTAATGTGTGTGTGGTACGACCATTTAACACCAGTTTAATGTGTGTGTGGTACGACCATTTAACACCAGTTTAATGTGTGAGGTACGACCGTTTAACACCAGTTTAATGTGTGTGTGGTACAACAATTTAAAACCAGTTTAATGTGTGAGGTACGACCATTTAACACCAGTTTAATGTGTGAGGTACGACTGTTTAACACCAGTTTAATGTGTGAGGTACGACTGTTTAACACCAGTTTAATGTGTGAGGTACAACAATTTAAAACCAGTTTAATGTGTGAGGTACGACCATTTAACACCAGTTTAATGTGTGAGGTACGACTGTTTAACACCAGTTTAATGTGTGAGGTACGACCATTTAACACCAGTTTAATGTGTGAGGTACGACCATTTAACACCAGTTTAATGTGTGAGGTACGACTGTTTAACACCAGTTTAATGTGTGAGGTACGACCATTTAACACCAGTTTAATGTGTGAGGTACGACCATTTAACACCAGTTTAATGTGTGAGGTACGACCATTTAACACCAGTTTAATGTGTGAGGTACGACCATTTAACACCAGTTTAATGTGTGTGGACAGTTTGTTCTTTAACCCCCAAACCCTAACGCAGTTTGTACAGTACTCACCTTTGACCCCTAATCCTAAAGCAGTTTTTTCAGTCCTGACATCACTAAGGTTTTTTTACACCATATTTAGCAGCAGAATTTACTGGAACATCTAATGTTTTCTCTGTGATGCTTTAAAATCAGTTTTTAATAGAACATGGCTCCACCTCACAGTGTGACTGGAGTTTAAAAAAACTGAGTGAGTCCACCACGGTGTGACAGTGACTGTGTGTATGAGTGTGTGTATGACTATGTGTGAGTGTGTGTGTGAGTATGTGTGAGTGTGTGTGTGTGAGTATGTGTGAGTGTGTATGAGTGTGTATGAGTGTGTGTGAGTGTGTGTGAGTGTGTGTGAGTGTGTGTGAGTATGTGTGAGTGTGTGTGAGTGTGTGTGAGTGTGAGTGAGTGAGTGTGAGTGTGTGTGAGTGAGTGTGTGTGTGAGTATGTGTGAGTGTGTGCGTGAGTATGTGTGAGTGTGTATGAGTGTGTGTGAGTGTGTGTGAGTGTGTGTGTGTGTGTGAGTGTGTGTGAGTGAGTGTGTGTGAGTGTGTGTGAGTGTGTGTGAGTGAGTGTGTGTGAGTGTGTGTGAGTGTGTGTGAGTGTGTGTGAGTGTGTGTGTGGGAGTGTGTGTGAGTGTGTGTGTGGGAGTGTGTGTGAGTGTGTGTGAGTGTGTGTGAGTGTGTGTGAGTGTGTGTGTGTGTGTGAGTGTGTGTGAGTGTGTGTGAGTGTGTGTGAGTGTGTGTGTGTGTGTGTGTGTGTGTGTGTAAGTGTGTGTGTGTGAGTGTGTGTGAGTGTGTGTGAGTGTGTGTGAGTGTGTGTGTGTGTGTGTGTGTATGAGTGTGTTTTTGTTCATCTTACACGTGGTGTTTCCTTGCATTTGGATCACACACTTGGCACTGCGTCCAACCTCTCGTGAGTTGAACGGCCGGACTCGGACCGCTACCTTCACCGACGCCCCCGCCATAGCTCAGCTCTGCCCACCCCACCTGAGGACCAGAGATTAGAAAGCACGCTCAGAAATATGCACACACGTCCACGTAAAAATATCTTCTACAAATCATGAAAACAAATGAAACTGACATGAAATGGAAGTCATTCAAAGCCAAACAACCACCACAAAAACTGTTTAATACACATTAATCCTATGAATCCATGGAAATAACTGTTTCAAAAATACAGTTTGTCATCTTTTCACAGTCGTCACATATGACCAGAGGTGGAACGTACTAAGTAAAAGTACTTTTTAGTACTTACTTTACTGTATTTAAGTAGATTTTTAAGGTATATGTACTTTACTGGAGTATTTATTTTTATGGTAACTTTTGACATTTACTCCCTACATTTGTCCATAGATATCTGTACTTTAAATTCTTTACATTTATATACATATATGTACTTTATACTCTTTACATTTATATAAATATACATACTTTATACTCCTTACATTTATATAAATATATATATTTTGTACTCTTTACATTTATATAAATCTTTGTACTTTATACTCCTTACATTCTCAGAATAGACTTTTTCAAACTAAACAGATGTGACATTAATTAAAATAAGTCACTTCAGAGGAAAAATCATTGGAGAGAAATTCTGAATTCATACGTACATTATAATTATGATTTTGTCTCACAGTTTTTACTTTCATTTTTTTTTTTGTTTTTTCTTTCAGGACCCCGCCCTTCCTCGTCAGATCCGGCATTGAAATGTGTTTTAATCCAAACTCATAATAAAGTCAGTATTAATCCAAGCTGAGCCTCATACATGTTAGAAAGTCTCCCTTTGGCAAAGCTAACTAGCTTTAGCATCAAAGGGAGCTAAAGCTAACATTCTGAAGGACAGGTCTGTCAGATGGCAGACCTCCACCACGGGTTAAAGTCAGGGGTCAAAGGTTAGGGTTAAGTCAGTCAGATGGCAGACCTCCATTAAGGGACACGTCACATGATGTCATTTGATGTCACGTGACATCGTGAGATGTCATTAGACGTTGCGTAGCAACAATATTACATATTTTTGATCTGATATCTTATATGAAACACTGTCTATTGTCGGATCTGATCACAGGTGTCAATTACCCTTATTTAAGGTCAAAGGTCACAAAGTTTGCAAATACACAACTGGCGTGATGTCATATGACGTCAAAACATGACGTGATGAGCCATAGGTATTGACCCATCTGATGTCTGAAGGTTAGACCATGTGAATGAAAAAAAAAAATCGATGTGTTTTAACTTTTGACCTTTAATATGATCTTGACCTTTGACCTTGATTGCTCAAAATCTAATGGGTTCTTCCTTGACCCATTATCTATCATTCCTGAAAGTTTAATCAAAATCTGTTCAGAATTTTTGCGTAATTCTGCTCAGAGTCAGACAGACTCATATTTAATACTTCCTTGGTCGAAGTAATTAAAGGAAATCAGAGGAAAAATAGAAATGGCCTCAATCATGAAATGTCATAAAGTCTTTTATAGATTCTGAGGGAGGAAAAACCCAGGCAGTCAAATTGACCCAAGAATAAATTCTGCTGTTCCTGACAAACTAACCCAACAGGAGGAGGAGTTAACAAACTAACCCAACAGGAGGAGGAGTTAACAAACTAACCCTACAGGAGGAGGAGTTAACAAACTAACCCAACAGGAGGAGGAGTTAACAAACTAACCCAACAGGAGGAGGAGTTAACAAACTAACCCAACAGGAGGAGGAGTTAACAAACTAACCCAACAGGAGGAAGAGTTAATAAACTAACCCAACAGGAGGAGGAGTTAACAAACTAACCCAACAGGAGGAGGAGTTAACAAACTAACCCAACAGGAAGAGGAGTTAACAAACTAACCCTACAGGAGGAGGAGTTAACAAACTAACCCTACAGGAGGAGGAGTTAACAAACTAACCCAACAGGAGGAGGAGTTAACAAACTAACCCAACAGGAGGAGGAGTTAACAAACTAACCCAACAGGAGGAGGAGTTAACAAACTAACCCTACAGGAGGAGGAGTTAACAAACTAACCCAACAGGAAGAGTAGTTAACAAACTAACCCTACAGGAGGAGGAGTTAACAAACTAACCCAACAGGAGGAGGAGTTAACAAACTAACCCAACAGGAGGAGGAGTTAACAAACTAACCCAACAGGAAGAGGAGTTAACAAACTAACCCAACAGGAGGAGGTCAAAGAAAAGTATGTTCCTTTGTGTGTGGTCACAAATTTAATTAAATGCAACACTGACCCACACAGTCAATCAACATGTTTGAAGTGAAGGTCATCCAGTAGAATATGATGAAACACTGAAGTGGAAAACCACTGCGTCCTAACAAAACCACTGCATCCTAACAAAACCACTGCGTCCTAACAAAACCACTGCATCCTAACAAAACCACTGCGTCCTAACAAAACCACTGCGTCCTAACAAAACCACTGCATCCTAACAGTCATCAGTTTTCATATCAAACGTAATCACTGTTATGATCTGCTCCTCTACATTCTAACACTTTATCTGTCTCTAAACTCAAAGCACAGTGAAAAAAATTATTTAAACAGTAGGGGTCAGTGGTCACCAACCCTGGTCCTAGAGATCAGGGGTCACCAACCCTGGTCCTAGAGAGCCTCTATGTTTTAGATCACAGGTGTCAAGAATCATTTTAGTTCAGTTCCACATTTAGATCAATTTAATATGAAGTGAAATAAAATAATGTATGTCTGTCTGTGGAACAACTGCACAGGGGTACTTTCCAGTACTATGTAGGGTACTTTCCAGTACTATGTAGGGTACTTTCCAGTACTATGTAGGGTACTTTCCAGTACTATGTAGGGTACTTTCCAGTACTATGTAGGGTACTTTCCAGTACTATGGTGAATTATAGTGTAAAGTTTCACACTATTACGACAACAACAAATATATTAAGTACATTTAATTAGAACTGTCACTCTGAACATTGACAAGCCCCACCCCCTGAATTATCTACAGCTGCGCTGGGCTTCAGGTGTGGTTAATGTGTGATGTGATCGTCAGGTGTGATGTGATCATCAGGTGTGATGGGATCATCAAGTGTGATTTGATCATTAGGTGTGATGGGATCATCAGGTGTGGTTTATGTGCTGTCTGTCAGATAATCATTGGTTTGTTTCACAGATAATTCTATGGTGCAGATGTTATCTCAGTCATCTGATCTGCTCACTCATCTTTGATCTCATCTGCTTTTCTATTCACTTCCACTTTAGCTGGTAACAAAATATTTGCATTAGTTGTAACTTTGCTTCTTCGCATTTAAAGAAAGCATCTCCTCCACTGTAGGTACAGTGTTTTCTAGAAAATTAGCTGCACTGAAAAGCTTTTCATGTTCTCCACAGTGCACCTTATAACCCAAAGCACCTTATATATGGCTTAATTCTGGTTGTTGCTTCGTGACTGGGGAGTCATTTTATGTTATACACGGTGCTCACAGTGTGCAGTAAAACATCCTGTACATCCTATAATATTACAGGACTGAACTGAAAAAGTCAATGTATTGTGTTGGATTTTACATCTTGATTTAGTGGAATAAGAGTGTGTTTTATTACCCATTATATATATATGAATTGGGATTTTTATCTCCTGATCGTGAGTTTTTTATCAAATAATTTGGATTAATCTCATAATTTGGACTTCTTATCTGAGAATTTAGACTATATATGGGTTAGTTTAGACTTTTTATGGCATAGTTTGGACTTTTGTTTTAATTTATACTTCAAAATAGTTTTAACTAACAGAAGGTGGAGGCACACAGGACTGAAGTGGGGTAAAACCCTGGGCTGCTCTTTTAACATTCGATGTCACCTTGTGTCGTTTTAAAGAGCAGATGAAACAGACGATGTCAAACTCTCAGCATATTCATGTTCAGACCTGCAGTTGCTCTCACACAGGCCATCCCATAGTGTTTTAGCCTAGCAGCGTGTTAGCCTAGCAGTGTTTTAGCCTAGCAGTGTTTTAGTCTAGCAGCGTTTTAGCCTAGCAGCGTTTTAGCCTAGCAGCGTTTTAGCCTAGCAGCGCTATCTGCTGTGGTCCCAGGTGTGGGCGGGTTAGTTAAAAATTTTCGGTTGTGGGTTGTTTATACATCTACCTGCGCATCACTGGTCGACAACATCAACCAAACATTGCAGCCCTAATCACAGCACAATATTGGGAACAGATTTAGCGTGTTAAAAAGCAAAAACTGAAAATCTAATAACAACAAAAACCAACCATTAATCTGTTTGACCCTTTGTGTCATCACCACACAGCTCTTATTTACTCCTGAGGAGTTTTTCATATCACAATATATATCACTGTCAGTTTTTTTCTAATATGGTGCAGCCCTTTGGTCTTAATACATTTGAATAATTTTAATTTTCTTATGTTTTTTGTAAAGCACCTTGAATTATCCTGTACATGAAATGTGATATACAAATTGATTTGCCTTTGTCTACATGACAAACAAAAGTTTCTCTGTCAGTCCAGGGATTCAAACTATGACCCTTTGGTCACAAGGCAATTAACCACTCCTATAGGCCACAGGTGTTAGCCTAGCCTAGCCTAGCAGTGCTATCCCTATTCATTCCATGTATGGGTCTAGTGGTGCTTCATAAGCTGCGTTTCCATTACCCTCGGAAATTCGAAAAATGGTGCAGCTGTTAATGCGGTGGTGCAGCTGTTAATGCGGTGGTGCAGCTGTTAACGCGGTGGTGCAGCTGTTAACGCGGTGGTGCAGCTGTTAACGCGGTGGTGCAGCTGTTAACGCGGTGGTGCAGCTGTTAACGCGGTGGTGCAGCTGTTAACGCGGTGGTGCAGCTGTTAACGCGGTGGTGCAGCTGTTAACGCGGTGGTGCAGCTGTTAACGCGGTGGTGCAGCTGTTAACGCGGTGGTGCAGCGGTTAGTGCGGTGGTGCAGCTGTTAACGCGGTGGTGCAGCTGTTAACGCGGTGGTGCAGCTGTTAGTGCGGTGGTGCAGCTGTTAGTGCGGTGGTGCAGCGGTTAACGCGGTGGTGCAGCTGTTAATGCGGTGGTGCAGCGGTTAGTGCGGTGGTGCAGCGGTTAACGGAGTGGTGCAGCTGTTAATGCGGTGGTGCAGCGGTTAGTGCGGTGGTGCAGCGGTTAACGCGGTGGTGCAGTGGTTAACGGAGTGGTGCAGCTGTTAATGCGGTGGTGCAGCGGTTAGTGCGGTGGTGCAGCGGTTAACGCGGTGGTGCAGCGGTTAACGTGGTGGTGCAGCGGCTAACGTGGTGGTGCAGCTGTTGGTGCGGTGGTGCAGTGGTTAACGGGGTGGTGCAGCTGTTAATGCGGTGGTGCAGCGGTTAGTGCGGTGGTGCAGCGGTTAACGTGGTGGTGCAGCGGCTAACGTGATGGTGCAGCTGTTGGTGCGGTGGAGCAACGGTTAGCACGGTGGTGAAGCTGTCATTTCACTGCAGCTCTGTAAACTACAGTACCCATGAGCATCAGCTGCTGTTTGCCATGGTGAAAAAAATTCCTCAGTCTGTTTGTCCAAAGCATATTGTATCACTCATTCATCTCAGTAGCTGTAGTGAAGTTTCCTATTATCTGTGACAAGTTTGTGTCGACTCATTTAGTAAGTTCCTTTTAGTTGTCATTGGCAATGTGTGTTTTTAATTTCTGACTGAGGCTGAAGGCAGCAGCCAGTCTTTATGTGAAGGAAACATTCATCTGTCAGTGTGAGTCAAACAGTCAAAGTCAAATGTTCTTTACAAAGTGGGCGTCGAATTGAACCCATGGCTATCTTTAGCTGTGCGTGTGTGTGTACATTACCATATGGTGTGTGTGTGTGTGGTATGAAGACCATTCATTATCACATTCCTCCACTGAAGCCTCCACATGTAGGAGTTTATCTACATGACTGTGATCATATCAGATGTGTTCACTCATCATCAATAACACAACAGTCAGACTGATAGATGCCAGGTTGTCAACATTCAACACATTGTTTTAGGCGGTGGAAACACAGTGTAAAAAACAGACTGTGGTGAACGTGGAAGGTACTAATTTAACCCTTTCAGACCAGAATTATGTTCCCAGGTTGTGTAAAATATAATAATGACTTTTTCTGCATCCCCATGCAACCACAAATGTGTATCAATCTTTTTTTTGTTTTTAATCCAAACTCTTTAATTGTTAAATATTTTGTCCATTGTTCATGGGCATTGTTAATGGACATTCTTCATGGACATTGTGTCCAAACAGTTGTTAAAATACCAACATTGTCACATTGACATCACATGGCAGAGACATATCATGTTATAACTCAATCAATACTATAGATATCACCATGAAATTACATATTCATGTACGTATAGCTAATGCACATCAGATGCAATGATCCATTTGAGTAAAGGTCAAAGTCTCATTAAGCAGAAACGTAAAATTGGCACAAAACAGGAGTGAGATTAGACATTCTATGTTAGCATGTTAGCATACATTAGCATACCAGGCATGTTCTCAATTTGTTTATGCATCATGTAACATCAGCAGAATGTGTTCTATTAGCATACATTAGCATACCAGGCATGTTGTCAGTTCGTTTATGCATCATGTAATGTTAGCCAAATGTGTTACGTTAGCATACATTAGCATATGTGAGCAACGTTAGCATGCCATGCATGTTCTCACCTCGCTGTTTATGCGTCATGTAACGTTGGCGCGAATGTGTTATGTTAGCATACATTAGCATACCAGGCATGTTCAAACTTCACCGTTTATGCATCATGCAACGTTGGCTGAATGTGTTACGTTAGCATGTGTTAGCATACCTCTGACACTATGGGGACTAAAATTCAGGTCCCCACAAGGATTAAATAGAAATAAAAGTCTCCACTAGTAAAATAGAAATGATGTGGCCCTATGAATACATTAAAATCCATTGTTTCCCTGGAAGTCTCCGTGAAGCATGAGGGAAACATGTACAAAATGAAAGTGTGTTTGAAAGGTTTGAAAAAGTATTTATTTTTATGTATTTATTTAAATGACTTATTTATCTGTTCATTCTTTATTTGTAATTAAGAAATATATTATTTATTTTATAGTTATTTTTATTTCTGCCTTTTATTTTTTAGTCATTTTTTATTTATTCATTCATGAATTTTTTTCATGCAACTTATTTTTCAAATTTCTATAATTTTTTTTACATTTATTTTTGATTTTTAAAATTTGGTTACATTCACTACCCAATATTACTCTTGAGACATGGAAATGTGTTGTGTATGTGTGACTGTGTTTAAACAGCTGGTTCGTTTAGCTAACTGTAGCGTCAGGACCAGCCAGGCCTGTTCAACCACCCACACACATACACACACACACACTGTGTGTGTGTGTGTGTGTGTGTGTGTGTGTGTGTGTGTGGGTGTGTGTATGAGTGAGTGTGAGTGAGTGTATGTGTGTGTGTGTGCGTGCGTGCGTCCGTCCGTCCGTGCATGCGGGCGTGTGTGTGTGTGTGTGTGTGATGTCAGCCTTTCTGCTACTTCTCTGTGGTATGCAAGCTGGTTGTTCACCTTGACACACACTCAGACACACACACAAATTACAGTCCAGTATCTGTGTCGTCCATCTTGTTTCTGTGTTGACAGAATAAATAGAAGCAGCAGTTTATGTATTTAACCTCTTCCACCCTGAACATATTTTCAGGGAAAAACGCAGAAAACCCCCAATCAAACTAAATGATGAATTGCTCAGAAAACTGTCAATGACCTTTGACCCTCAGTGACATAGATGTAAACCTACGTCCTATTAATGTAAACTAAGAGGGTCACCCTAAACTAAGAGGGTTACCCTAAGACCTGCAGACATGACCACGGTATCATACCATAATGATCTACATGTTTCTATGGTCGTTAACATTCATTTACATGTTTCTATGGTCGTTAACATTCATTTACATGTTTCTATGGTCGTTAACATTCATTTACATGTTTCTATGGTCGTTAACATTCATTTGCATGTTTCTATGGTCGTTAACATTCATTTACATGTTTCTATGGTCGTTAACATTCATTTACATGTTTCTATGGTCGTTAACATTCATTTACATGTTTCTATGGTCGTTAACATTCATTTACATGTTTCTATGGTCGTTA
>CM035800.1:33336581-33341581 GCA_020466265.1 Siphamia tubifer
GTCCAGCTGACTGACAGACGCAAAAAGTTCTGAACAAATTTTAATGAAACTGTCAGGAATGATAGATAATGGGTCGAGGAAGAAGACATTACATATTTTTACAAGTTAATATTCATTGACAGTGCATCTTATAGTGTGGAAAACACAGTACAATAAATGCTTATAGATTATAAAAGGTTAAACTGTGAGAATAAAATCATTTGGGAACTAAAACTAAAGTCACTCTGGGTGTTTATGGTTAATAATGTTATTGATTTTTTTGTTTTGTTTTTTAACCTGTTCATGAAATTTAACAAATAAAACATCTAATCAATGTGTCATAGATTGTGTTTAATGTTATTGATATTTTTTTTAACCTGTCAATAAAACTTACAAATCTAAAACTATATTTTTCATGGTTTGTGCTTCATTTTATTCATTATTTTCTTCACTTTAACCTGTCAATAAAACTTACAAATAAATATCAAATCAATGTGTCATGGTTTGTGCTTAATGATATTACTATTTTTTTAAATATATATTTAATCTGTCAATAAAACACAAAAATATCCAATTAATTTCTCATGGTTTGTGCTTAATGATATTACTGATAATTTAAAAAAAATTAATCAAAACAAAAATAAAAAATCAAATTAATCTGTCAACAAAACAAAAATAAAAATATCAAATTAATGGTCATGTTTGTGCTTAATGATGTTATCTTATCGTTTTCTTTTTGCTATTTTAATCTGTCAATAAAACTTAAAAACTAATGATTTTTTTTTACAATTTTAACCTGTCAATTAAAATTAATTACTTAATGTTTCATCAGGTGGTAAAAATACTCCCATTCTGTGGTTCAGTGGAACACTAGGGGTCAAAGGTCAAGACACACACTTGACTCAAGATTCATGATGACACAGTGATGTTAATGCCAATGATGTTAATGATGTTAATGTCAATGATGTTAATGATGTTAATGCCAATGATGTTAATGATGTTAATGTCAATGATGTTAATGATGTTAATGCCAATGATGTTAATGATGTTAATGTCAATGATGTTAATGATGTTAATGCCAATGATGTTAATGATGTTAATGTCAATGATGTTAATGATGTTAATGTCAATGATGTTAATGATGTTAATGTCAATGATGTTAATGATGTTAATGTCAATGATGTTAATGATGTTAATGTCAATGACGTTAATGATGTTAATGTCAATGATGTCAATGATGTTAATGTCAATGACGTTAATGATGTTAATGTCAATGATGTCAATGATGTTAATGTCAATGATGTTAATGATGTTAATGTCAATGACGTTAATGATGTTAATGTCAATGATGTCAATGATGTTAATGTCAATGATGTCAATGATGTTAATGTCAATGACGTTAATGATGTTAATGTCAATGACGTTAATGATGTTAATGTCAATGATGTCAATGATGTTAATGTCAATGACGTTAATGATGTTAATGTCAATGACGTTAATGATGTTAATGTCAATGATGTTAATGATGTTAATGTCAATGATGTTAATGATGTTAATGTCAATGATGTTAATGATGTTAATGTCAATGACGTTAATGATGTTAATGTCAATGACGTTAATGATGTTAATGTCAATGATGTCAATGATGTTAATGTCAATGACGTTAATGATGTTAATGTCAATGATGTCAATGATGTTAATGTCAATGATGTTAATGATGTTAATGTCAATGACGTTAATGATGTTAATGTCAATGATGTCAATGATGTTAATGTCAATGATGTCAATGATGTTAATGTCAATGATGTTAATGTCAATGATGTTAATGTCAATGATGTTAATGATGTTAATGTCAATGATGTTAATGTCAATGATGTTAATGATAATGTCAATGATGTTAATGATGTTAATGTCAATGATGTCAATGATGTTAATGTCAATGATGTTAATGTCAATGATGTTAATGTCAATGATGTTAATGATGTTAATGTCAATGATGTTAATGATGTTAATGTCAATGACGTTAATGATGTTAATGTCAATGATGTTAATGATGTTAATGTCAACGATGTCAATGATGTTAATGTCAATGATGTTAATGATGTTAATGTCAATGATGTTAATGATGTTAATGTCAATGATGTTAATGATGTTAATGTCAATGATGTTAATGATGTTAATGTCAATGATGTTAATGATGTTAATGTCAATGATGTTAATGATGTTAATGTCAATGATGTTAATGATAATGTCAATGATGTTAATGATGTTAATGTCAATGATGTCAATGATGTTAATGTCAATGATGTTAATGTCAATGATGTTAATGTCAATGATGTTAATGATGTTAATGTCAATGATGTTAATGATGTTAATGTCAATGACGTTAATGATGTTAACGTCAATGACATTAATGTCAATGCACGCTTCATTTTGTCAACCAGTAAAACAGGTGCACATACATATATATATATATATATATATATATATATATATATATATATATATATATATATATATATATATATATATATATATATATATATATATATATATATATATATATATATATATATATATATATATATATATATATATATATATATATACAAACACACAGTCATACCACCACTGACCAGACCCAGCTAATGAAAAATCCAAGTTAAGAAAAAACCTTTTCATCTCTGAATATGAAAAAAAATTCTATTTATGAAATGAAACTGAAACCACTGAGACATAAATACAGTACTGTATGTACAGTAGTATAGTAAACATAAATACAGTACTGTATGTACAGTAGTATAGTAAACATAAATACAGTACTCTATGTACAGTACTATAGTAAACATAAATACAGTACTGTATGTACAGTACTATAGTAAACATAAATACAGTACTGTATGTACAGTACTATTGTAAACATAAATACAGTACTGTATGTACAGTACTATAGTAAACATAAATACAGTACTGTATGTACAGTACTATTGTAAACATAAATACAGTACTCTATGTACAGTACTATAGTAAACATAAATACAGTACTGTATGTACAGTACTATTGTAAACATAAATACAGTACTCTATGTACAGTACTATAGTAAACATAAATACAGTACTGTATGTACAGTACTATAGTAAACATAAATACAGTACTGTTTGTACAGTACTATAGTAAACATAAATACAGTACTGTTTGTACAGTACTATAGTAAACATAAATACAGTACTGTATGTACAGTACTATAGTAAACATAAATACAGTACTGTTTGTACAGTACTATAGTAAACATAAATACAGTACTGTACATACAGTACTATAGTAAACATAAATACAGTACTGTACGTACAGTACTATAGTAAACATAAATACAGTACTGTATGTACAGTACTATAGTAAACATAAATACAGTACTGTTTGTACAGTACTATAGTAAACATAAATACAGTACTGTTTGTACAGTACTATAGTAAACATAAATACAGTACTGTATGTACAGTACTATAGTAAACATAAATACAGTACTGTTTGTACAGTACTATAGTAAACATAAATACAGTACTGTATGTACAGTACTATAGTAAACATAAATACAGTACTGTTTGTACAGTACTATAGTAAACATAAATACAGTACTGTTTGTACAGTACTATAGTAAACATAAATACAGTACTGTATGTACAGTACTATAGTAAACATAAATACAGTACTGTATGTACAGTACTATAGTAAACATAAATACAGTACTGTTTGTACAGTACTATAGTAAACATAAATACAGTACTGTTTGTACAGTACTATAGTAAACATAAATACAGTACTGTATGTACAGTACTATAGTAAACATAAATACAGTACTGTTTGTACAGTACTATAGTAAACATAAATACAGTACTGTATGTACAGTACTATAGTAAACATAAATACAGTACTCTATGTACAGTACTATAGTAAACATAAATACAGTACTGTATGTACAGTACTATAGTAAACATAAATACAGTACTGTATGTACAGTACTATAGTAAACATAAATACAGTACTGTATGTACAGTACTATAGTAAACATAAATACAGTACTGTATGTATCATCCCATTGGCTGAGACTGGGAAGCATCGGCTCGTTGAGTGTTGTTATTGTGAATCAGTAATCTAACCTAAATTAAATAAAAACACTGCACATACCTTTTGATTAGTTGTGCAAACACCAAGTTTACTTGTTGGCTTCATTTTGATGGGGCTATTTACACTTATAGTTCTAATCATTCTGTGGACTCAGCTGACAATCTAGAACATCTGGCCGTGTCTTTGAGTATCATCAAATACCGAGGCTATAAGTCATGTTTATTCAGATCATAGGTGAACCACTCCACACTTGTAGGTGTTTTGCTGTTTCTTTCGGTTTGTCTTTCTTCCTTTTTATTAAACAATGTGTCCCGCTGTGACTGACAGTCCTTGGTGTGCATCGGCTGTGTTTCTCCGCACCAAAAAATAGTTCCCATACACAAATGAAGAGGAGTCCTTTTGTGCAGTGAATAGCGTCATCATTCATTCTCAAAGTAAATGCCCAGTACACGGACAGTAATGAGGAGACTAAATCAAGTACATTAATTCACTTTAGATGAGATACTTATTTGGGGACGCAAGAATGCAGTTAGTGTTAGGGTTATAGGTGTCGACCCATCTGATGTCTGAACTTTAGGGGTCAAAGGTTAGGGTCAGACCATGTGAATGAAAAATCCTGAGTTATTACCACTCATGTGTTTTAACTCTTGATCTTTAGTGTGACCTTGACCTTTATTGCTCAAAATCTAATGGGTTCTTCCTTGACCCATTATCTATCAATAAAGGAAGTCTAAGTCTAATCATTGCTGGAAGTTACATCAAAATCTGTTCAGAAGTTTTTGTGTAATCCTGCTGACACAGACACACACACAAACACACACACACACACACAGACACACAGACAGACAGACACACAGACAGACAGACAGACACACACAGACAGACAGACAGACAC
>CM035800.1:33344081-33369081 GCA_020466265.1 Siphamia tubifer
GCCCGTAGCGAATCACGGCAGGTCCGGCTGCTAGTGGCTAAAAAAATATGGTAATCCAGTGCGTGTCTGGCCGGTGTCCGCTTCCTTTGATCCTGTCCGGACTGGGATGGGGGACAAGGTTAACGGTAAACCGGGAAGTATTTAACGGAAAGCGTTGTTTTTTAAGTATAAAAGTGAAGGGGGGCAGAGGGGGGCCGGTGGCCTGGCCGCGCGGTGGTGTGTGCGCGTGTGACTGCGGGCGCGTCCCCGTGACGGAAAGTACAGGCTTCCACCAGTCAGTCGCGAGCGCCGGGACTGTGGGCCGCTAAGACCCGCCCACCTCTTCTCTGAGCTGGGCCTCCTGTGACAGACTTCTCACTCTGACACAATAAAACAAGACTGATTTGATCTGACCCTCATGTTCTGACTCTAATGTTCTGTCCCTAATGTTCTGACCACGATGTTCTGACCCTAATGTTCTGTCCCTAATGTTCTGACCCTAATGTTCTGACCCTAATGTTCTGTTCCTAATGTTCTGACCCCGATGTTCTGATACTAATGTTCTGTCCATAATGTTCTGTTCCTAATGTTCTGTCCCTAATGTTCTGACCCCAATGTTCTGTCCCTAATGTTCTGACCCCGATGTTCTGACCCTAATGTTCTGTCCCTAATGTTCTGACCCTAATGTTCTGTCCATAATGACCCTAACCCTAACTCTTCATCACTTCATCAAAAATTAATGAATAAAATAAAAAGTTATTTAATAAATAAATTATTATTAATAACAGGTTAAGGTGCTATTCCCTGCTTGGCCTAATGCTTGTCGCACCTCGTCCACTGCACTTTGGGTCAGATGCCGGGTTGTCAGCTGGTGCCACCTTTCACTGATGTTTCACCCCCTTGTCAGTACATCTCCGGGTGGGGGAGCAAGTGGCTTCTTAGCAGCATCTCCCGACCACTCCCTGCATCTGACCCTACAGGGGTGTCAACCCCCCTCTACTGTCCTTCCTCCTTACAGTGGTGTCAACCCCCCTCTACTGTCCTTCCTCCTTACAGGGGTGTCAACCCCCCTCTACTGTCCCTCCTCCTTCGCCACAACCAGTAGCTTGTTTTTTCTGCGTCTTCTGCTAGCTCCTTGATTGCTCGTTACAGTCTTGCCTCCGTCGTTCCTACGACACGGAGCAGCTGGATGGTCGACCTTCCAACAAAACCCCTACATCCAACCTCCTCTGGGTGGATGGATGCTGCACAGCTTTGTATTCTGCTGCCACCTCTGTGTACCGCTTGAGCTCATGTGCAGATGGTATACCTTCTTCCCAAGGCACTGTCAACTACATAAGGACAAGATTGACGACCGTGGACCGCATCACGATGTGGTCCACGTCACGATGTGGTCCACGTCACGATGTGGTCCACGTCACGATGTGGTCCACGTCACGATGTGGTCCACGTCACGATGTGGTCCACGTCACGATGTGGTCCACGTCACGATGTGGTCCACGTCACGATGTGGGCCACGTCACGATGTGGGCCACGTCACGATGTGGGCCACGTCACGATGTGGGCCACGTCACGATGTGGGCCACGTCACGATGTGGTCCACGTCACGATGTGGTCCACGTCACGATGTGGTCCACGTCACGATGTGGTCCACGTCACGATGTGGTCCACGTCACGATGTGGTCCACGTCACGATGTGGTCCACGTCACGATGTGGTCCACGTCACGATGTGGTCCACGTTACGATGTGGTCCACGTTACGATGTGGATCGATTGGACAATTTCACTTGGGAAGACAAGCTGTCTGTCCAGGTCAACACGCATCTCCCACGCCTTTCTGGGGATCAGCAAAGATCTTTTCTGACGGCCTTGTGGCTTCTGCTGGATCTCACCTTTTAGTACGAAGGACATTTGGGATGTTTGTGCACCTGTTGAGGAGCCATCTGAGGCGTCTCTGTGTCAATGTCACTCTGCATGATGACCTGCTAAATAAATAACCCTAACCCTAAAATTAAAAAAGAATAAATAAATCTAATTTAAGAAATTAAATCATAAAATAAAAAAAATGAATAAAATAAAAAGTAAATGAATTTTAAAAAATGAATAAATTAAATGTAAAAATAAAAAAAATCACAATAATATAAAAAATAATGTAATTTTAAAAGTAAAAAAGTAAATGATAAAAAACAAAAAAATGTGTTAAATAAATACAAAACAAAACAAAAATATAAAAAATAATAAAGGAAAAAAATTATGAATGAAATAAAAAAAGATTTAAGAAATAAAATACAAAGTAAACGAATAAATAATACCACAAAAATAACAAAGAAATAAAATTAAAAAGTGAATGAATAAAATAAAAAGTAAATGAATAAATACATAAATAAGTACACACTTTATACTCTTTACTTTACATTTATATAAATATATGTACTTTATACTCTTTAAAGGAGACCTATTATTCTGAGCTGTGTTTTTCTACATATAATGTTATGTCAGATGTCAACTGCAAACCTCATCAAAGTTACAAAACATAAACTGTAGTATTTATGTCGTAATTCTGTAACATGATTTCCTGTCACCCTAAACAACTTATTGGCAGATCTTCACGCAATGTGTTTAAACCTGACGTCAGGTTTAAGGGTCCAATTGGGACGAATACTCCAACAGGATAGAACCAGCCCCACAACACCCCCACCTGGTTTATAATTCAAACTCTTATGTTTCCAACCTGAAGAGAGAGAGAAAACAACAGTGAAGGATAATATCAGCTGTTTTCCTTTACAAAAGATGTCCCAACCATAAAACTGTGGGAAGCTTTTATGTTTGTGGCCAACAGCCAAAGATTAGGGTTAGGGTTAGGGTTGTACTAGTCACTTCAGTGATGACTGGAAGACACATGGATCTGTTCTGACCATTAAGAGTGTCCACCAAGGCTCCCACACACAAGCTGGAAGTAATAATAATATCATTATAACAGTATATATTGTTTTTACACTAAGCTATCATGTTAGCCACCTTTTGCTAGCACAAACAATAGAACAGACAGAGTTGTCTGTGAAACCATAACTTTTGTTTCCATCTGAGGATGACAAAGCTTTATTAAAAGTATCATCCACAAACACAAACTGTGTTGACTTTATATCAGCGGAAAATCATGTGTTTTTAGTAATGAGCAAATGTGTATATATTGACATCCAATTACAAAGCTAACATTAGCTAAGTAACTAAGATAGCTAACATTAGCTAAGTAACTAACGTAGCAAACATTAGCTAAGTAACTAAGATAGCTAATGTTAGCTAAGTGACTAACATAGCTAATGTTAGCTAAGTGACTAACATAGCTAACATTAGCTAAGTAACTAAGATAGCTAATGTTAGCTAAGTGACTAACATAGCTAATGTTAGCTAAGTAACTAACATAGCTAACATTAGCTAAGTAACTAAGATAGCTAATGTTAGCTATCTCCAACAACTACTGACATGACATCTGTAAGTACTGCCTTTTTACAGTAAAATATATTATGCTACTATTACTGACTGTTTTTAATTGCACTACTGAGCATAAACCAGTGGCGTATCCAGGACATTTTTACTGGGGTGGCCAGGATGGTTACCAACGTTAGTCTGGGGTGGTTATGACATCACAAAATTATACACACACACACACACATGCATATGTCATCATGTCACTCCCTCCCCCTCTGTTCGTAACTTAGGCATCATCATGGACCCCACCCTCTCATTTAAAGCTCACATTAACCATGTCACCAAAACGTCCTTTCACCTCTGCTACATAGATCACCCCCTCACAGCAGAAATACTCATTCATTCATTCATCACCTCTAGACTAAACTACTGCAACAGCCTCCTCTTCGGTCTTCCTTCCACACAGCTACAAAAATGATATTACATTCAGAACTCTGCCGCCTTCTGACTCACACCTGGTCTAGGGAACACCTCACCCCCATCCTCACACAGCTTCACTGGCTGCCAGTTCATTACCGTGTACACTTTAAACTCCTTCTAGCGCCTACATAACCTGGCCCCTCCTGACCTTTGACCTGGCCCTTCCTGACCTTTGACCTGCCCTCCCCTGACCTTTCCCACCTCCTCCAATAGCACCGCCCCACCCCTCATCTTCGCTCTGCTAATATAAACCTCCTCATGCCCACCGTTTGCACCAAGCATCAGACTTTGGGGGACCGAGCCTTTGCAGTGACCGCCCCCCAACTCTGGAACTCTCTCCCACTATCCATCAGGAACTCAGACTCACTATCCACCTTCACAACTTGTCTTAAAACCCATCTTTTCAAACTGCCTTTCACTTAGTTTTAATTTAATATAATTAATTTTTGTTTTTTTATGCATTGTTTGTCTGTTATGTAAAGTGTCTTAGCATGTCCAGAAAAGTGCTATATAAGTTTGAGGTATTATTATTATTATTATTATTATTATTATTATTATTATTATGTTCATGGCGCTGATGAAGGCAGAGATTGAAACATTGGCTTTGATTCAACATACAACAACTTTATTTAAATTAAATAGTTACGACTGCACTAACAAAAGTCCAAACAAACTATATACAATTAAGAAATGTAATTCATGACCAAGATATTTAAACAAAGTGCAAAACAGGTAGTTATTAAAATCCTGTAACATATGGATGGAATAAAACTATAAGACAACACCAAGCAAATATAAGTTCAGGTTAAAGGTGCTTCTTTCTAATATAAGAGGTGAACAGTGCACCTGTGTTTGGACCACTGACCTTTGACCCACCTCGCCCTGTGGCCGTACAGTGTTGACAGTAAAAGCTTTAGATGAGGCTGAGCACGACCTGCTGGACTGGGACATGTCTGCAAAAGACAAACTATCAAAGTCAACATGTGATCTGTATTTGAATGTTACTTAAATAGAAGGACATCATAATGTTGTGGAAACTGAAAGATACAATATGACAATATACATACATGCACACACACATACACATACACACACACACACACACACACACACACACACAATTCAATTCAATTCAATTTTATTTATAAAGCCCTAAATCACAACAAAGTCGTCTCACAGGGCTTTACAAAAACACAATCAACTACAGAGATACATGAAAAGTCCCAGGCATCCCCTGTCCTTAGACCCTCCTTCTCAGCAGAAAAAACTTCCAAACCCAGTGGGAAAAAGAAGAAATGTTGAGGAGAACCACATTGAAGGACAGATCCACTCCCATGGACGGACAGGCTATAGATGAACGTCCATTTATAAATGCAGGAAGAGGGGCTGGTCCAGACAGGCAGGGGTCCGGGGTCACAGGTCGGCACAGGCGAGATACTGCAGATCCTGTCGTCCATGGCTCCCGTGCAGACACTGTCAGGAGAGCCACCACTCCCCCCAGGGGGGGAGGGGGTAAGGGGACACCAGGTGACTAGTCATGAACAGACTTGGTATGAAAGATATGTTATAAAAATGACAGAAACAGGTGTGAGAGAGAGAAAGAGAAGAAAGAACTCAGTGTCTGTACTTCCCCCAGCATTCTAACTCCTAGGGCAGCCTAGACTGAACTGTGACTCATACATCATGTATACATGATGTATGAGTCACATCATTTTTAACTAACCTGACCATAGTCTTTCTCAAACAGGAATGTTTTCAACCTAATTCTAAATGTAGAGACACACATACACACATATACAAATCTTATTCAGGTTCTTCTGTCTTAACAATCGTCAACTGTTTTAATTCTGTAGAGGGAGATCGATTCAGAATGGACATTGGGGGTGTGGGGGGCAGTAATGGGAGGAGCCCAGGTATATGAGGAAATTTTTGTACTCACCTATTTTTTGAAATGGTTCAAAGTAAAGCTCAGAGACTCACGTACTCCGTCTTCTCGTCTCATTTCTTGCACTTCCACAGTGTAGTATTTCAGACACTTCTAACTGTAATTCATCGTTTTTTTTAGAAAGAAGCTCTAAACATCTTTGCTTCTCTTCATATTCTTTTCATATCTCTGGAGGAAATGGAATTCAATCACTCAATCATGCAACCTATCAATCATTCAATCAACCAGCTAATCAATTCACTTCTAAGTAAAGCTAGAACTACAAAATGAAAAGGGATCATTGTCAAAGTGACTTTAAATCAGTGTAAAATTAAAGGTGTTCATGGGCCTTAAACAACTTTATTAAAGAAGTGTCAACGATATGTATACTTGTGTTTTTTATTCTTAATAGCACAATAAACACACATGGATCTGTAACATTTGTGGCATTTGAATATAAGCTGATCTGCCTATTGTCTAAAATATGTGATCTGTGAAAATAAGCTCAGTCCTTCATCTGTAAGAGAATAAAAGTCTAAACAGTCCTTAAAACACAACAAATACAGTGCTGGGAAAAAAGGGCTGAGACACCTTTAAATATGTTCAGAATGTCAAACCAAACAATTTACAGTTTTTGACTGTGATTATGATAAAAATAATTTGTGCTCAAAGACTGAAGAATGATTTTAATACAATATTTCAAAGTGCATGGTGTGTCCCAGCACTGTAAATGAACCAGTTTAATGTGAATGACACAACTGTCACATGTCATACACTGTGAAAAATAGAACATCATCATTAGATACTGAACACACATCAGTAAAATACCCCCAGTCTTCAGTCCAGAACAGTTTTATATTTAATTCATCCTATTAACAACAACAACAGTAAATCAGCTGATGTTAATACTAGCTTGGTTTGCAGGATGCTAGACTAACTAACTTAGTCTTTTAGCTGCTGCTACTTGGATAAAGTTTGATAAATAAGGTTTTCCGACACCTTCAGAACAAATTACGATAATAATTAAACATTAAATGACCATACCTCTCAATTGTCACAATCCGTTTTTATGGAGTTACAGTGACTGATGTCTGTGTGACACACAGATTCAACCAGACCTGCATGGTCACTGGAATAACCTCCACTGATCACAAACCAGTTCAGTATCAGTCCGACCATTGTGTTTAGTTTCAAACTGACCCTAGATCCATCAGTCAACTATCACCTTTGATTGAGGGCTCTTCTCTTGTTTCTTGTGTTGACAAACATAGCCAACTATGGATCTGGGGTGGCCAATGAGATTCCAGTGCCACCCTGGCCCACCCCCTAAAATCACCACTGGCCCTGAGGGGATGAATTAAGACATCTGAATCTGAATGTTTTTTCCCCATTTTTCTTAAATGTTTTGTCCATATCCATTAAATTGAGTAACTGTGACCCCATTAAACACATTTTCTACAAAACTAATTCACTTTTAAGGGCTTTATTTTTAGATACTTTTAAAACCTTTATGACCTTTCCTGGTTAAATAAGTATTTCATCCATGGTTAAATAAATAAATATAAAAAAGGACAGTTTTTCCTTTTACTTTATTACACTTCAGAAGTTGTACTTTTACTTCAGTAAAGCAGTTGAATTAGTACTTGTACTTTTAACACAGTGTTTTTCACACCGGTAGCTATACTTGTACTGTTGTACAGAAAATGTGTAATTTTACTACCTCTGGTCCAGACTATCCAGTGTTTGAGCTGCTGTTCTGACACACAACAGTGAATTAAATATAGAACGAGTTCAGAAAATACAAACATCTTTGGTTCATTCAACTATAAATGTGTCATTAGATACATTTATTTATTAATCACATTATATGTCATTAATATAAAACACTGCAGCTTCATAAATCTATTTACAGTTTGGAAAATATTAACTAATATTCACTTCATCATTTCAGGTAAAAATAATTTATTAATAATAATAATAATAATAATAATAATAATAATAATAATAATAATAATAATAATAATAATAATAATAATAATAATAACAATAATAATAATAGTCTGACAAATACATATTCTACTGGAACATTTGATCAAACACAGCCTTGGTTCTTCACAAATAAAAATATAGTATTTTCAGGACTATAAGAATCAGTGTGTCATTTGCTTTTCAAAATAAAACAAGGGGGAAAAAAGTTGTTTCTTCATTATTTGTTTCCAAAACCAAAATGGAAAAAAACAAACAGATTATGATGCAGTTTTTCAGTTTTCGTTTTTGTGTTTAAATGAATGATAGAAAAAAAACATATAGGACAGCCTAGCCACACTAGCTCCTCCTAGCATCAGTAAATCTAATGTTCTATCGTAGTAGCCTAGCCACACTAGCTCCTCCTAGCATCAGCAAATCTAATGTTCTATCGTAGTAGCCTAGCCACACTAGCTCCTCCTAGCATCAGTAAATCTAATGTTCTATCGTAGTAGCCTAGCCACACTAGCTCCTCCTAGCATCAGTAAATCTAATGTTCTATCGTAGTAGCCTAGCCACACTAGCTCCTCCTAGCGTCAGTAAATCTAATGTTCTATCGTAGTAGCCTAGCCACACTAGCTCCTCCTAGCGTCAGCAAATCTAATGTTCTATCGTAGTAGCCTAGCCACACTAGCTCCTCCTAGTGTCAGTAAATCTAATGTTTTATCGTAGTAGCCTAGCCACACTAGCTCCTCCTAGCATCAGTAAATCTAATGTTCTATCGTAGTAGCCTAGCCACACTAGCCTCTCCTAGTGTCAGTAAATCTAATGTTCTATCGTAGTAGCCTAGCCACACTAGCTCCTCCTAGCATCAGTAAATCTAATGTTCTATCGTAGTAGCCTAGCCACACTAGCTCCTCCTAGCATCAGTAAATCTAATGTTCTATCGTAGTAGTCTAGTTTCACTCAATGTAACTTTTGTCTAGATTTCCCTGAAACTGGTCGACCAATCACAGTGAAGTATAGAGTCAGAGGGCGGGTCTAACAAAGTGACGCTGTGAGGATTGGTAGAGAAACAAGCGTAAACAACCATAGAAGAAGAACAACAACAGGTGTAGATTTCCTTTTATCACAGATGAGTGAAGAATGTGAGAAAACGTCAACAATCTTTAAATTCTTTTTACAGAAGCGACAACAGTCGCTAAGAATCTGTTTATCATTCATTCATTGGTTTGTCACAATAAAACCCAAAATACTATGACAAAACAACAACTAATTTCTTCATTATTTGTTTCTAAAACCAAAATGAAATTAAAACTGCAAGCAGTCTCAAAGGCCTTCGCCATCCCTCGCGACCACCTCCCCACGCGACGTCCAAGTATAATTTCAGCCAAATCTGTGTTCCTATGCCCGATCTACAGGCATTTTAGTAAAGGCGATTTTGTAGAGGGCGTTATCGAGCAAATTCGCAATTTCTATTGATAAACCGGTGTAGGACCAAGAGATAGACGTCTGAGTCAAATTTCAGCCAAATTGGTGTTCATATGTCTGAGCTGAAGCAATTTCTGTTGTGGTCATTTTTGCCCAAAACTTCACAAAATTTGCAACAGCGTAGCACAAAAACAATGAAACTTTTCTAACCAAATTGGATAACTTTTGAAGTCCCACTTGTCTAGCTCGTGTTCACTAATTTTTAGCTCATTTGGCCCAACGGCCAAGGAGGAGATAGATCAATTCCAATGACAGTGAAAATGACTCAAAATGTTTAAAATTTAAATCCAAGATGGTGGACTTCCTGTTGGTTTATGGGCGTGGTCATCATTCGGTTTTTTGTTCATCATCATATGGCAAACACATGTACCGATTTTCGTAGCTCTAACTTCACTAGGGCGTGATCTGGCCTAATAAAAACTATTTAATCTTTTCTAGGTGGCGCTGTACACAGATTTCTTGACCGACTTTTATAAAACCTATAAATACTTGCAATTTTTCCACACTTCTGAGGTGTGTGCAAAATTTGGGGAGTTTTCGTGCATGTTCAGGGGGTCAAATTAGAGCTCAAAGGGCTGACGAAAGAAAGAAAGAAAGAAAGAAAGAAAGAAAGAAAGAAAGAAAGAAAGAAAGAAAGAAAGAAAGAAAGAAAGAAAGAAAGAAAACATTTTTTGAAACCAAGCAAGAACAATATAGCGTTTTTCTGACCCCCCCCCCCCCCCCCCCCCCGAACTTGGACTCAAATGAAATCTTTCGACTTGCCCCACGTCACTATGGGGTCATAGGTCACATTTGACACACTTACACTCATGTCAGTGACCCTGAGTGGGCGTGGCCCATAGACTCCCATTCATTCTGAGCAGGAGCAAATATGTGGTGTGTGTGTGTGACGAGCACATGCTCGGACACGGCTCGCTACCGTGGATGTGTGAGTGTGTGTGAGTGGTGGGAGTCGTCCCTGGCATATTTCGTCACCTGACCATCAGAGCAGACTCAATAGGCCTTGCGCTGACGTTGTCCGCGGCGAAGGCCTAAAAACAGACAGTGATGCTTTTTAAATTTTTCCTTTTTGTGTTTAAATGAATAGACCCAGTAATTTTCTGTTTTATCTCATTTTGACCTGAAGTAAATATAGTAAAGTGTAAATGAATGTTAACAACCATAGAAACATGTTAATGAATGTTAACGACCATAGAAACATGTAAATGAATGTTAACGACCATAGAAACATGTTAATGAATGTTAACGACCATAGAAACATGTAAATGAATGTTAACGACCATAGAAACATGTTAATGAATGTTAACGACCATAGAAACATGTAAATGAATGTTAACAACCATAGAAACATGTAAATGAATGTTAACAACCATAGAAACATGTAAATGAATGTTAACAACCATAGAAACATGTTAATGAATGTTAACAACCATAGAAACATGTAAATGAATGTTAACGACCATAGAAACATGTAAATGAATGTTAACGACCATAGAAACATGTAAATGAATGTTAACGACCATAGAAACATGTAAATGAATGTTAACGACCATAGAAACATGTAAATGAATGTTAACAACCATAGAAACATGTAAATGAATGTTAACAACCATAGAAACATGTTAATGAATGTTAACGACCATAGAAACATGTTAATGAATGTTAACGACCATAGAAACATGTAAATGAATGTTAACGACCATAGAAACATGTTAATGAATGTTAACGACCATAGAAACATGTAAATGAATGTTAACAACCATAGAAACATGTTAATGAATGTTAACGACCATAGAAACATGTAAATGAATGTTAACAACCATAGAAACATGTAAATGAATGTTAACGACCATAGAAACATGTTAATGAATGTTAACGACCATAGAAACATGTAAATGAATGTTAACAACCATAGAAACATGTAAATGAATGTTAACAACCATAGAAACATGTAAATGAATGTTAACAACCATAGAAACATGTAAATGAATGTTAACAACCATAGAAACATGTAAATGAATGTTAACAACCATAGAAACATGTTAATGAATGTTAACAACCATAGAAACATGTAAATGAATGTTAACGACCATAGAAACATGTTAATGAATGTTAACGACCATAGAAACATGTAAATGAATGTTAACAACCATAGAAACATGTTAATGAATGTTAACGACCATAGAAACATGTAAATGAATGTTAACAACCATAGAAACATGTAAATGAATGTTAACGACCATAGAAACATGTTAATGAATGTTAACGACCATAGAAACATGTAAATGAATGTTAACAACCATAGAAACATGTAAATGAATGTTAACAACCATAGAAACATGTAAATGAATGTTAACAACCATAGAAACATGTAAATGAATGTTAACAACCATAGAAACATGTAAATGAATGTTAACAACCATAGAAACATGTTAATGAATGTTAACAACCATAGAAACATGTAAATGAATGTTAACGACCATAGAAACATGTTAATGAATGTTAACGACCATAGAAACATGTAAATGAATGTTAACAACCATAGAAACATGTTAATGAATGTTAACGACCATAGAAACATGTAGATCATTATGATATGATACCTTGGTCATATCTGCAGGTCTTAGGGTGACCCTCTTAGTTTTCACTAATAGGACGTAGGTTTACATCTGTGTCACTGAGGGTCAAAGGTCATTTAGACTTTACTTTAGGTCAAAATTGCTTAAACTGGAAAACGGCCGTTATCTGTTTTTACGATTATTCATTTAAACACAAAAAGGAAAGATGTAAAAACACGTCATTATCTGTTTTTTTCATTTTGGTTTTGGAAACAAATAATGATGAAATTATTTATTGTTTCGTTGTCTTATTTTTGGTTGTATTTTGAAAAACAAATAGATTTTTCTTGGTTAAACAAGTATTATTTCATCAATGGAAAAAAAGCAGTTTTACTTTATTACAATTGAGAAGATTCTAATTTTTCTTCAGTAAAGCGGAGTATAGTATAACCAGAGTATTTTTTCCCCACACCAGTATCTGTACTTCTATTTAAGTACAGAATGTGAGTACTTTTACCACCACTGTTGGCCTACCACATTTTAAAAAGAGCAGATTTATTAACTTCGTGATCTTTTGTCGAACACTGACTGACCACTGTGGCTTCAAATGAAGCTGCTGAAAATCAAGGTTGTGGGTCTGAATCCCCTTGTGAAGTGCAGAGACATGGAACGGACCCTCGTGCGACTCCCACACACTTGTGCGTCTTCACCTGATAGGCCCAGGTGAAGTTCCTCTTGCACAGTTCGCACCAGTACGGTTTCTCTCCGGTGTGGATGCGCTCATGGGCGGACAGATGAGACGACGTAACGAAGGCTTTGTCACAGTACTGACACCTGTAGCGTTTTTCTCCGGTGTGGATGCGCTCGTGAATCTTCAGCCCGTCGTACGAACTTAACATCTTCCCGCAGAAACGACAGGAAAACACGTCTTTCCTGATGTGGATGTTTCTGTGAACTTTGTAGTTACTCCCGTTAGCGAATGTCTTCCCACAGTACTCGCAAGTGTACGGTTTCTCTCCTGTGTGGATGCGTCGGTGGATGATGAGGCTTTTTCGCACCGTGAAACATTTTCCGCAGTCTCCGCAGCGATGTTGCTTCTCGCCGCTGTGAATGAGCTTGTGATGACGGAAGGAAGTTAAATTGGAAAAGGTTTTCCCACACAGGTCGCAAGTGAACGGTTTGTCTCCGGTGTGGACGCGCTGGTGGTTTTTGTAGTAATCCGATCTGCGGAACGTCTTCCCGCACGTTTCGCAACTGTAAGGTTTCTCTCCGGTGTGAATTCTCTGGTGTACTGTCAGGTGTGTTTTGGTTAAGTACTTTTTCCCGCACATGTCGCAGCTGAATGGTTTGTCTCCTCTGTGGATGCGCTGGTGGACAATGAGGTTGACTCGCTGGATGAAGCACCTCCCGCAGTCGGCGCACTCATGTTGTTTCTCTCCGGTGTGAATGAGCCGGTGCCGCTTGAGGTGGGATGATGCCGTGAACGTTTTCCCGCACTGCTCGCAGGAGTATACGGTTTCTTTGGTGTGGGTGTTCACGTGGTTTTTGTAGGCACTTCGGTCTGAGAACTTCTTGGGGCAGTGCTCGCAGCAGAAGGGTTTATCTCCGCTGTGGATGCGGCGGTGGGACACCAGGTGTTCCTGTCGACTGAAGCGTTTCCCGCACTCGCTGCAGCAGTGATGCTTCTTCCCTGTGTGAATGAGCCGGTGACGACTGAGGTGGAATAACTTGACGAAGGTCTTCCCGCATTGTTCGCAGCTGAAGGGTCTGTCTCCGCTATGGATGCGAACGTGGCTTTTATAGTTATCAGAGCGGTCAAAGGTTTTCCCACACTGTTCACACATGTACGGCTTTTCGCCGGTGTGAACTCTCTGATGAACCGTTAGATGTGATTGTGATTTATATGTTTTGTGACACTGATCGCAGCTGAATGGCCTTTGTCCAGCAGGAGACGCTACTGAAGCGTCTGAACTCAAGTGTTTGTCGTTCTCCTCACATGAAGGAGTTTCCTGTAGATTCACAGACAATTACAAAAAACATATTATTAGTATTATTATTATTCACACTTTACCTGCTTAGATTTGTCTTTGTTGGTTTGTTTTTTTTAGATTACAAATTAAGAGTACAAATACACAAATAGAGAGCAACAAGATACACTTAACATCCAACCACAAGTGAACAGCAGTAAGTCAATTAACTATATATATATATATATATATATATATATATATATATATATATATATATATATATATATACATTAGCTATATGTATATGCCCATGTAATTTCATGGTGATATCTACAGTATTCATTGAGTTATAGAATGATATGTCTCTGTGGGGACACAGACACGCACACACATACACACACATACAGACACACACAGACACACACACACTAGAGGTAAGATCTTTAGCTCGAGCCCGACCTGGCCCGAAATTCGGGTCGGGTCAGGCCTGAAATGTCAATCACTACGTTCGGGTCGGGTCAGACTCGGGCTTCTCTCTCGCTGACTTTTTAAAATAAATATATGTTTATAAAAATGTATACTAAAACGATGTGTGGATACTAAACCAGGGAATACTTGTTGTAAATAAATAATTTGGATAAAACAGAGAAGGCGGTGCTGAAAGGTAATTGCTATATAACTACTACTAAACAGGAGGCGCGGAGCAAGAGCACGCTTTGTGCACGGCTTTACGGGCATTTCGTGAACGTAATCTTCCCTCCGCGAGTCCACATCTATTTTAACCAGATGTCCCTGATATGGAGCACCAAGAAATCAAAGATAAACTTGAGACAGGAGAACTGAAAAGGACCGCCGGTAAGAGTGGCGTGTGGGAAAGCTTCAAATTGATAGTAACAAATGATACATACATCTTTTCCCATTTATTTGATTTGCATTTTTCTATTTAAATCCTAGTGGGTTGCAGTATTTCTCCGCGTAATTAAGTGAGTGCACATCAAGATCTCTCTTTCACTCTCATTGTCTGGCCTCTTATTCTGTGTTCCAGCGTTATTTTGTTGTGTAAATGCATTTATCATTATAATAAAAATATGTAGATTATTTTAATCTTAAAAAAAGCTTGCGTTTTTTTCTGCCAAAAATACTATGGGATAAATTGAAATTTCGGGTTTGCTTCGGGCTCGGGCCTGCAAATCAAGTTAATTGATCGGGCTTGGGCTGGGTCGGGCTTTAATGCCTGCGGGCCTGGGTTGGGTCGGGCTGGATTTTTTAGGCCCGATCTTACCTCAAACACACACACAGTGATTATAATAATCTCTTGGGTCAGGTTAATCATAGACATTCTTATGACATTATGAAAAGTTAGTCATAAATCTGAGTTTAATACAAACAAACAAACAAAAAAAATTAATAAATAAATTCATTAATTAAAAAACATAAATCATAGTCATATAGACTTAGATAGTTCTAATAAATATTTAAAGTTTTTACATCATCTGAAAATCACCTGTTCTCTCGATGTCATGTTTGGTGATCAGTCAGCTGATGTTCCAAAGACACGCCCCCTCTCACACCAAAGACCTGACTCCTGTGACACCAAAGACACGCCCCCTCTGACACCAAAGACACGACTCCTGTGACACCAAAGACACGCCTCCTGTGACACCAAAGACACGACTCCTGTGACACCAAAGACACGCCTCCTGTGACACCAAAGACACGCCTCCTGTGACACCAAAGACACGCCTCCTGTGACACCAAAGACACGACTCCTGTGACACCAAAGACACGCCTCCTGTGACACCAAAGACACGCCTCCTGTGACACCAAAGACACGCCTCCTGTGACACCAAAGACACGACTCCTGTGACACCAAAGACACGACTCCTGTGACACCAAAGACACGCCTCCTGTGACACCAACGACACACGTCCTGTGACACCAAAGATATGCCTCATGTGTCAGTAAAGACACACCTCCTGTGACACTAAAGACACGCCTCCTGTGACACCAAAGACACGCCTCCTGTGACACCAAAGACACACCTCCTGTGACACCAAAGACACACCTCCTGTGACACCAAAGACACGCCTCCGGTGACACCAAAGACACGCCTCCTATGACACCAAGGACACGCCTCCTGTGACACCAAAGACACGCCTCCTGTGACACCAAAGACACGCCTCCTGTGACACCAAAGACACGCCTCCTGTGACACCAAAGATACGCCTCCTGTGACAGTAAAGACACACCTCCTGTGACACTAAAGACACGCCTCCTATGACACCAAAGACACGCCTCCTGTGACACCAAAGACACGCCTCCTGTGACAGTAAAGACATGCCTCCTGTGACACTAAAGGCACGCCTGCTGTGACACCAAAGACACGCCTCCTGTGACACCAAAGACACACCTCCTGTGACACCAAAGACACGCCTCCTGTGACAGTAAAGACACACCTCCTGTGACACATACATGAGAAGGAACAACATGATAAAGAAACACCACTACTTGTTGCTTTCATATGAGGAAAACCTGCTGAGTACTAATGAAATTGTACAGCATCACATCATCTGTGTAACATAACATGCATAATTAAGTTCACGTGTAAATAGTGTATATAGTGTAAATAATGTCAATAGTATATATAGTGTAAATAGTGAAAATAGTGTAAATTGTGTACATAGTGTACATAGTGTAAATAGTGTATAGAGTGTATAGAGTGTAAATAGTGTACATAGTTTAAATAATGTAAATAGTGTATATAGTGTAAATAGTGTACATAGTTTAAATAATGTAAATAGTGTATATAGTGTAAATGGTGTACATAGTTTAAATAATGTAAATAGTGTATATAGTGTAAATAGTGTACATAGTTTAAATAATGTAAATAGTGTATATAGTGTAAATGGTGTACATAGTTTAAATAATGTAAATAGTGTATATAGTGTAAATAGTGTACATAGTTTAAATAATGTAAATAGTGTATATAGTGTAAATAGTGTACATAGTTTAAATAATGTAAATAGTGTATATAGTGTACATAGTATAAATAGTGTATATAGTGTAAATAGTATAAATAGTGTATATAGTGTTAATAGTGTACATAGTATAAATAGTGTATATAGTGTACATAGTATAAATAGTGTATATAGTGTAAATAGTGTATATAGTGTAGTGTATATAGTGTAAATAGTATAAATAGTGTATATAGTGTTAATAGTGTACATAGTTTAAATAATGTAAATAGTGTATATAGTGTAAATAGTGTACATAGTTTAAATAATGTAAATAGTGTATATAGTGTAAATAATATAAATAGTGTATATAGTGTTAATAGTGTATATAGTGTTAATAGTGTACATAGTATAAATAGTGTATATAGTGTACATAGTATAAATAGTGTATATAGTGTAAATAGTGTATATAGTGTAGTGTATATAGTGTAAATAGTATAAATAGTGTATATAGTGTTAATAGTGTACATTAGTGATGCGCGGGCTACCCGCTGGCCCGCGGATATCCGCGGGTGACCCGCGGGGCGGGCGGGTTGGGTCGCAGTTTTTAATACATATTGCGGGCTGGGCGGGTTATATTTAATATATATTGCGGATGCGGGCGGGGCGGGTCAGGGACGATCAATACCCGCATTTTTCCATACGACATTCCCAAAAATGGCACAATATGGATAGACTGAAGGTATACAATATTTCAACTTAAAATAACCTCAGTAAGAATAATCAACGACATATAAAAAATATGATGATGAAAGACAACTCAATTGACATCGGCAGTTTCATTCCATGAGAGGCGGCACGCTCCAGTCAGAATGAATGGGTAACAGCCACGTTATTTTCACATCCTTTGCATTGCCATCTACAGGAAAGGGTTGCCTTCATATCTTTACAGACCATGTTAAGACCGATGAGGGAGGATAGAGAGGTGTGTGCGTGCATGGAGCAGTCTCCACAGCCGTGTTATGAAACGGAAAGGAGCCCCGCTAACCTACAGTAGCATCCTCGTCTCTCCTCTCCTTCCAATTACTCGTACACTTAATTCTCCTATGACCCGCGAGTCGGGCGGGGTGGGTCGCAGTATTAATACATATTGCGGATGCGAGTGGGGCGGGTCAGGGATGATCAATACCCGCTGAAGTGTGTGTGTGTGTGTGTGTGTGTGTGTGTGTGCGTACGTGCTCGGCTCGCGCATGTGCAAGCCCGTCAGTTCCTGTTTTGAATGCTGTTTTATCCCAACTTTTTGTTATTTGTTATTAGCGCCAAAATCTCCCTGAACACTCAGAGATAAGAGTGAAAATGTCGGACTTGATCAGGGAGAAGATTAAAACAGGCGATGCGAAGGTTGTACGGAAACGTTGTATGTGTTGGCTTTATAGAGTGATGATGTGGGTGGAGTCTATTTTATGTGCTGGAGTGCATATTGAGACGTTAGAAAGGAGGCAAAAATGATGCTTTTAACATTAGAAGCACAAGGTAAAGATGCTGCGAATGTACTATGTGAGTTTAGAGACAAATTTAAGCTCGCGGGTTGATAGCGGGCGGGTTGGGTTTATCAATACTTGATAGCGGGCGGGTTGGGTTTATCGATACGTGACATCATGCGGGTTGGGCGGGGCGGGCCGAGCCACGTCTTGGGTTTGGGCGGGGCGGGTTTCTGTAAAACCCCCTAACCGCGCATCACTAGTGTACATAGTTTAAATAATGTAAATAGTGTATATAGTGTAAATAGTGTACATAGTTTAAATAATGTAAATAGTGTATATAGTGTAAATAGTGTACATAGTTTAAATAATGTAAATAGTGTCTATAGTGTAAATAGTATATATAGTGTTAATAGTGTAAATTGTGTTAATAGTGTAAATATTGTTAATAGTGTAATATAGTGTAATATAGTGTTGTTTGTTTCTATTCATTCATATAAATATTTGGACTTTATACTCTTTACATTTATATACTTATTTATATACAGTACTTCACCACAAGTGAAAAGTTGTACTTTTTTTCTTTACTTTTACTCGAGGAGTTGAATCAGTATTTTTACTTTTACCACAGTATTTTTTCCATTGAAGTAGCTGTACTTGTACTTGATGGGGACCACCTGAAGATAGGCACATGTCCCCTGGTGTTACGTGATGGTTGATATTCAGTTCTAATTCTAGTGCTGTCATAAAGGTGTGTGAATAAAAGATGCATCTGTGCTGTAGATCTGCAGCTGATGAATGAACAGCCAATCATAGAGCTGCATCAGGCTACAGGAAGGAACACACACACACACACACACACACATATATATATAAACCAGGGTTAATTGATGAAAACGTGCTTACATTCACAGCCGCTCTAACTGGTTTAATTAAATGGAACTCTTGTTTCAGTGATTCCACAAACCCAGAACTGACTCATTTCGGGGGTGAATCCACTCAAACGTGACACAAAAACCCACTTTCTGGTTTAATAAAAGTCCACATACCTGGAGAAGACAAGGAAATAAACGCAGCACTTGTCTCCGATTTTTTTTAAAAATTCACATTTATGCAAAGCTACATTAGCCATATAACACAAAGAAATTGTTGTGCTGCAAGATGGCGCTGGATAATCATAACAGCCTCTGACGAGTAAAGAAAGAGCCGACTAATGCGCATGCGCAGCCCTGTCTGTGCTACGTCCCGTCTGTTTTGTGTATGTAAGGGGAGTCCGTAATGTTCTTTACAGCGAAACAAAAATGAAGCGTGTCCCACTGTCGAGAACTATTTCACTGTGTTTCAAACCCTATCCTGTTTAATCCAGTTTCCTAAAGGTGAGTGAAGCTTCTTTGTCCGGGTTAAATCGTCGGTTAAAACACACCAAGCGAAAGACGACTTCTTTTTGGATCAGTAATGCTCAGCTGCGCATGCGCATCACTGATAGTAAGCAGCGTAAGGAAACGGTGCTGGCAGAAACGTACTCTTTTTTTCTGTTTTTTTGTGTCACTTGAATGTGTTTTATTATTTGTAAATGCAACCACGTTGTTTTTTTACTTTTCTACATGTGTCAAATGTGTTCTTTAACCGAACTCAACACTGATTCTAGCATAAACCCGTGTTTGTCTGAAAAAGACATGGCATCTGTTCTTGAAATCAATAATTTAAACAACATACGCCTTTGTTCATACAAAGAAGTATGCATGTTAGTTAAAACTTCCTTTTAAGTAAGATCTAGGATGGCTGCTGTTTTGCTGTTTATTGATTTACAGCATACATGTCTGCCATTTGTACAATACAAGAGAAGTACTTTATTGATCCTACAACTGTGAAACAGTTCCAAGTTAAGAACTTTGTAAAAATGTCAGTTCTAGAGCATTTTTTTCTGTAGTTATGTTTCTGAATATTATGAGGGAAACCTTTTTCTAAACACATTTGGAAATTAAAAAAAAAGAATAACTGTTGAATACTTCAAATACACACATTTCAGAAAAAATGAAGTAAAAATACAAATGTTTTATTATTAATTAAAATAATATAATTAATGTGGGAGCTGTATATATATAGATGTTATTAAAATAATGAATAAAGACTGTGTTCACTATAATGTGTTTTTCTTTTGTCATAATTTCTAAAGCTGGTTCTTCGGTCTGTAATTTGACACTGTGTGTATATTTGTGTGTGTATGTGTTGAGGAAAATCATCATCACAGAAGAACATCAGGTGTCTGACCAAGAAACATGAATTCAACAGAAAAGGTGAGTTTGATTTAATTCATATATTTAACTAAAGTATGTTCTGATATGATTCTGCTTCTTTGATCAATGCTGTAAAAATAGAGAAAGGCATATGAACTCTTGTTCTCTGTGTTCTCATGCTCTCAGTGTTCTCTATGTTCCTGCAGGACATTCTCTGCCATCAGACCTGTGACACAGAAGCAGAAGTCCCCACAGAGACTCAACATCCCAGAGTTGACGTGGAAAAACCATTCAGCTGTGACCAATGCGAGAAAAAATACACCACAAAGGGTCAGCTGAGGGTTCACCGTCGAATCCACACGGGAGAAAAACCTTTTACTTGCGAACACTGTTGGAAAACGTTCTCTGCCTCCAGTGACTTTAAGAAACACGAGCGCATCCACACCGGAGACAAACCCTTCAAATGCACCGACTGTGGGAAAACCTTCTCAGATTTATCAAACCTGAGTCGACACCGGCTCATCCACACCGGAGAGAGGCGGCACAGCTGCGGCGACTGCGGGAAACGCTTCATCCTGCGAGAACATCTGATTGCTCACCAGCGCATCCACACCGGAGAAAAACCCTTCAGTTGTGAGCAGTGTGGGAAGAGCTTCGCCAACCTGAGCAACTACAGAACCCACAAGAATGTCCACAGTAAAGACAGCTTCCTGTGTACGCAGTGTGGGAAGACGCTGAGCTCCTACAGAGTTCTGCTCAACCACCACCGCATCCACACTGGACACAAACCCTACTGGTGCGACCGCTGTAAGAAGAACTTTGCCTGGTCTCATCAGGTGAAGAATCACAGGTGTGTGTGAGGGGATTCCTCGGGAGTCACCAGTCCCTTGTACGGTTGGGTACCAAAAGGGTACTCAATAATAGTAATAATAATGATTGATTGGATTTATATAGCATTTTTTTCTTTGGACACTCAAAGCGCTTTGCACTGGTGATCCACTAGACCAGTGGTTCTTACATGGGGGTAGGTGTACCCCTGTGGGTATGTGGAGGTACTGCAGGGGGTACGTGAAACTTTTCAAAAATCTTTTAAAAATAAGTTATGTATTTTCCACACTCTAGGGCACATTAAGTGAAGTCAAAATTATGAGATAAAAAGTGATAGAAGTTTGAATGCAATAAATCAGACAGTGAGTTCACACTGTTCCTCTGTTTGGTCCATGTCAGGGGGTACTGGACTAAAAATAGGTTTCTAAGGGGGAACATCACTGAAAACAGTTTGACAACCACTGCACTCGACAGCGTGGCAAACTACACGTCACACCACCCCTATTCATTTCTATGAAAAGTGAATTCCACTTCAGCAAGGCATTCTGGGCACACGGATTGGAGTGAAACAGCAAGAGTAGCCGTGGTGGTGCGTCCAAAAAGTAGAGCAGAGTCTAACTTTATACAAATGAATCTGTCATCAGGTGCTCTAACTACGACGCTGATTGGTTGTAGTACCGTCCTATTGCATACAGAGGGATTTGAAAGACAACCTTTTAGCCCCGCCTCCCCTGACTATGAAGCACCACTAGACCCATACATGGAATGAATAGGGATAGCACTGCTAGGCTAGACTAGTAAACTGCAGTATTTTTGTGGTATGAATATTTTTCTTGTCCAAATCATTGCATTTATTGCACTAATACTGCAGTTGTTAGCACCAACTGAGCGTCTGCAGGGAGACTAGCGTGTTGCAAATGAGTGCTGTGGAGTTCGCATCGCTGTCTAGTGGATCACCAGCATTTCATTAGTGACCCATTATTCCTTCACTCTCACATGCTCACTCTGGCAGTGGTAAACTACATATGTATCCACAGTTGTCCTGGGGCAGACTAACAGAAGCCTGGCACCTCCCACCACCACCACCTATGGCCCCTCCCACCATCACCAAACATTCATACACCAGTGTGAATGACACGAGAGGCCCCTCCCACTGGAGGCAGGAGGGTGAAGTGTCCCGCTCTACCAACTGGGCCATGGTCCTGCCCCCAGTTTATCATTAGGCCTTCGCTGCGGACCATGGTGGTTTAAGGCCTATTGAGTCTGCTGTGATCGCAAGGGGAGTCAGCCATTTAGCCTCTAATTTGACCCCCTGAACATGCACGAAAACTCACCAAATTTTGCACAGATTTCAGAAGTGTGAAAAATTACGAGTATTTATAGGTTTTGTAAAAGTCGGTAAAGAAATGTGTCTACAACGCCCCCTAGAAAAGTGACAATAGTTTGTATTAGGCCAGATCACACCCTCGTGAAGTTAGAGCTATGAAAATCAGTACATACATTCATCATATAATGTTGAACAAAAAACCTTATGATGGCCACGCCCATAAACCAACAGGAATTCCGCCATCTTGGATTGAAATTTTAAAAAATTGGAGTCATGGATTTTCGCTGTCATTGGAATTTAACTATCTCCTCCTTGGCCGTTGGGCCAAATGAACTCAAAATCAGTGAACACGATCTAGACAAGTGCAACATCAAAAGTTGTCCAAATTCTTTGGAAAAGTTGCATCATTTTTGTGCTATGCTGTCGCAAAATTTGCAAACTTTTTGGAAAAAATTACTGCTACAAAAATTGCTTCACCTTGGACATACAGACACTGATTTGGCTGAAATTTGACTCGGATGTCTGTCTCCCACCTGACACCTGTTTGTCATATGAAATTGTTATTTCGCACTATAGCGCCCCCTGCAGATTCACCAAATACACTGTTAGTAAAATGGCAGTAGATTGGAGATACGAACATGGATTTGACTGAAATTTGACTCAGACGTTTATCTCTCGGTCCTACACTGGTTTATCAATAGAAATTGCGATTTTGCTCTATAGCACCCCCTACAAAATCGCTTTTACTAAAATGGCATTAGATCGGGCATACAAACACAGAATTGGCTCAAATTTGATTCAGACTGCGCGTGGGGAGGCAGTCGCGAGGGACAGCGAAGGCCTTTGAGACTGCTTGCAGTTTTAATTATTATTATTGTGAATCTATCAACACACATCATGTCAGTAGTAGTAGTTATTATTATTATCATTATTATTATGGTTCAGTGTCTCCATAGTAACTGGTCTGAAGTTTTATTTTTTCTAATATGTTATTATAAGGTCAAAGGTCAAATTACAGTGTCATTTGAGGATCAATGGAAAAACAACGTGTTTGTGCATATGACAATAACTTTTTATTATTTAGGTGAAAAACCTGGAACTGATCAGAGTGGGTTTTAAATCTATATAAATGTGACATTGAAATATGTTCGTCTCATGGTTGCTGCAATTTTTTTTTAATTATGCTTTTGTTTCTTTCACCTTCTGACTTTTGTCACATAAATAAAGAATAAAAGTGAGAAACAAAGACGTTGAATTATTGAGTTTCAGTAATGTTTTAAAAACAGTTCAAATATAATAAATATTATTACTTCTGTCAGTTTAATCTGTACGGTGCAGTGGTTAGCACTCATGCTTCACAGCGAGAAGGACCTTGGTTCAAATCCCACACCAGACCATTCAGGTGTGAAGTTTGCATGTTGTCCCCGTGTCGCGTGGGTTTTTGCCAGTTTCTCCAGTTTCCTCCCACCATCCAAACACATGCACTGATAGGTTAATCTAAATGGTCCACAGATGTGAAGGTGAGAGTGTTTGTCTATATATGTTCAGCCCTGGTGTCTCATACAGGGTGTACCCCGCCTTCGCCCATTGCAGCTGGATGTGACCCTAGTGAGGATAAAGCGGGTTCAGATGACAAGTATGAGTTTAATCTTTATAGTTAATAATAGAGTATTTTTAATATTATACTAAATAATTCACAAACATATGTGCTAGTTTAACATGTTTGGACATATTTTGCTTGTGTATCTTTAGCTAATGTAAATTTAACGAATGTAGCTGTAGCTAATGTCACTTTAGCTAATGTAGCTGTACCTAATATAGCTTTAGCTAATGTATCTTTAGCTAATGTAGCTGTAGCTAACGTATCTTTAGCTAATGTAGCTGTAGCTAATGTATCTTTAGCTATTCTAGCTGTAGCTAATGTTTTGTGCAGATTTCAGGGTTTAATTCCATGATGAATTTTCCTCCTGTTGATGTAGGATCAACATGAACACAAAGGAGCAGAGGACACTTATTTTATTGTCTTCCAAAGGTAACTTTCCTTTGTTTATCTGCTGTTAAATGTTAAAAATGTTTCTTCACGAACATGCACTTCTACATATTGTCCAGTAGATGGTACTGTTCAGTTGTACTTTATACTCTTTACATTTATATAAATATTTGTACTTCATACTCTTTACATTTATATACTCATTACTTTTCCAAACTAAATAAATGTGACAGGATGTAAAATAAGTTGTAAATCATGAATTCTGACTGTTAGAATTTTGACTTTTTTTATCATAATTATGACTTTTCATCTCACAATTTAGAGTTTTGTAATCTCATAATTATGTTTTTTTAACCCTTGTGCGGTCCTTCGTAAAAGGCACACTGG
>CM035800.1:33374081-33467387 GCA_020466265.1 Siphamia tubifer
TTCATGGTGGAAACTGTCCTTACTTTTGGTCTGAGGGGAATGTTGATCAGGAACAGTTGGGAAGATCGTCGCTCCGAAAGGAAACTGATGACACTGTGACCGGACCCCGTCCCATGACAATCTGTGAACTGTGTGGGACAGATTAAACAGTGTGAGGGACAGATTGAACAGTGTGGGACAGATTGAAGTGTGAGGGACAGATTGAAGTGTGTGGCACAGATTGAAGTGTGCGGGACAGATTGAACAGTGTGGGACAGATTGAAGTGTGGGGACAGATTGAACAGTGTGGGACAGATTGAAGTGTGGGGACAGATTGAACAGTGTGGGACAGATTAGCTCGATGGTCACCTGGTAAATGGACCTGCTGAATCGATCTGGACATTTGATGATATTTGTGGACAGCTGGGGTAAAGTGAAGGCAGATGTTGACAAACTGAGGAAATAATAACAGGGTTGATGAGTGGTGTGGGTGGAGTCTATTTTAAGGGTGTAGTAGAACCGACAAGGGGTTAATTTTTGTCCTAGAGGAGAATAAGACGTCTGTGTTTGAGCTTCTTGTCCCTCATATGTCCTTGAATTGTCCTTCATGTGTCTGTTTGTAAACTTATCTTTGTTGATGCCACCTGTCTTCATATTGTGTCCCGAAGAAAAACATTCCAGCTCAATGACCTTGAGTAAAGTCATGTGTTTAGTGTAAGTGTTAATGCCATCCTCCTTAGAAGGAGGGGATGCAGAGCCGGAGTAAAACACTGTGAAAGGAAATGACAGTACAAACCATGACTTCCATCTGTCATCACTGCTAACGTGAGGTCTCTCCTAAATAAGATAAGCTGAGCTGATAAGATGAGCTAGTGGTACTAACGCGGCTACAGCGGGAATACCGAGAGTGCAGTCTACTTCATTTCATGGAGACCTGGCTGAATGACCTATCACCGGATTCACTGGTGCAGCATCTCACCAGAACGGACAGAAACATGAGGGAGAGTGGTAAGAAGAAGGGTGGGGGGTTAGCAATGTTTGTGAACAACAAGTGGTGCAACCCGGGGAACATTTATATAAAGGAGCAACAGTTTACCAGAGACATTGAGCTGCTAGCTGTTAGCATCCAGCCGTACTACATCCCTAGGGAGTACCCACATGTCATTGCAGTAACGGTGTACATCCCCTCCCTCAGCCAATGCTGACTCAGCCTGTGAGCTCATGTACAGTGTTGTTTCACAGCTACAGAGTGCACACCCCCAAGCCTTCTTCATCATCACTGGGGATTTCAACCATGCTTCCCTGTCTGCCACTCTCCCCACCTTCCACCAGTTCGTGGACTGCCCCACCAGGGACAACAAAACTCTGGATCTGATTTATGACTGTATCACAGAGTACATAAACTTCTGCGTAGAAATCACCGTGCCCACTTGGAGGGTACAGTGTTTCTCAAAATGTGGGATCAATAAAGGTTATCTTATCTTTACACCTGGAGGGGGCAGCCTGTTACTGCCATCCTCTTTTACACCTGTAGGGGGCACCCTGTTACTGCCATCCTCTTTTACACCTGTAGGGGGCAGCCTGTTACTGCCATCCTCTTTTACACCTGTAGGGGGCAGCCTGTTACTGCCATCCTCTTTTACACCTGTAGGGGGCACCCTGTTACTGCCATCCTCTTTTACACCTGTAGGGGGCAGCCTGTTACTGCCATCCTCTTTTACACCTGTAGGGGGCAGCCTGTTACTGCTGTTCAATAAAGTTTGATTCTATTCAAATGTGAAAAAAAGAAGCTAAACGCTAAACTGAGTATACAGGAACTAAAAGAACTAGCTCTGATCATTGTGAAAACACACTTTTTGGTGACCTTGACCTTTGACCTACTTTCACCAAAACTTAATGGGATCTATTCTGCACAAACTCACACTTTTCCAAAAAATGTCATAGAAATTCTTTCAGTAGTTTTTGTGTCAAATTCATGACAAACAAAAAAAAACCAACTAAAAACAGTAGATGATAAATATTTAGTGACAAAAACATTCATATATAAATACTAGGGGTGTGATGAGCCACTCAGCTCACAAGACGAGATTTTAACAAAACTAAATCAAAATGATATGAATGGACACAGACTTTTATTTAACTGAGTTACACATGGATTTTATAACTCTGTAAGAGTTAACTTTTAATTAACTTCTTCCTCTACAAATGAAAACTAAATAAAAGGTTAGAAAAGTTAAAATAAATAAAATAATATATTTCTCCTTTTTTCAAAATCAAATCTGGCACCTGACTGTGGAAGTTTAGGTGTCAATGTGTTGAGGTCCGAATGGCGAAATGCACCCCCGCCAGGTGTATTTCCTTCTGCCAGGGGTCAGGTCTTATGTCCAACCCACCGACCCATCTGGAAACACAGGAGTTTAATGCACACGCGGGTCAGAGGGTGTCCCACAAACCCCATGGAGGCCGGTCCACACCGGCTGAGGTGGGATACCGACCTCACGGGGCCCGGTGGACCACAGTGGACCATAACGAACCCAATGTCCAAAACCAGAGGGGGGGTCCCCAGCAAATCGCACCCAGGTAATACCAGTATTTTCCGACGTCCGGCTTCCAGACTTCTGGCTGCTTGCTGAATAACAAATCTCACAAGACAGAATTTTAAAGCAACGAAAAATCTCGCCAAATTACATCTCGCGAGATCTTGTGTGACGAGATTTTGTCACACCCGGAATGAATAGTTTTTAAAAAAGTGTTGTGGGGTCAAAGGTCACTGCTGACATTGCAGCGGTTGTGTGTTGTTCTGGTCCATCTCACAGCGGTGCCTCCTCACTTGACTTAACCAGGTGAAGTTGGTCTTACATCGGTCGCACCAGTACGGTTTCTCTCCGGTGTGAACGCGCTCGTGAGTCGAACAGTCCGATGACGTGACGAATGCTTTGCCGCAGTGTTTGCACTTGTAGCGCCGGTCTCCGGTGTGGACGCGTTCGTGCGACTGCAGCCCACTGTAGGTGGTTAAAACCTTCCCGCAGTGTTTACAGCAGAAGGTGGCGTCTTTGGTGTGGATGTTTCTGTGGACTTTGTAGTTGCTCAGGTTGGTGAAGCTCCGCCCACAGTCTTCGCAACTGTACGGTTTCTCTCCGGTGTGGATGCGCTGGTGGGCAGTCAGGTCCACGCGTTGGATGAAGCGTTTCCCGCAGTCGCTGCAGCAGTGCGGTCTCTCTCCGGCATGGATGAGCTGATGGCGGTTGAGGTTGGACGCCTGCGTGAAGGCCTTCCCGCACTGTTCGCACACGTGCAGTTTGTGTCCGGTGTGGGTCAGCTGATGGCGTCGGCTGTTGCTGGCTGAAGCGAACGTCTTTCCGCAGAGTCCACACGTGTGCGGTCGTTTTCTAGTGTCGACCTGCTGATCTGGACTTGTTACGCTGAAGTCTGCGTTGCACTTCAGAACGTCCTGCAGAAATATGAAGAAAAATAAACATAAGTAAAATCAAAACATTCTAGTCTGGACAGGTGGTTCTGGTCTGGACAGGTGGATGAAAGATTTAAGACAAGTTCAAGTAGAGAAATGCTTTGGACATATTTACTGGAGCTGTCAAATGATTAAAAGGATGTATGTCCATTTTCCACCAGTGAACACTGTCCTCTGGTGTCTCTCCGTCCTCTGGTGTCTCAGTGTCCTCTGGTTTCTCTCTGTCCTCTGGTGTCTCATTAGTAAAACTATCTCTGTATATTTAAATATATAATAAAAATTAAAGCTTAACATTAATGTGTTATTTAAGCGGAGGGGGTTTAAATAACTAACGAACTAAATACAAAAGTCTCAGTTTCAGATGTTGATGTAAAAACTTACGACAGTTTTGTCCTTTTGTGTTGAACACATGTTTGATCAAACAGCTGATGTTCTTCTAGAACGTTCTGGAACAGGACCCTACATTAAAACAGAAGAAGAAGAATGTTTACAAACAAACAGAAGTGATGAGTTTAAAGGTGTGTTGAACATTGAAACATAAACTGTTAAAACAATAAATAAACTGTTGAATTTTTCTGAATATTTAAAATCATCCATACTTTTATTTTTTTTAACTTTATTTTTGGCTAATTTTTTTCCACGCTATTTATACTTTTGTAATTATTTATTATACGAGTCAGTTCGGGTTGGACAGGTGGTTCTGGTCTACACTAATGTCTTTTTTTTCTTCAATTTTCTCTGAACAATAATTTCTGAAATATTTATTGTAGGAACTTGTTATTTTTGTAAATAAAGCTTCATGGTACAAATAAATATTGATAATAAGTCAAAGACTCAACCTTTTGATGCTGAATTAAAAAAAAACTAAAAATGTGAAAATTGGATACATTTTCTCCCAGTTTTGTGACAGAAATATCACAACACTTTTGTTGTTAATTATTAGGGATAGGGGTAACTAATAATTAACAAATGACTCAACCCTCATTCTAATAAATGTTTTTATATTCTAACATAATAAATGTTTTTACATTCTAATAAAATAAATGTTTTTATATTCTAGTAAAATGTTAACAAAATATTTATTTACATTGAAGGAAATGTCATGTCATCGTTTATTTATTAAAACAAATAGTTTGATTTGATCTAAAGGTAAATAACTACTGTGTATTGTTGTTGTTGAGAGTTAAACAACATGGTGTATTGTTGACAGGTAAACACCATGGTGTAATATTTACAGGTAAAACACATGGTATATTATTGACAGGCAAACAACAAGGTGGATTACTGACAGGTAAAAAACATGGAGGATTATTGACGAGTAAACAACATGGTGGATTGTTGACAGGTAAACAACATGGTGGCGTGTTGACAGGTAAACATGTATAAACATTTTAGCATTTATGTCTTGTTATTGCTGTGATTTATTCAAAGTTCTATTTCTAATAAACATTTGAAACATCATAAACTAAAGTAAAACTAAACTGAACTAAAGTAAACTAAAGTAAAACTAAAGTTAAACTAAAGTAAAACTAAACTAAACTGAACTAAAACTAACTAAATTAAAGTAAAAGCTAAACTAAGCTAAAGTAAAGTAAAACTAAAGTAAAGTAAAACTAAAGTAAAGTAAAACTAAAGTAAACTAAACTGAAGTAAAACTATAATAAACTACAGTAAAACTAAACTAAACTAAACTAAAGTAAAACTAAAGTAAAGTAAAACTAAACTAAATTTAACTAAACTGAAGTAAAACTAAAATAAAGTAAACTAAAATAAACTAAAGTAAAACGAAACTAAAACTAAACTAAAGTAAAGTAAAGTAAACTGAAGTAAAACTAAACAAAATTAAACTAAACTAAAACTAGACTAAAGTAAAGTAAAGTAAACTGAAGTAAAACTGAACTCAAACCAGCCCAGGACATCATTTGTTTCCTCACACGCGTAACACAGTAAAACCAGTGATGAAAAACTGCCTGTTTTTATTTTCCCCAATTAATGGTAAATAAACTCCCAGAATGCACCTGTTCCTCTGCTGATCTGTTTGACTGTAGTGACACATATTTATCACTTTAAATCTGTTTATTTCCAGTTCCTCTTTCATACATTTTGTGTTCAGAAAGACTCATAGACCACATGACCCTAATGAGCTTTGGACCGTTAGGGTCATCCCGCAGCAAATCACACCCATCCACTCACACTCACTCTCTGAAGTGAAGACGTGTGACAGACGTGTGTCCAGACCAAATGTAGACACATGTTTCAGTAAAGTAAAGTACTTTATTTATCATTACACATTGTCCAATGAAATATGTCCTCTGCATTTAACCCATCCTTCATGCCATTGGGGCACCAGTGAGGAGCAGTGGGCACCCATGGGCATTGCCTGGGGACCCATGTGCTGCTGTAGAACCAGAATAAGAATCACCTGCTGGAGGATTTGACCCAAACAAACAGGTTTTGGGTGATGGGGGACACCGGAGCACCCAGAGGAAACCCATCCAGATACAGGGAGAGAAACATGTAAACTCCACAGAAAGGCCTGCACAGTCCGGGAATCGAACCCAGGTCTTCTGCTGTGAGGCAAGAGCGCTAACTGCTCAGCCACCGTGCCGCTGTTCACCTACTGATGATGGGTTAGGGTTAGGGTTAGTGTGGGTTAGTGTTACATATGTTCACTACTGATGATGGGTTAGGGTTAGTGTGGGTTAGTGTTACATATGTTCACCTACTGATGATGGGTTAGGGTTAGTGTGGGTTAGTGTTACATATGTTCACTACTGATGATGGGTTAGGGTTAGTGTGGGTTAGTGTTACATATGTTCACCTACTGATGATGGGTTAGGGTTAGTGTGGGTTAGTGTTACATATGTTCACTACTGATGATGGGTTAGGGTTAGTGTGGGTTAGTGTTACATATGTTCACTACTGATGATGGGTTAGGGTTAGTGTGGGTTAGTGTTACATATGTTCACCTACTGATGATGGGTTAGGGTTAGTGTGGGTTAGTGTTACATATGTTCACTACTGATGATGGGTTAGGGTTAGTGTGGGTTAGTGTTACATATGTTCACTACTGATGTTGTCCAGTTACAATTAACAGAAAACTCTTTGCTTGCATTAGCCTTTGTTTAGTTGTTGTTAAAATGTTGTTTGTGTTTTGTCAGTGGACATTGTTACGTTGCAGTGAACTTGAAAACAAGTTGTTAATTGATGGACAGACGTGTGTCTGTGTGTTTGTTTTTGTTTGTTTTTCTCGCCTTGTGTTTGTGTTGTTCCTCAGCTGACAATGTGGTGACGTCATCACAACATATGTGTGTATATATATATATATATATATATATATATATATATATATATATATATATATATATATATATATACTATTGAAAATAAAATGTGGTGGCAGAATAAGGTATTCACTGGGGCAAATGTCCATTGGTGCCCCCTGTAGAACTGCCTGTACATGCAGGACATTAACCCTTTAACACACTAAACTAAACCATCAAAGAGTTAATATTCAACTCCTCATCGTCATCTGTGCAGAACACTAATAATGGTTTCCATGGTGATAGCAGAGGAAAACATCTAAAACACAGAGAACACTGGCCCTCCAGGACCCTCCAGGACCACAGTTTGACCCCCCTGTCTGAGAAGAAACAGCTTCAGGAACAAACAACAAACAAACAAAGGTCACAGACTTGGTTTTAAAATAATAAAACATCTACAAACTCATAACTGACAGAAAACGACAATTAAATTCACGGTGAACAACTGACACAAGGATGACAATTTAAATAATTGTATTAATTCAGAAAAACGGTCAATTATCGCCAGTGTTCATGATGCTTACGACCTACTGGAGCGTTGCGCATGCGCAGCTGCACCGTGCCGTTCCAATCTCAATCGTGTTTAGCTTGTTGTGTTTTACTAAAATATAAACTGAATAAGACGATTTACTTTGACTTACGGCTCATCCAGGTCAGATAAATAAATAACTCGGGACCAGGTCCGAACTGTGCTCCAAACTCGTCCCATTGGACTGGTCCGCACTTAAAACTGTCCGTGCTGAAACAACTGCTCGTTATAATGTGTCCTAACCTTTTTTGTCATTAAAATAAAATTCCTTCCATTAAACTTTCATTTTTAACTTTATTATTATTATTATTATTATTATTATTATTATTATTATTATTATTATTATTATTATTATTATTATTATTATTATTATTATTATTATTATTATTATTATTATTGAATTAACTTTATTTGGTTTTCCACTTAAAAAAAAAACATCTGTATATTTAACAAGATACAAATTATTTATAACCAGCAAAAGACTTGTGCAGAAGCAGTTCTTTTTTAAACCAACCTGTTCATCACATTGAAAAACATGGAGGACTGAACCTGCCATAATTAAAGATATGAACAGAAATTCAGACCTCAGTGTAGCAGCACCAGTGTGTGCTATTGCTAACACATTTAACTCGATCAGTGGTAGAGTTCAGACCACAGTGAAGCAGCACCAGTCTGTGCTAACGCTAACGCTAACACATTAAATCTGCCAAGGTTTGGATCTGGATGTTCAGAACTTATTTATAAACTAGTGTTCTGTGTTCACTAACCATTTTATGGGTCATTAACAATCCCTTAGATGGTTTAAAAACATTCCCAGAAATCCTGGGTCCTGTTTTTCACATATGTCCATTTCAATATTCAACCACGTATGACATCACTCTGACATCATATGATGTCTTTATGTGACGCCATGGAGCCTATGGGTGTTATCTTATCTGAGGTCAGAAGGTCAGACGAAGTGAATGAAAAAAACACCTGATACTATCTGGTCTGGATTCTGAGATATCACCACTGATGTGATTGAACTGTTGACCTTCACTGGTACCTTGACCTTTGACCTTTAGATTCTGAGATATCACCACTAATGTGATTGAACTGTTGACCTTCACTGGCACCTTGACCTTTGACCTTTAGATTCTGAGATATCACCACTAATGTGTTTGAACTGTTGACCTTGACTGTCACCTTGACCTTTACAGATCAATATTTAATGGATTCTTCATTTACACATTATCAATCACTTCTGAAAGTTTCATCTAAATCTGTCCAGAACTTTATGAGTTATCTTACTAACAAACAAACAAATAAACAAACAAACACACAGTAAACCCTAACCTCTTTCACAGAGGTAAAATTGTTTTATAAAAACATTTAGGTTCCACTTTATTTGTTCCCTCTTCCCACCCAGTTAACCACTGCACCACCCTGTTAACCACTGCACCACCCTGTTAACCACTGCACCACCCTGTTAACCACTGTACCACCCAGTTAACCACTCCACCACCCTGTTAACCACTGCACCACCCAGTTAACCACTGCACCACCCTGTTAACCACTGCACCACCCTGTTAACCACTGCACCACCCTGTTAACCACTGTACCACCCAGTTAACCACTGCACCACCCTGTTAACCACTGCACCACCCAGTTAACCACTGCACCACCCTGTTAACCACTGTACCACCCTGTAACCACTGTACCACCCTGTTAACCACTGTACCACCCTGTAACCACTGTACCACCCTGTAACCACTGTACCACCCTGTTAACTACTGCACCACCCTGTTAACCACTGCACCACCCTGTTAACTACTGCACCACCACCCTTTTAACCACTGCACCACCACCCTGTTAACTACTGCACCACCACCCTGTTAACTACTGCACCACCCTGTTAACCACCGCACAACTCTGTTAACCACTGCACCACCCTGTTAACCACCGCACCACCCTGTAACCACTGTACCACCCTGTTAACCACCGCACCACTCTGTTAACCACCGCACCACCCTGTTAACCACTGTACCACCCTGTTACCTACTGCACCATCCTGTTAACTACTGCACCACCCTGTTAACTACTGCAACACCCTGTTAACTACTGCAACACCCTGTTAACTACTGCACCACCCTGTTAACTACTCCACCACCCTGTTAACCACTGCACCACCCTGTTAACTACTGCAACACCCTGTTAACTACTGCACCACCCTGTTAACTACTACACCACCCTGTTAACTACTACACCACCCTGTTAACCACTGTACCACCCTGTTAACTACTGCACCACCCTGTTAACCACTGCACCACCCTGTTAACCACTGCACCACCCTGTTAACTACTGCAACACCCTGTTAACTACTGCACCACCCTGTTAACTACTCCACCACCCTGTTAACCACTGCACCACCCTGTTAACTACTGCACCACCCTGTTAACCACTGCACCACCCTGTTAACCACTGCACCACCCTGTTAACCACTGTACCACCCTGTAACCACTGTACCACCCTGTTAACCACTGTACCACCCTGTAACCACTGTACCACCCTGTTAACTACTGCACCACCCTGTTAACTACTGCACCACCACCCTGTTAACTACTGCACCACCCTGTTAACTACTGCACCACCACCCTGTTAACTATTGCACCACCCTGTTAACCACGCACCACCCTGTTAACCACCACACCACCCTGTTAACCACCGCACCACCCTGTTAACCACCACACCACCCTGTTAACCACCGCACCACTGTGCCGTCCCAACCACAACACAAATAAACTAAATAAAATAAACTACAACTGTAAACAGTTAGAATCAGTGTCCAGAACCTGAGCAAGTTGGAACCCAGGGAGCTGTCCCACCCCCTTTCTAACCCTAACCCTATTGTAACTGCCTCACCCCTTTTCTAACCCTAACCCTGTTGTAACTGCCCCACCCCTTTTTCTCCTTCCTTTCTTCACTAAAACTCTCACTGATGTGACATATAATTATTTTCGTGTTTGTATTTTTATTTCTGTATATGTGTCATGTATTTACTTGTGTCACCTATTTATTTCTGACCACAAATAAATAAACTAAAAGGTTTTATGTTTTTTTTTTTATATATTTGTTTATATTTGTAAATATGGCAGGTTTAACAACTGTGCTTCACATTCTAATGGTTCTTTTCCTCAGTAAAGAAATAAAATATTTTGACTTCATGACTTCCTCTTTATTTGACGTCGATGGCTAAACATGAGTTGGACTCTAGTTTGTTTATGACTTTTTAATAATAAACAACAAGAACACAAATAAATGACATGAAGCTAATAATAGTTTAATTAATTTAAAAAAGATCAAACACTGGAATTAGACCCATTACATCAGAACTATACACAGACACACACACACACCATCAGTAGATCATATGTAAAATATCATTTATATAAAACATGTCTGTTTATTGTCAGTGTACGTACAGATTTTAAAATTTTTATTTTAAATACAAGCGTTCATCAAAGATTGTTCCAGAACATTATAATCACTAATTTTTAACCCATAAAGTCCCAGTGTCACATTTATGTCTCTTTTTAACTATTTTCCAATGGTTTCATTTACAGTGAAAATTATACACACACACACACACAAATATATATATATATATATATATATATATAGAGAAAAGTGGAAAAAAGTGATATTTACAACAAATATATCAATATCAATAACTGACCATAAAAAGGGTCATTGCCCAACCTTAAATACATTTTATATATTTATTCTACGTCCCTCTAGAACGTTCTGACAGCTCCTGTTCACTTTGAATGGACATTCCCAGCCTTCAGTGGGCAGATTTTTTTCGATAACCACCCGCTGCCCATGGCAAGGTTTTTGTCACTTCATATTCACGGTACCATATCACTCCGCAGGTAGTTCGGCCACTTTGAAACTAAATATTGTCTACGTTGTAATGGCTGTTTTTATCCAGTCTGTTAAAGTAGTAGCAGTAATAAGCTGTAATAACCGTAGAATAAGCGGGACAACAGGTCAGCACCAACAGGGCCTTCGGCGTCGGGGAATATTTTTCTGATAGTAACGCGTAGGCAATACATTATCCCTTGCTAATGAACCAGGAATATATGAAGAAAGAGAAAAAGAAGGAGAAATGGTGATCTGGGCACAGTTACTTAGCAATGACACGGGTACATTCTTAACTGTCATAACATCACTGGTGCGTTCAACAGCGTGGGATATTTGAAAACTTACAGAAAATTAGTTGTTCATCAATAAATACAATTAAACAAACAAACAATTAAACTGTGCTTTCTAACAGACATTAAAATAACCTGGTAAATACACTTCATTAACTGAATGTCTGTGAAGGTGTCATACAATGTGGTCAGTATCCTACGGTATGGAGGGAGAGAGAGAGAGAGAAAGTCAAGTGTGGAGAGTGGAAGCTCCATAAACATACTAACACAAAAAGTTAAGGTTTGGGACACATTCACTGAGATTTTTAAAGATGATGAGCAGCTCCCAGTGTTTTCATTTCCATGGAAACCCAGTTCAAATATCTCTTAGGGTGTTACAGGTTGTCGACCCCAATGAAATCAGATTTTAACACGGAAATAAATGCAGGTGTGTGAGTAAGGTCAAAGGTCATGTGATGTTCATAATGACCATTGATTATATTTTTAATCGGGTCGAGAAGCGGGTCGGGTCTGTTCTTTTCAAATATATTTATAGCAGTCCAAGCTGCAGGTGGTTTAGTTAAAAAAGGGGTCATTTATACATCGACCCACGCATCAATGGGATTAACTGGTGAATCAATGTTATAGAAGATGACAGTGTTTCCATGGGAACTACAGAGCCTCTGGACATCCATATATAGTCATATCCGATGACAAAAAAACTGTATTTTGTACAAATTTTTTAAATATATTTTTCAAATTAAAGGATTGAGCGTTTTGATTGGTCAAACTTTTGTAGATTTTTATGAATATTTGGGTCATTATGGGTTAAATAAAAATAGAATAAATAGGTTCAAAGTACAAAGAACACACATATATATATATATATATATATATATATGTGTGTGTGTGTGTGTGTGTGTGTAACACATGTACAACTGCAGCCATTTACCACAAAAAACACAAAGAAAAGTACAAGTACAACATTTACACAGTACAGGAAGTAGTAAAAAATAAAAGCTAAAACTGCAGGCAGGTCTGGGCGGGTCGTCCCACGTCTGGGCTGGTCATCCCACATTTGCACACATCCAATCAGAACACAAACTCTGGAATAAAATAGTTAAACGTCAGTGTCCCAATGGCAGAAAACGAACTAAATAAAACAGAAAATACATTCACTATTGTGTGTGTGCCTGTATATATATATATATATATATATATATATATATATATATATATATATATATATATATATATATATATATATATATATATATATATATATATATATATATATATATATATATATATATATATATATATGTGTGTGTGAGTGAAATTGCAGTAAGTCTTGCAGTTTTGTGTGTTTTCAAGGCAGGACGTCCCGTGGCATCCCCTGGCGTCCCGTGGCATCCCCTGGCGTCCTGTGGTGTCCTGGTAGAATTAGGACTCATCTTTGATGTGATGTGTCGGAACATGTTCTTCATCACACGCACACCGGTGCTTCTTGACCTGATCAGATGTGTTGAAGTTTTTCTTACAGCGTTCACACCAGTACGGTTTGTGTCCCGTGTGGACGCGTTCATGCCGCATGCATTCGGCCGATTTGATGAAGGTTTTGTCGCAGTGTTTGCACTTGAAGCGTCGGTCACCGGTGTGGATGCGTTTGTGGACCTCCAGCGCTCGGTGCGAGCTCAGCAGCTTCCCGCAGTACTTACAGGGGTAGATGTTCTCGTTGGTGTGAATGTTCCGGTGGATTTTGTAGACGCTCATGTGGGTGAACCACTTCCCGCAGTACTCGCAGCTGTACGGTTTCTCTCCAGTGTGGATGCGCTGGTGGACGATCAGGCTGATGCGCTGTGTAAAGCGTTTTCCGCACTCGCCGCAGCTGTGTTGTTTTTCTCCGGTGTGGATGAGCCTGTGGCGTTTGAGGTTGGACATCAGAGAGAAGGTCTTCCCGCACTCCTCGCACACGTATGGTTTGTCGCCGTTGTGGTTGAGCTGGTGGCGTCGGCCGTTGCTGGCGGACGAGAATGTTTTCCCGCAGAGTTCGCAGGTATAGGGTCTCTGTCCGCTGTGGATCCTCTGGTGGACCTTCAGCTGACCTTTGGTTTTATAGGTTTTATCGCAGAGTTCACAGCTGAATGGTCGATCTTTACTGTGGACGCTCTGGTGGTTCTTCAGTCGATACGCCGCGTTGAACTCTTTACCGCATTCCAAACAACGAAACACGAACTACGAAGAGAAACACAACAAAAAGAAAAACAGCTGATCATCGAAAAAAATGAAGATTTATCTGTATGTGTGTGTTTTACACATTAAATTATCCTGACAAATGGATAACAAGTACGGAGCCCTTTAGGGGACGAAGACAAAAAGAACAGAGAAAGCGTATGACCTGGGGACAAACACTAACTGGACATCTGGACTTTGTTTTGCAGTGGACATTTTGTCCACCTTTGTGTTTTGTCTCAAACAACAGACAGCAGTTCCAAACATGTCTTCAGCTGTGCTTCTAACAGTGGATTTAATTTACATTCTCATTGTTCATTTTGGGTTTTTTTTATCTTATACTCAGACTGTAGTACCTTCAAATACCCTCTGAATACTCAGATTGTAGTACCTTCAGAGGGTATTTGAAGGTACTACAATCTGTCTGAGAGTGAATGACATCTATGTTTGAATATTTGTAAAGACCAGTTAACGAGTGCTCTGTCTGAGCAAGAAAAAAAACAAAAACAAAATAAGATTAAAAAAAACAAAATGAACAATGAGAATGTAAATTAGAAGCACAGCTGAAGACATGTTTGGAACTGGTGTCTGTTGTTTGAGACAAAACACAAAGGTGGACAAAATGTCCACTGCAAAACAAAGTCCAGATGTCCAGTTATTGTTTGTCCCCAGTACATACACTTTCTCTGTTCTTTTTTTCTTCGTCCCCTAAAGGGCTCCGTAAAGAAGTGTCAAAAGTTTCTTCACCTTTGGAGTTGAAGTCATGTTTGTTGTTGAACAGCTGATGTTTTTCTGTCAACAAACACAAACAACCTGTGGATCAAACTGACACAAGAAGAAAAGTCAACACTAACAAACGAAGAAGAACAACCATTTTAAACCTTCACAGGTGATGATGACGATGATGATAATGATGATGATGATGATGATTAACTCTTCATAGCTCCTCTACCTGTACTTACTAATGTGTTAAAGATGAAAGAAAATTAAATATTCACTAAATGTTCACATTTAGACCCAAGACTGATCTGGGAAAACTGGGTCCACTCATCATTTAATGTGGGGACATTTCATTAGTTTTTATTCTTTATCACTAAGACACGTGACGACATTTCATTCGATTTTATTCCAGAATCATCTGACTGTCGACCAGTGTTATAAAAAATAAAAGGAAAAAAGTGAAATAAAAGTTATTCAGATTGTTTATGTGAGCAAGAAAATCATTGAACCCAAATGGTGATGTTCACCCCCCCCCAACACATACACACACACACACCAGCTTACGTCCTATTAGTTTCTATGGTTGCTAACATTAATTTACACTTTACTGGATTTACTTCAGATCAAAACTGGATAAAACAGAAAACGACCGTTATCTTTCTTTTTTTATATTATTAATTTAAACACAAAAAGGAAAAATGAAAAAGACACATCATTATCTGTTTTTTCATTTTGGTTTTGGAAACAAATAATGAAGAAACAAGTTTGTTTTTTGCTGTCTTATTTTTGGTTTTATTTTGAAAAACCAATGAAGGAATGATTCACAGATTGACATGTTTTCCTGTGCAGTTATTTTTTTCTTTCTCTGTAGACTGTAAATTTATTCACTGACAAATAAATTAAGGTTTATTTTTTAGCTTATATCATCTGTCAAAATTATCCCATTAACGTGGATTCTGTCATTCATATCAGAAACTGTTTAAACATGTTAATTATATATATATTCAGATTTTTTTCAAATATTTTTGAGATTTTATCACATAATTTTATTCTTTTTTTCTATATTGTAGAAAAGTGTTTGGACATACTTTAGATTTTTTGTTTGTTCATTTTAGTGGATTTTCACATTTTTATTTTCCACTTATATTTAGTTTCTTAGTGTATTTTTTACATTTTGTGGGAAATTTGAGTAAAAAGAAAAGAAGTGTTTTAATCCTAATTGATTGAAATGAATCCAAAGTAACATGTGATTAATATGATTTTTTATGATAGAACAATATTTTGTTGAATACACACGTTAATTCCATACACACACACACACACACACACATATATATATATATATATATATATATATATATATATATATATATATATATATATAAATCTAATGTGAGTGTGTGGGTTTTCCTGTAGAGTTGCTGAATATGTTTTTGATATTTTTAGTTTATTTCTTTATGCATTTATTTATTTATGGTGAATTTTAGCAGATTGTAAAATGTTTAGTTTTTTTCTCCACTTTTTGTGTTTCTTTGTGTATTTTGTAACAAAATACATATTCTACACAATACTTTGTCCAGAACAGTCAACCGACATGAAGTGGTTCAATTATGATTAATTAAAATTAATCCAAAACAATGTGTGATTAATAAAAAAAATACATTAATGAAATTAAACAGTTGTTTTGTTGACACTGTTAAAGGTGTTGATGCTAATCACATATATATTCATATTTTTTCAAATGTTTTGGATATTATATAACAAACTGTCCACAGCTGAGGCACTGGAGACTGCTACGCAAAGGCTCACAGCACTAGCTACCACCTAAAGAGATACACAAGAGAGGTAAAGGCCAGGAGAATAAACCAGGTGTTCTCCACCAACCCAGCTAGGGTCTACTCTCAATGGCAGGGGGGCAAGGTGACAACAGACCCACCTAGGGCTGAAACTGAGCAATACTGGAAGAGCATCTGGGAGAAGGAGGCAACACATAACACCAATGCCCAATGGCTGACAGACTTACAGGCAGAGCACAGCAAACTCCCAGAACAAGACCCACTAGTCATCACACTAGCAGACATCCAAACCAGAGTGTCCAAAATGAAGAGCTGGACAGCACCAGGGCCCGACAAGATTCATACCTACTGGCTTAAGAAACTGACAGCACTCCATGAACGCCTAGCAGCACAGATGAACCAGCTGCTAATATCGGGAAACCACCCAGAGTGGCTAACCCAGGGCCGGACAGTCCTCATAATGAAGGACCCCCAGAAGGGAACAATACCATCTAACTACCGGCCTCTAACCTGCCTCAGCACCACATGGAAGCTTCTATCAGGCATCATAGCGACTAAGATGAGTAGGCACATGGAGCAATACATGAGCAGAGCACAGAAAGGAATAGGCAACAACACCAGGGGAGCCAAACACCAGCTACTGGTTGACAGGACAATTGCCTGAGATTGTAAGACGAGGAACACCAACCTGTGCACTGCCTGGATTGACTAGAAGAAAGCCTATGACTCAATGCCACATACATGGATACTGGAATGTTTAAAACTGTATAACATCAACAGGATACTAAGAGAGTTCATCCAGAACTCAATGAGGCTGTGGAAGACAACTCTGGAGGCCAACTCAAAGCCAATTGCACAGGTGAGCATCAGATGTGGCATTTACCAAGGAGATGCTCTGTCCCCCCTGCTGTTCTGCATAGGCCTAAACCCCCTCAGCCAGATCATCTCAAAGAGTGGCTTCGGATACCAGTTCCGAAGTGGAACATCCATCAACCACCTCCTCTACATGGATGACATCAAGCTGTATGCCAAGAATGAGTGTGACATTGATTCCCTAATTCACCTCACCCGGATCTACAGCAAAGACATTGGGATGTCATTCGGACTAGATAAATGTGGGCGGATGATATCTAGAAGAGGAAACTGAAGGGGTTCACCTACCTGAAGGGAACATCACAGATGTGCAGGAAAGTTACAAATACCTGGGGATCCCACAGGCAAATGGTAATCATGAGGAGGCAGCTGGGTGTCACAACCTGCCATAACCTTTCCTTTAGATCCACACCAGATGCACCTGTTCCCCACATGCAGCTGCAAGCCGTTGCTGATCTGCAACTATATAAGCAGTGAAGCTTGCAGTTGTCGGTGTGGGACCATTCAGTTTGTCACCTCCATAACCCAGACACTCAGCCTATTTCCCTTGTCACCATAACCTGGACATTTCTTCACCACCATGGACTCTGGCTGATCTACCCTCCCAGGTTTTGTGTTCTGTGTGTGTCTTTGTTGTTACTTTGGTTCTGTTGTTATTAAATCTTTTCTCCCTTCAGCACTGAGCATCTGACTCCTTCCTTCACCTCACCTTACCATGACACTCGGAAGTCAGCCACAGCCAAATACCTACAGAGGGTAAGACAGGTCCTGAAAAGTCAGCTGAACGGCAAAAATAAGATCCAGGCCATTAACACCTATGCCCTGCCAGTAATCAGATACCCAGCTGGGATAATATCCTGGACACTGGAAGAGATACAAGCCACTGATATCAAGACAAGGAAACTCCTTACCATGCATGGAGGGTTCCACCCCAGGTCCAGTGTCCTGAGGCTGTACACTAAGAGAAAGGAAGGGGGCCGAGGACTAGTAAGTGTCAGAACTACTGTCTAGGAGGAAACGGCGAACCTCCGGGAATACATTAAGAAAATGGCCCCAATGACCAACTGCTAAGTGAATGCCTCAGGCAACAAAAGCCCAGGAAAGACCAGGAACCAGAGGGGCTATCGTGGAAGGACAAACCCTTGCACTGCATGTACCATCGGCAAATCAAGGAAGTGTCTTATATGGAAGAGACATACCAGTGTCTGGAAAAGCCTGGACTAAAGGACAGCACAGAGACACTACTCATGGCTGCACAAGAACAAGCCCTGAACACCAGAGCAATAGAGGCCGGGGTCTACCACATAAGACAGGACCCCAGGTGTAGGCTGTGTAGAGAAGCCCCTGAGACAGTCCAGCACATCACAGCAGGGTGTAAGATGCTGGCAGGTAAGGCATACATGGAGAGGCATAACCAGGTAGAGGACATACTGTACAGGAACATCTGTAAAGAGTATGGACTGGAGGTCCCAGGGTCAAGATGGGAGAACCCCCCAAAGGTGACAGAGAACAAACAGGCCAAGATCCTGTGGCACTTCCAGATCCAGACTGACAAGATGGTGATGGCCAATCAGCCTGACATAGTGGTGGTGGATAAACATGAGAAGACAGTGGTGGTGATAGATGTAGCAGTGCCCAGTGATAGCAACATGAGAAAGAAAGAACATGAGAAGAGAAGAGAAATACCAAGGGCTGAAAGAGGAGTTAGAGAAAATGTGGAGTGTGAAGGCAACAGTGGTACCAGTAGTGATGGGGGCACTAGGGGCAGTGACCCCCAAGCTGGGACAATGTCTCCAGCAGATACCAGGAACAACATCAGAGATCTGTGTCCAAAAGAGAACATTGTTAGGAACAGCTAAGATCCTGCACAGAACCCTCAGGCTCCCAGACCTCTGGTAGAGGACCCGAGCCTGAAGGAGACACCGCACAGGTGGGAGGGACCTCTGGTAGAGGACCCGAGTCTGAAGGAGACATCGCCCAAGTGGGAGGGGCCTCTGGTAGAGGACCTGAGTCTGAAGGAGACACCGCCCACATGGGGCGAGGAACATTTATATATATATATATATATATATATATATATATATATATATATATATATATATATATATATATATATAAATAATTTTTTTTTCAAATGTTTTGGATATTTTAGCACATTTTTGGTTGTTTTCTGTATTTTATTAGAGCTGTTGAATATGTTTTTGATATTTCATAGCTTTTTGTATTCATTTATTTAAGTCAACTTTAGCAGATTTGATCATGCTTCATATTTTTTCTCCACTTTTCTGTGTTTCTTTGTGTATTTTGTAGGAAATGTGTGTAAAGAAAATAAAACCAGACATAGAACAGTCGACCAACATGAAGTGTTTTGGTTATGATTAATCGAAATCAATCTAAAATTACCTTGTGATTAATCGGATTAAAATGTTCATTATTTGACAATTTTAATAATTAAACACCTGCAGGTGTTTAATTATTTAACAGCATTTTTAAATCTTATAAAGACAAGTAAGCCACGACATTTACAACATGATTATAAAAACTACAATTAAAAAAAACAAACAAACTGTATTTTCAAGGTAAATACACACGCGCGCGCGCGGACACACGTACACGCACGCGCACATAGACACACATAGAGCTTCATTATGTCGGTTCGAAGGAGGGTTTTTTTCTCAACACTTCCACGAACACACGTTCCCGTTAATCATCTAAACTCAGCCGCTCGTGCACAAAAACACTCACCCGTGACTGCGCGTGCACACTGTCGGTACCGGCAGAAGTTTGTCCGGTTTGCAACTGCGGTCCTTTTACAGCTGTGACTCCTGTCGAGATTTTAAACATGAATCTGAAGAAACACTGCTTCTGTTGGGGTAGGAAAGGCGACCACTTCCGCCGGTAGTCTTTCACAATAAAAGCTCAACTTCAAATTAAGAGAAGCCGCGTACGCCTAAAATAAAATAAAATAAAATAAAATAAAATAAAATAAAATAAAATAAAATAAAATAAAAAAATAAAATAAAATAAAATAAAATAAAATTTAAATTAATTTAAATTAATTTAAATTAAATTAAATTAAATTAAATTAAATTAAATTAAATTAAATTAAATTAAATTAAATTAAATTAAATTGAGAGGGTGGCATGGTGGTGCAGTGGTTAGCACTCGTGCCTCACAGCGAGGAGGACCCTGCTTGTTCTCCCTGTGTCTGCGTGGGTTTTCGCCAGGTACTCCGGTTTCCTTCCACCATCCAAACACATGCACTGATAGGTTAATTGGTTAACTGGTTAACTGGTTAATCTCAATTGTCCATAGGTGTGAATGTGAGAGTGATTGTTTGTCTATATATGTTCAGTCCTCAGATGAACTGGAGACTCTGACCCCGCCTTCACCCATTGTAACTGGGGGCAGTGACCCCTGTGACCCTAGTGAGGATAAAGCGGGATCAGATGACAAGTGAGTGGGTGAGAATGGAATAGAATAGAATAGAATAGAATAGGGTGTAAAATGCAGTTAGTTGTCATTTCATGGTCATCAGATATAATTCATTTATACATTTGGAGGCTCTGTAGTTACCATGGAAACGTCTTCATCTTCTGCAACAGTTATTCACCAGTAAAACCCATGGAAGTGGATCAATGACAGTGGATGAAAACACTAAGTTTATGTTCAGTTAGTGATAGATTTAGATGAAAACAGTAATTATTTTCTTCAGTTTTCTCTTTTTCTGATATAATAACCTCAACTTTAATCAGTTTTTATCAACATCTACATGATCAGTTAATTAAATATATGAAAATAAATGATTTACAGTGAAAAATATAAAATACAGATCATAATATCATAATAAGTGGTGATTAATTATTTCAGAAAGAAAAAAATCATCTGAGAAATCATACAAAAACAGCACATTGGCATCTTTTCATGGTCATCAGATGTGATTCATTTGAATCTGAGTCTGTAGTTACCATGGAAACACCAGCATTTTCTACAGTATTGATTCACCAGTAAAACTCTTGGAAGTGGATCAATGCCAGTGGATGAAAACATTGGGTTTATGTTCAGTTAATGATAGATGTAGATGAAAACATTCATTTTTTCTTCAATTTTCTCTGTTTCTGATATAATAACCTCAACTTTAATCTGAGTTTTTATCAACATCTACATGATCAGTGAATTAAATATATGACAAAATATATGATTTACAGGGAAAAATGTAAAATACATAATTCTATAATAAGTGGTGATAAATTATGTGTGAAAGATGAGATACAGACAAAAATTCGTCTGGAAAATCAATATCATTTTTCATGGTCATCAGATATGATTCATTTAGACGTTCACAGGCCCTGCAGTTACCATGGAAACGTCATCATCTTCTGCAACATTGATTAACCAGTAAAAACCGTGAAGTTGGATCAATTATGGACACGCTGAACTGATATTTGGTGAATGATATGGTTCCTCAGTTTCTGAAATAATAACCCTCATTATGACATTTTATAAACAATTACATGATTACTTCATTAAATACAGGAAAATACATACATACATATTTTTAATCGATTTTTTCTCATTTTTTATTTATTTCACTTTTATTTACCCAGGTGACAGTCCTGCTCTGTATGTCTTTGGATTTATTGAATTTTATACAACAATTATAAGTGTACAATGGACTTTACATAAAATATATTATAGTTAGTTACCCCCCCATACTCCAAACTAGTATTCACAGAATATTTAACCCACCCCTATTTTTGCCAATCTCCAGTTTCTATGACAACCTGTTCTTGAATTAGAGACAATAATGTGATTTTGACATTTCTGCTAAATGACACCTCGAGATTTGACCTTTTGCAATATTGATAATTTGGTTATATGTATATATGTGTCAGTGTGTGTAATATTATGATAATATATCCAGTATTGATTAAGTTATAGCGTGATATGTCTATGTTTGACACAAACAGTGTTACACAAGTTAATGTGGACACATGTCACCTTTGACCTCCAGAGATCTGAAAAACTATTGGTCGTAGGTGATAACACCAATTGTATGAATTGGTATGAATCTGAAAGTTATGTGACCCTCTGTTCTGGAGGTATAACCCATTATGGGATTTTGACATTATGAGTTAATTGTGACCTTGACCTTTGACCTTTACTCAAATTGATCATTGCTTCTGATGTGCATTCATGTGTCTCTGTGTGTGTATATGTGTGTGTGTGTCCACAGAGACATATTATTGTATAACTCAATGAATACTGTAAATAAGGGTTAAATGGGCACATATACATACATACATATATATATATATATATATATATATATATATATATATATATATATATATATATATATATATATATATATATAGTTAATATAGTCAGTCTAGTGGTAGTTTGTCAGAACAGTGCACAGAGCACACATGTTAGCATAAGCTCACACACGTTTACAGAGTCAGAGCACATGTTATCATACTATTACTGAAACTGTGAGTATTAGTACTATTACTGAAACTGTGAGTATTAGTACTATTACTGAAACTGTGAGTATTAGTACTATTACTGAAACTGTGAGTATTGGTACTATTACTGAAACTGTGAGTATTAGATTAATTAAATATATGAAAATATATGATTTACGGTGAAAAATACAAAATACAGATGATAATATAATAATAGATGTTGATTAATCACTTGAATAGAGAGCGGGAAAATCATTTGAGAACTAGAACAAAAATGCAGCTCTCTCATCTGTTCATGTCATCACATATGACCCATTTGGATGTTCAGAGGCTCTGTAGTTACCATGGAAACACATTCATCTTCTACAAATATTGATTCTCCAGTAAAACCCATGGAAGTGGATCAATGACAGTAGATGAAAACACTGGGTTTATGTTCAGTTAATGATAGATTTCGATGAAATCTTCAGTTTTCTCTGTTTTGGATATAATAACCTCAACTTTAATCTGAGATTTTATCAACATCTATAGTGAAATAGATCTAAGAAAATAAATACAAAATTTAAAATGAAAAAAAATACAACATTCGGAGGATAATATTATAATAAATGTTGATAAATTATTCTACCTCAGTGAAGCAGCACCAGTCTGTGCTTGTGCTAACGCTAACACATTCAATTATACTAGATCAAGTTTAAATGGGTTTAAACGGGTTTCTTTGGACAGACAGACGGTCAAATAAACAAACAGACAGACAGACGGACAGATGTGAGCTCAAACATATCCTCCTGGAGGTAAAAATGCCTTTTTTCATTTAAATCTATCATTAAATGAACATAAAGCCAGTGTTTTCATCCACTGTCATTGATCCAAACTTCAGAGGTTTAACTGGTGAATAAATGTTGTAGAAAATCATGGTGTTTCCATGGTAACTCTACAGGCTCTGAATATCCAAATGGGTCATATCTGATGACCATGAAAATATAACAAAGACCTACTTTTGTGCCATTTTCCAAATGAATTTTTCTCTCTATTTAATCTTTCTCAAATAATTTATCACCATTTACTAGAACATTATCATCTGTATTTTGAAACATATTTATTTCACTGATCATGTAGATGTTCATTAAAATCTCAGATTAAAATTGAAAGTTATTATATCAGAAACAGAGAAAACTGAAGAAAAAAAATACTTTTTCAGTTAACATATAAACCCAGGGTTTTCATCCACTGTCATTGATCCAACTACATGAGTTTTAGTGGTGAATCAATATTTGTAGAAGATGAATGTGTTTCCATGGTAACTACAGAGCCTCTGCATGTTGAAATGGTCTAACACAGTGTGTGCATCTACTGTCATTGATCCAATTGCATGGGTTTGGCTTTTTATAGTCAATTAATGTTGTAGAAGATGACGGTGTTTCCATGGTAACTGCTGCATCTGAACATGAGAAGATGACAGACAGACAGAGGGACAGACAGTCAGAGAGACAGACAGAGAAACAGAGAGACAGAGAGACAGACAGACAGACAGAGAGACAGACAGAAAGAGAGACAGACAGTTGTGTTATTTACAATTGTCATGGAATTTTTGTTGAACTGAATTTTTATTTTCTCTGTCTTTACTGAACTGTAGAAATGACCAGTGTGTCTGTGTGTGTATGTGTGTGTGTGTGTGTGTGTCTGTGTGTTTGTGTGTGTATGTGTGTGTGTGTCTGTGTGTTTGTGTGTGTATGTGTGTGTGTGTCTGTGTGTGTCTGTGTGTTTGTGTGTGTATGTGTGTGTGTGTCTGTGTGTGTGTGTATGTGTGTCTGTGTGTGTATGTGTGTGTGTGTGTGTCTGTGTGTGTATGTGTGTGTGTGTGTGTCTGTGTGTGTATGTGTGTGTCTGTGTGTGTGTGTGTGCGTGTGTGTCTGTGTGTGTATGTGTGTGTGTTTGTTTGTGTATGTGTGTGTGTGTGTGTGGGGGGGGTTAGTGTGTTTGGGTTTGACAATATGATGTAGAGACAGAGGAGGGTTAGGGTTAGACCTAACCAGACAAAATATAACACACACACACACATAAAAAAAAATTATCCTCTCGCCCCACCTGGGCGGTGTCTCCTTCAGACTCGGGTCCTCTACCAGAGGTCTGGGAGCCTGAGGGTTCTGCGCAGGATCTTAGCTGTTCCTAACAATGTTCTCTTTTGGACACAGATCTCTGATGTTGTTCCTGGTATCTGCTGGAGACATTGTCCCAGATTGGGGGTCACTGCCCCTAGTGCCCCCATCACTACTGGTACCACTGTTACCTTCACACTCCTCTTTCAGCCCTTGGTATTTCTCAAGCTTCTCATGTTCTTTCTTTCTCATGTTGCTATCACTGGGGACTGCTACATCTATCACCACCACTGTCTTCTCATGTTTATCCACCACCACTATGTCAGGCTGATCGGCCATCACCATCTGGTCTGGATCTGGAAGTCCCACAGGATCTTGGCCTGTTTGTTCTCTGTCACCTTTGGGGGGTTCTCCCATCTTGACCCTGGGACCTCCAGTCCATACTCTTTACAGATGTTCCTGTACAGTATGTCGTCTACCTGGTTATGCCTCTCCATGTATGCCTTACCTGCCACCATCTTACACCTGCTGTGATGTCTCAGGGGCTTCTCTACACAGCCTACACCTGGTGTCCTGTCTTATGTGGTAGACCCCAGCCTCTATTGCTCTGGTGTTCAGGGCTTGTTCTTGTGCAGCCATGAGTAATGCCTCTGTGCTGTCCTTTAGTCCAGCCTTTTCCAGCCACTGGTATGCCATTTCCATATCAGCCACTTCCTCAATTTGCCGATGGTACACGCCATGCAAGGGTTTGTCCTTCCATGATAGCCCCTCTGGTTCCTCAACTTTACTGGGCCTTTGTTTCCTGAGGCATTCACTTAGCAGTTGGTCATTGGGGACATTTTCTTGATGTATTCCTGGAGGTTCGCCGTTTCCTCCTGGACAGTAGTTCTGACACTTACTAGTCCTCGGCCCCCTTCCTTTTGCTTAGTGTACAGCCTCAGGACACTGGACTTGGGGTGGAACCCTCCATGCATGGTAAGGAGTTTCCTTGTCTTGATATCAGTGGCTTGTATCTCTTCCAGTGGCCAGGATATTATCCCAGCTGGGTATCTGATTACTGGCAGGGCATAGGTGTTAATGGCCTGGATCTTATTTTTGCCATTCAGCTGACTTTTCAGGACCTGTCTTACCCTCTGTAGGTATTTGGCTGTGGCTGACTTCCCAGCTGCCTCCTCATGATTACCATTTGTTTGTGGGATCCCTAGGTATTTGCAACTTTCCTGCACATCTGTGATGTTCCCTTCAGGTAGGTCAACCCCTTCAGTTGTGATCACCTTTCCTCTTCTAGATATCATCTGCCCACATTTATCTAGTCCTTATGACATCCCAATGTCTTTGCTGTAGATCCGGGTGAGGTGAATTAGGGAATCAATGTCACGCTCATTGTTGGCATACAGCTTGATGTCATCCATGTAGAGGAGGTGGTTGATGGATGTTCCACTTCGGAACTGGTATCCGAAGCCACTCTTTGAGATGATCTGGCTGAGGGGGTTTAGGCCTATTCAGAACAGCAGGGGGGACAGAGCATCTCCTTGGTAAATGCCGCATCTGATGTTCACCTGTGCAATTGGCTTTGAGTTGGTCTCCAGAGTCATCTTCCACAGCCTCATTGAGTTCTGGATGAAGTCTCTTAGTGTCCTGTTGATGTTCTATAGCTTTAAACATTCCAGTATCCATGTATGTGGCATTGAGTCATAGGCTTTCTTGTAATCAATCCAGGCAGTGCACAGGTTGGTGTTCCTCATCTTACAATCACAGGAAATTGCCCTGTCAACCAGTAGCTGGTGTTTGGCTCCCCTGGTGTTGTTACCTATTCCTTTCTGTGCTCTGCTCATGTATTGCTCCATGTGCCCTGGTGCTGTCCAGCTCTTCATTTTGGACACTCTGGTTTGGATGTCTGCTAGTGTGATGACTACTGGGTCTTGTTCTGGGAGTTGGCTGTGCTCTGCCTGTAAGTCTGTCAGCCATTGGGCATTGGTGTTATGTGTTGCCTCCTTCTCCCAGATGTTCTTCCAGTATTGCTCAGTCTCAGCCCTAGGTGAGTCTGTTGTCACCTTGTCCCCCTGCCATTGAGAGTAGACCTTAGCTGGGTTGGTGGAGAACACTTGGTTTATTCTCCTGGCCTCTACCTCTCTTGTGTATCTCTTTAGGTGAGTAGCTCGTGCTGTGAGCCTTTGCTTAGCAGTCTCCAGTGTCTCAGCTGTGGACAGTTTGTTGTATTTCTTGGGCAGTTCTTCAGATTCAGATTCAAACCTCTGCTTAGTTCTGTTAGAACACTAACTTCTCTCCGAGCTGCCATGATCTTTGCCTCTAGCCTTCTCCTCCATGGGGCCTTCTGCCTGCTCTGGCTGTTCACCTTGTAGCCAAGCATCTCTAGGATTACTGTTGCTGCTGCGTACATCAACTGATTGGTCTCAGTGATGGCAGTGGTAGGGACAGTTCGCAGTGCAGTGCGACTGGATATCTTAGTGGTCTACACCACTGACTTTGGTGTGGGAGGTTGCTGGTTCCCAGGTGTGCCCTTAGGCAAGGCACTTTACACTATACATGCCTATACCTCTATATGAGCAATACAATAAATAGAGTCATACCGGCTCGGACGGCGCCTGGGACAACAAGCTCCGCGTCAGGGGTTGAGGAACCAGGACACCCTGATGTTAAATTGGCTACTGGAACAAGACATTCATGGAGCAGGGCATATATATATATATATATATATATATATATATATATATATATATATATATATATATATATATATCCATCAAATATCTGAATCAAAACACATGTGCAAAACTACAGAAGTACTTGGAGAGCGTAGACTTGGCCAAGGCGGATCATAAAATAATATAGTTGAGAATTGTCACATAAAAATACAAGAAAAGTGAGTGTTTGAGTCAAATGTGTCAGTGAGTGAACATAAACCATCCACTGTTTTACTGCTGAATCAATATTTGTAGAAGGTGAGGATGTTTCCATGGTAACCACTGAGCCTGTGAACATCTAAATGGGTCAAATCTGATGACAATGAACACATGACAAACTGTATTTGAATTCATTTTTACATTTCATTTGTAGAATCTAAAATGACAATTTTAGAATGACAATTCTTATCTTAGATTTATGACTTCATCTCATCATTCTCATATTTTTTTTACTTTATTTCATAAGTGTGATTATTTATTTCATAGTTCTGCATTTTCTTCATCTCATATTTTTGACTCTTTTTCTTTTTTTTCTTTCATAATGATGACGTTTCCCCCTCATTTTTCCTAAATGTTCTGTCCATATTCATTAAACTCAGTAACTATGACCTGATCAAACACATTTTCTACACTAAATCACTTTTAAAGGATATGGTTTTTTTTATCCTTTTGCATCTTTTAGGATTTTTTCCTCCTTAAATAAATATTATTTTGTCCATAGTGAAAAAAATGCAGTTTTACTTTTGTACTTTATTACAATTGTTAGATTTATTGATTACAGTTAAATCAGTACTTTTACCATAGTATTTTTTCCACACAAGTAACTGTACTTTTAGTGTATTACAGAATGTGAGTACTTTTACCTCCTCTGTCGACAACCATGAAACACCATGACTTCCCTCACCCCAGCTACCTCAGCCAGTTCCTCCAGGGGAATCCCGAGGCATTCCCAGACCAGCCCAGATATAATCCCTCCAGCGTGTCCTGGGTTGACCCCAAAGTCTCCTCCTGAATGGACATGCTCGGAGCACCTCCTTAGGGAGGGGTCTAGGAGGTATTCTCACTAGATACCCGAGTCACCCCAGCTGACTCCTCTGGATGTGGAGGAGCAGCGGCTCTAGTCCGAGCCCCTCCCGGATGTCCCTGCCCCCCCCTCCTGTGAAGGGAACTAACCTGTGACCTTAATGTCATGACCCAAAGCTCACGACCACAGGTGAGGGTCTGAACGTAGATGGAGCGCTAAATCCAGATCTTCTCCTTCTGGCTTAGCTCCTTCTTCACCACAACAGATCAGTTTAACACCCGCATTACACCCACATTACTGCAGGTGTCGCCCCAATCCGCCTGTCGAGCTCCTGCTCCATCCTTCTGTCACTCATGAATAAGATCCAGAGGAACTTAAACTCCTCCACCTGAGGCAGGACCCTGACACGCAGCAGACACTCTACTCTTTTCTGTCTGAGGACCAGAATCTCAAACCTAGAGGAGCTGATCTTCATCCCAGACGCTTCACACTCATTGCGAACCACTCCAGTGAGAGCTGGAGGTCACTGCTGGATGGAGCCAAGAGGACCACATCATCCGCCAAAAAAAAATTATTCGATAAAAAGTCTAAATTCCCAGTCATTAAACACAAGCAGAATGAATAAAACACACTGTGGTTTTTGGAGAAAATGAAAGTCTTTTAAGTGTCTCCTCATAGTCTGAAACATGGTAATCCTTTGTGTTTTGCCTTTTTTCACTGTAAATCATGTATTTTCATATATTTAATTCACTGATCATGTAGATGTTGATAAAAAAACTCAGAGTAAAGTTGAGGTTATTATATCAGAAACAGAGAAGAATTAAGAAAAACTTTTTCATCTAAATCTCTCATTAAATGAACACAAACCCAGTGTTTTCATCCACTGTCATTGATCCACTTCCTGGTGAATTGATATTTGTAGAAGATGACTGTGTTTCCATAGTAACGGCCTCTAAATCTATAAATGAATCATATCTGATGACCATGAACAAGTGACAATGATTTTCCAGATGAAGTTTCGTTTGTATCTAAGCTTTTGTAAATACTGTAAATCATATATTTCATATATATTTAATTCACTTATCATATAGATGTTCATTAAAACTGAATAAAAGTCCATCATTAAATGAGCATAAACTCAGTGTTTCCATCCACTGTCATTGATCCATTTCTGTTGGTTTTACTGGTTAATCAATGACTGTGTTTCCATGGTAACTGTGTAAATGGATCCAACCCCATGTGTCCATCCAACCCTAACCCTGTCATTGATCCAACTCAGAGGGATTTTATATAGTCAATCAAAGTTTTAGAACATGGTGGCGTTTCCATGGTAACCATGGAGCCTGTGAACTGTGTAAAGGTTCTGATGAACAGATAAAAAAACCTGCATTTTATACAAATATTTACATGTTGATGAGATTTAGTGGATCGAGTATTAAACAGATTAAATACAGTGGATGGTTTTATTTTTTAAGCCCCCGCCCTCAGTTGTGTCACATGTAGGGGTAGGAGAAAGGGGTAGGGGTATGAATGATACATTTCCCAGAGTACACTGCGTGTTATGAGCTTAGACTTTTGTGTCTTGTTTTGTCTTATTTTTTTTTATATTAAATTTCACTTTTTTCTGTCATTGTTGTTGTTTTGGGCTTTTATTTTGGTATGTGGTTTCATGTTAACAGCTTTACTTCCTGTTCAGTAGAAACACCAGGTGTGTGTCACCGTTCACTTTATAATTTATGAGAGTTTCATCTTGTTTTTCTGACTTTTACTCTCTTTTTTGTCTCTTGGTTTTTTCCTCTTCTGTTTCATGACCTTTGACCTGTTCTTTAGACTCTCCTCTCAGCTGACCTTTCACCTTTACTGTATAAACATCTGACATTAACTGACTAAGATGAGTGTTGAACTGATGATGAAGATGAGAGTTGAAGGCGTGTCCTAACTCTTACAGTATAAGGCTGTTTAAAGGTTAAAGGAGGTGAAATGAGATTCAACTTAATTTATCTTGTATTTACTGATGTTGACCAGTAGATGGTGGTAGACTAAGACTGATGGAAACTTCTGGTAATGAATGTGAGTTAATACACACACAGACACACACACACAGACACACAGACACACAGACACACAGACACACAGACACACAGACACACACATACACACACACACACAGACACACACAGACACACACACACACACACACAGACACACAGACACACAGACACACACATACACACACACACACAGACACACACAGACACACACACATACACACAGACACACACACAGAAAGACAAACACAGACACACACACACAGAAAGACAGACAGACACACACACACACACACACACAGACACACACACACAGTTAAGTCACAGGTTTCATATTTACCTCCTAAAGTAAAGAATCTGACTGTACACTAGACTACTGATTATGTTTACACCTGTGTCTGTGTCTGTGTGTGTTTTGTGTTCTTCTAATGTTATATAATGACTACATTGTGAGTTAATATTCTGTGTGATTCACAGATTCATCCCAGTGTGTCAGTGCGTCAACCATGTTGAATTCAGAGGAAATTGTAAATTGCAGTGGTTTATAATTTTTTTGCAGCTGTATATCAAGCAAAAAACCTGAGTGATAGAAAAAACTGTTTCTAAATCAACTTTAAATTAAGAAAGTAACCCTAACCTGAGAGTAACAAAAAACAACAACAAAAACCCCTCCATAAAGGATGTCTGTCAATTCAGCTGTAGACACTCCGCCCCAACCCTTGACCTCTGACCTGTGATTTCCAACATGACCTCCAGACAGATGGTAAAGACCCCTGATGGTTCTAAGGTGTGTGTTAACATCTGTTTTCTAACACAAATACACACTTCAGTTTAAACACAGTGAAGACACACTATGTTAAATGTACCAACATACACCATCCACTGTCTGTTACTAAGGGTTAAAGGTTAGGTATTTAACCCTAACCCTGTGAGTGGATTGGTGGTGTGACTGTTAAATCTATAACCTGATCACTTATAAAACCAATAAGATCCAATTAGCTCATTTTTCAACACACACTGGTTGGAAAACACTCAGCCACTCACCATCTGAACCCACGTTATCCTCACTAGGGTCACGGAGGTCACAGAGGTCACTGTGGGCCTAATCCAGCTATAATGGGTGAAGACGGGGTCAGAGGTCACCCTGTATGAGTCTGCAGTTCATCACAGGACTGAACATATATAGACAAACAATCACTGTGACATTCACACCTATGGGTGATTTAGATTAACCAGTTAACCAGTTAACCTATCACTGCATGTGTTTGGATGGTGGGAGGAGCCAGAGTACCCGGAGAAAACCCACAGAGACACGAGGAGAACATGTAAACTCCACACAGAAAGGTCTGGTGTGGGAATAGAACCAACAACCTTCTGTCTGTGAGGCACTGTTGGGAATTAATATATATATATCCATATGTATGACATATCATTTGTGAGAAGAAGGGTCACATTGTCCTCTCTGTGTGTCAAAGCTATCAGGGTTGTAAGATAAGTGAAGAGTGAATGTTATGTTGTTATGACTATATGAGGAGACAGTACTGATCCATGACGTCAAAGGACGTCATGGATCAGTACTGTCTCCTCATATAGTTAGTTAGTTAGTTAACCACTGCACCACCCTGTTAACTACTGCACCACATGTCTGGGATAAAAAATGACCCTCATTGTCTGGTATGAAAATGACCCTCATGTCTGGTATGAAAATGGCCCACATGTCTGGTATGAAAATGACCCACATGTCTGGTATGAAAATGGCCCACATGTCTGGTATGAAAATGACCCACATGTCTGGGATAAAAATTACCATCATTGTCTGGTATGAAAATGGCCCACATGTCTGGTATGAAAATGACCCACATGTCTGGGATAAAAATTACCCTCATTGTCTGGTATGAAAATGACCCTCATGTCTGGTATGAAAATGACCCACATGTCGGGTATGAAAATGGCCCACATATCTGGTTCATTTAATGGTTTAATGTTTAATGTTCAGTCAGTGACACATTTACTCACTGACACCAACACATTACATCAAAAATATACTGTTTATAAAACTGAAAACATGTTTATACTAAATGTTTATACTTTTAGCATTTTAAAGGGTTTAGGGGGAAGCATTTGGGGTTTAGGGGTAATATCGGGGGCCTTGTAACCAATCAGATCTTTTCTTAATGTAAAATGAGAATATTTATGAAAACATTCACGGTACAAAAACATTTCTTGAATAAATACATTTGGTCAAATGAGGTACCAGTGTATTGTAAAAGTCCTGTTGGTCTGTTTCATCAACTACATGAACTGGTTAAATTGTGGCTGAAAAATTATGTTATACACTGAGAATATTTACATGTGGAGATGATTCTAATGTTTGATCGAAAGGTTCACTTTAAAGTTCAGAGGAAATGACTGTGTTTGTTCGTATGAACACTTTGATATTAAAGCTGTGACACAGACCAATGTTTATTAACCCTGAGTTTAATTAAACTGCATCAATGATTTAAACAACATCAACAACAGGAAGAGACTTTAAAACAGATGTTTCCAAACAGATGTTACCGACACACGCCTCGTCTCAGTGTGACGTCGTCCAGAGCAATTTGTCCCTTCTGTCCTCTGCGTCGCTCTGCCTTTAATAACACCTGCACACACCAGTACATGTAAAGAGTATAAAGTACATATATTTATATAAATGTAAAGAGTATAAAGTACATATATTTCTATAAATGTAAAGAGTATAAAGTACAAATATTTCTATAAATGTAAAGAGTATAAAGTACAAATATTTATATAAATGTAAAGAGTATAAAGTACAAATATTTATATAAATGTAAAGAGTATAAAGTACAAATACAAGTACAAGTACAAAGTTCAGTTCAAGTTACTCAATATGAATTAGTTCAGTTCATCGTTCATTCTTCCAAATTATGAACGAGAAGTTCATGGATCCTAAAATTGACTTTTTCGTTCTTTTTTGTGTTATTATTGTAAACTTATTATTAACCGTTTCTGACGTTATCCTGTCAAAAAATCTGGGAAAATGCCGCCCCTGCAGGGGGGAAGTAAGTACCTTACCCCGGGGTTAACTTCCCTCTGCAGGTTCTTAGAACACAAGGAGTGTTTTCAGTGAGCTTCATTTTGAATGTTTATTTCCAAGAACGGGACAACACCTGCTCTGGTTGCCGGTCACACTCTGTACATTTAACTCTTTTTCTCGGCTCCCAAAAACTCTCTGCACCCCTCTCTCTCTCTCTCTCATCTATGATAATGCTGTGTTTTTATCCCATTTTATTCCTTATAGGACTCAATAATTACAACGTGATAAGAACGAAATGTGAACTACATAAGAGCGCAGTTCAATAAATGCCAGAATAACCGCGTTCACAACTTCCCGTTCATTTGGTAAAAGTGAACGGGTCGTTCACGTTTGTCAAAAATATGATATAGTTCATGAATGATCGTTCAATGAACGTGTTCAGGTACAACACTGCTATTTAATCCAACTTTTTAAAGTGCTTTTATAAATCAAGGTTTTCCTGATAATACATGTAAGTGACACACAGGTTAAATATCATTATATTTTATTTATATCATGTGTTTGTCAAATAGTATTTTATGTATCTGTCAGATGTGCAGAAGAATGTTCATGAAAAATTAATATTCAAATTCTGTTCTATAAGAATGACATGGTTTAGTTTAAAACCATCTATTCATGAGTGGGCGTGTCTCACCTTATTTATAGAGTGTGTTGTCATGGTAACCTGCGTGTGTCTCCATCCATGTCCACCTGTTCTGGTCCAGATGGCAGGACCATATCTAAAACAGCCAATCAAAATAATCCTTTAATAATATTCAATTAGATTTATATAGTCCTTTTCCAGGCACCCAATGCACTCTACATTATTGATCTATTATTCATTTACTCTCACATGCTCCCTCTGACAGTGGTAAACTACTAGCCTAGCCAAGCAGTGCTATCTCTATTCATTCCATGTATGGGTCTAGTGGTGCTTCATATTCGGGGGGTGGGGGGGGAGGCTAAAAGGTTGTCTTTCAAATCCCTCTGTATGCAATAGGACGGTACTACAACCAATCAGCGTAATCTTTAGGATGACGTATTTAGCGCGCCGGAAAGTTGACGGAGGAGTCCGGAGAAAGTTAGGAATGACTAAACAAAATGGTGGATTATGGAGCTGAACGACTGTTGTCACTTCTGTAAAAAGAATTTAAAGATTGTTGACGTTTTCTCACATTCTTCACTCATCTGTGATAAAAGGAAATCTACACCTGTTGTTGTTCTTCTTCTATGGTTGTTTATGCTTGTTTCTTTCATCATCAATTGTTGCAGCGTCACTTTGTTAGGCCCACCCTCTGACTCTATAATTCACTGTGATTGGTCAACGAGTTTCAGGGAAATCTAAACCAGAAAATCATGTGGTTGTCTACGCTCACACAACCATCTGAGGACACACGACCATCTAAGGACACACGACCATCTGAGGACACATGACCATCTAAGGACACACGACCATCTGAGGACACATGACCATCTGAGGACACACGACCATCTGAGGACACACGACCATCTGAGGACACACGACCATCTGAGGACACATGACCATCTGAGGACACACGACCATCTGAGGACACACGACCATCTGAGGACACAAGACCATCTGAGGACACACAACCATCTGAGGACACACAACCATCTGAGGACACAAGACCATCTGAGGACACAAGACCATCTGAGGACACACAACCATCTGAGGAAATCTGTTGAACTGAGGGAAGAGTATTGATTATAGTAGTTATTATAGATTATAGAAGTGATTTTACATTATAGATTATATAGTAGTGATTTTAGATGATAGATTATAATAGTGATTATAGATGATAGATTATAATAGTGATTATAGATGATAGATTATAGTAATGATTTTACATTAGAGATTATAGATTATATCATAGTGATTTTAGATTATAGATTACAAATTATAGTTGCGATGATAGATTATATAGTAGTGATTTGGAGAGGCCTGAGGCAGATCACCAACTACCGACCTCAGGCTTCAAAGGGACAGGATGGGACAGAATGACAAAGCCCTTTGTCAGAGCCTGTCCCGATACTACACCCGCTTCAACACCTCACCAGCCACGCCCAACACCCCACCTTCCCCCAGCGTCACTGCCCCCATGGTTCCTACTCTAAAGGCAGCCTCCCCCTCCTCACCCCCTCCACTCGCGATCACACAATAGGAGGTGCACAGACAGTTCGGCAGTTCGAACCCACGCAAGGCCCCCGGCCCAGATGACGTGTCTCCCGCAACACTGAGACACTGCGTGAAGGAGTTGACTCCTGTCTTCACAGGCATCTTCAACTCCTCCCTGAGGTCGTGCCATGTGCCTGCCTGCTTCAAAACCTCCACCATCGTTCCTGTCCCCAAGAAACCACGGATAACTGGACTTAATGACTACAGACCTGTGGCGCTCACCTCCGTAGTCATGAAGTCCTTTGAGCGCCTGATCCTGCCCCACCTCAAGTCCATCACCACTCCCCTCCTGGACCCACTGCAGTTTGCTTACAGAGCCAACAGATCTGTGGATGACGCGGTCAACCTGGCCCTCCACTCCATCCTGCAGCACCTGGACTCCCTGGGAACCTATGCTAGGATCCTGTTTGTAGACTTCAGCTCTGCGTTTAACACCATCCGCCATGATCTGCTACAGGATAAGCTGTTCCAGCTCAGTGTGCCTGACTCCCTCTGCAGGTGGATCACCAACTTCCTGACAGATCGGATGCAGTATGTGCGGCTGGGAAAGACTATTTCTGACTCTGTCAGCAACAGCACTGGATCCCCCCAGGGCTGCGTACTTTCCTCATTGCTCTTCTCCCTGTACACAAACTGCTGCACCTCAAGCCACCAGTCTGTCAAGCTGATCAAGTTTGCAGACGACACCACCCTCATCAGGCTCATCTCGAACGGCGATGAGTCTGCTTATAGGAGAGAGGTGGCCCGGCTGGTGTCCTGGTGCAGCCACAACAACCTGCAGCTGAATGCTCAGAAGACTGTGGAGATGATTGTGGACTTCAGGAAAGGCACAGACCCTTTGCCTGCCCTTGCCCTTACAGATTCCCCCATCACCACTGTGGACTCCTTCCGCTTCCTCGGCACCACCATCACCCAGGACCTTAAGTGGGAGACAATCAGCTCCCTCATCAAGAAGGCCCAGCAGAGGATGTTCTTCCTGCGGCAGCTGAGAAAACTCAAGCTGCCCTCCAAGATGTTGGTGTAGTTTTACACGGCCATCATCGAGTCCATCCTTACCACCTCCATCACCATGTGGTACCCTGGAGCCACCACCAGGGATAGTCTGAGGCTGCAGCGAGTTGTGCGCGCCACTGAGAAGGTGATTGGCTGTGGACTACCATCTATCAAGGACCTTTACACCTCGAGGACCAGGAGGCGTGCAGCTCGGATCATGGCCGATCCTTCTCACCCTGGACATGCCCTCTTTTCCCCCCTCCCCTCAGGCAGGAGACTACGGTCCATTCGGACCAAAACCTCCCGTTTCATGAACAGCTTCTTCCCCTCGGCCACCAGGCTGCTGAACACCAAAGGACTTAATCAGACTCCCCAGCACTAAGTACAGCAGCCAACAATGGACACACGATCAACATAATGCCTCTGTCTCCTTTGCACTGACTTGCACATTACCCCCACAGAATTGCACGTTACATATTTTACTCTATTTATTTTTATCTTATTCTATCTTGGTGCATACTTAGCATTTTTATTACATTTTTATATTATATATTATATATATATATATATATATATATATATATATATATATATATATATATATATATATATATTTCCTTTTTTTTTCTTTTTATTAATATACTATATGTTGAATGTTGCAGCGTTACACCGAGACAAATTCCTAGTTGTACTATACGAACAATGGCAATAAAAGTCTTTCTGATTCTGATTTTAGATTATAGATTATAGTAGTCATTATATAAAAGATTTTAAATTATAGATGATAAATTATAATAGTGATTTTAGATTATAGTAGTGATTTTAGATGATAGATTTTAGATTATAATAGTTCTTTTAATTATAGATGATAGATTATAGTAGCGGTTTTAGATTTTAGATTCTAGTAGTGATTTTAGATGATAGATTTTTGTCTATGGACTGGACTATTTCCAGTGTGTTGTCTATGGACTGGACTATTTCCAGTGTTTCATCTACGGACTGCACTATTTCCATTGTTTCGTCTACGGACTGGACTATTTCCAGTGTTTCGTCTACGGACTGGACTATTTCCAGTGTTTCGTCTACGGACTGGACTATTTCCAGTGTTTCGTCTACGGACTGGACTATTTCCAGTGTTTCGTCTACGGACTGGACTATTTCCAGTGTTTCGTCTACGGACTGGACTATTTCCAGTGTTTCGTCTACGGACTGGACTATTTCCAGTGTTTTGTCTACGGACTGGACTATTTCCAGTGTTTCGTCTACGGACTGGACTATTTCCAGTGTTTCATCTACGGACTGGACTATTTCCAGTGTTTCGTCTACGGACTGGACTATTTCCAGTGTTTCGTCTACGGACTGGACTATTTCCAGTGTTTCGTCTACGGACTGGACTATTTCCAGAGCGTGTGTAGAAGAGTCCCAGATGGTATTGTGAAATGCCATCTGGGACAGTCAGGTTAGACATTTTAGTGACAGACTGGAAAAATAAAAAAGAAGAAATTGTTTACAAAGGCAAATTTTGACAAAGTGATCAGGTTTGTGTCCAGTGTTTAGATCTATCTGATGAATTAATCACAATTTAAATCTGTTGAGAATTAAGGTAGGAGAAGAGATTCTAATGAATTGTGGACAACAGCGGAAGATGCCGGACGAAGTGCAACGGCCATAGGTCATCGTGGACTTCGTCCAGATGAGCTATGAATAATTTTTCCTTTCCTTTACAATTGGTGGAGTCATAAACTACACAAGACCATTTTTGTCAAACTACTTCACTTCCTGGCCTCCATCTGAAAATTGTGCGTCGACTATACAACAATGTGACGTCATCTGAAATCAACCTATTGGAACTTACCAAAAAGAAGTCTGAATGATTATTATTTAAAAAAATAAACTCTTTTATATTCCATTAAAGGACTATTTATATTTATTCTTCAAAGTTTGTTAATATGTGATTGGTTGTGATACCTTTGGTCCCGCCCTTTTTTCCTGACAAAGAGCTGCAGCACACCCACATGGTGTCCCGTCAGCCAATGGGAGAAGGAGAAACACAGGTCACTAAAGCTCCAGGGGGGGTCAATTAAGACAGACAATCGAGCTCCTCTGATGCTCCTCTGTCCTGCCTTCAGCTGTGGGACGGACAAGTACCGCTCACCTGAGGAAGAAGTGTAGTGGACAAAAAAGACTAAGAAGTGTTGAGGACAAAAAAGACAAAGTGTCGAAGACAAAAAGACAAAGAAGTGTTGAGTACAAAAAAGACAAAGAAATGTTGAGGACAAAAAAGACAAAGAAGTATTGAAGACAAAAAAGACAAAGAAGTGTAGAAGACAAAAAAGACAAAGAAGTGTTGAGGACAAAAAAGACAAGGAAGTGTTGAAGACAAAAAAGACAAAGAAGTGTTGAAGACAAAAAAGACAAAGAGGTATTGAAGACAACAAAGACAAAGAAGTGTTGAGGACAAAAAAGACAAAGAAATGTTGAAGACAAAAAAGACAAAGAAGTGTAGAAGACAAAAAAGACAAAGAAGTGTAGAAGACAAAAAAGACAAAGAAGTGTTGAAGACAACAAAGACAAAGAAGTGTTGAGGACAAAAAAGACAAAGAAATGTTGAGGACAAAAAAGACAAAGAAGTGTTGAAGACAAAAAAGAAAAAGAAGTGTTGAAGACAAAGAAGTGTTGAAGACAAAAAAGACAAAGAAATGTTGAGGACAAAAAAGACAAAGAAGTGTTCAGGACAAAAAAGACAAAGAAGTGTTGAAGACAAAAAGACAAAGAAATGTTGAGGACAAAAAAAAATCAAAGAAGTGTTCAGGACAAAAAAAGACAAAGAGGTGTTGAGGACAAAAAAGAAAGAAATGTTGAGGACAAAAAAGACAAAGAAGTGTTGAGGACAAAGACGCCAAAGGATAACATTGTGGGTCTGTAGAAAAAAGCTTTTCTTTTAATGGCAACAATTAATTTTATACTAAGTGATGACGTCAGATACTACAACCCTCCTTTTTTTCTTATAAATGATAGTCTTTGTTTTTTCCTTATAAATGACAGTCTTTGTTTTTTTTTCTTATAAATGACAGTCTTTTTTTTTTCTTATTGATTCGTGTAACGCGCCGCAGAGAACCCAAGTGCAAAACAGGAGGCGTGCGTAAAAGTCCAAGCAGTATTTTATTCTCACACTAATAAGAAACACAATACAGATAAGTGAGGGAATGTCCCATTTAAAGTCTCTCAGGGCTGGAAAGTACTTATCCAGGTGGAGCACGGAAGATCTCCTCTGGTCTGGGGGTGAGACTGGAATCGGGTCGGTTCTGGTCCTAGATCGGGGCTGGCGGCGGGTCTCGTAGTCGGGGTCTGTTCCGAGGTCGGGGCAGGCAGCTGGGATCAGGGTCGGTGTTCGTTCCAAGGTCAGGGCGGGCAGCGAGGGGCGTAACAGGTTCAGGCCCAGGTTTGGTATCGGCAAAGGCAGGCAGAACTCACAGGCAGAAAACAGGGGTCGGACAGAAACAGGACTGGTACACGGGAAACGGAATACACAGGTTGCGGGAAAATCAGAGGAACAGGTCATGATAATCTGGCGAAGGTTTCAGACCTGAATGCAGGTTTATATGCTCCTCACCTGATGAACTCACCTGGGTCCACCAGGTGAGTCGCATCATCAAATCAGGAAGGGAAACAGAACAAGGTGAAAGGAGAAATACAGAGTGTAGAAAAGGCAGAGACACAGAACAGAGACACAGAGCAGAAAAACACACAGCCAGAACAGAAAACAGAAAGCACAAGGAACAGAACATGACAGATTCGCATCTGCAGGATTTAGGATTAATTCCCAAATGCCAGTGCACATTGCCAGGACAGTTATGTAGTTTGCATGAGCCGATAGCAGGTGGTGCTGTTGAGTCCATATTACACACACCCATGCACCACCAGACAGGACGTGTTCTTATTGTTATGTTCTTGTTATGTTGTGTTTATCTTATGTTCTGGCCATGGCAGTGTTGGGGACCACATGTACAGACCCTGAAAATGTTAAACAGCTGGTTTGTTTGACATGTTATTGACTTTAAAGAGTTCGCCAATGACTTTTACTGGTGACAGAATTAGCTGATTCATTCATTGTTATGCTAACAGGGTGATGGCCAAGCTCTGAAGGTGACAGCAGTCTTTCACACTGTCTGAAAAAAAGATACCCCCAGCCTCCTGATTCCATCATTTTGTTCTGATACTTTCTTAGCAGTATTCAGATATGTTGTTGGGTCAGACATAATTAGTTTTTAGGCTGTACCCAGTCAAACAGGTCAGGTCAATCAGCTTGTTTGTGAATAATCGGCTTTGAATAAAACATACTTTTTGTGTTTGTGAGGTATTGGCAGCAATTTCTCTCGATATTGTTTGGGCTTGTTTTATTAGTCATTGTTGGTTTAACACTATAGAATTTTCTGATATGAAAAGAATATAAAAGTCCGAAATCATGTCTATGTAATGAATGTATTACACAATAACACTACCTAAACCACCAACCTGTTTGCCTGGGTATAGAGTAAAAACTAACAAGTAGTGGACCAACCTCACAGTAACAACTCAGCAGTACGCAGATGCTGGTGACTTCAGGGGCTTCTATGAAGCCCTCGAGGCAGTGTATGACCCCACACACCACGCACAGTCCTTTGCGCAGTGCAGATGGACAGGCACTTCTCAAGAACCGGATGGCTATTCTGAGCCATTGGTCTGAGCACTTCCAGGCACTCTTCAGCATTAATCGAGTTGTCCAGGACTCAGCGCTCCGCCGCATCCCTCAGCTGCCAGTCAAAGTGGAACTGGACGAATTGCCCTCTAAGGAAGAACTTACTAAAGCCATAGAGCAGATGAAGAGTGGCAAGGCAGCAGGAGTCGACAGAATTTCACCTGAGCTTTGGAAATGTGGAGGTGCAGCGTTACACAGCAAGATCCACAAACTCCTTGTCTGTTGTTGGGAGCAGGGCAAACTGCAAAGAGATCTCCACGATGCAGTCATCATTACCTTGTATAAGAACAAGGGGGAAAAGTCAGACTGCTCAAACTACCGGGGGATCACTCTGCTCCCCATTGCAGGAAAAATCTTTGCTTGAGTGCTCCTGAACAGGCTAGTACCCATCATAGCAGAAGACCACCTCCCAGAAACCCAGTGTGGCTTCAGAGCAAACCAGGGTACCACAGACATGGTGTTTATCCTCAGGCCGCTTCAAGGGAAGTGTTAGGAACAGAACAAAGACTGTATGTAACGTTTGTTGATCTAACGCTGCGGCTGCACCTGCCTATCTCGCATTGGCCTTGTCAGCCACGAGCGTGCCTTCAGTCGATGTGGGCAACCTCCTTCATGAAATTTTCATTTGCAAAGTCAAGCCAAGATATGTATGTACTGCCAATCATCTAAAAGATTAACTAAACTGATTTTTACTCTGGATAATCCCTTGAATAAGTTCCATAAAGGGTTAATTATTCACAGGAAAAAAACACACAATGGCTCAAACTATTTCAGCACACAAGTTGCAAGTGTTGTGTTCATGTTGTTTCACATTAAAACCAAACAAAGAAGACTTTACCTGCAGGACTGGTAGATGTTTGCCAGTGCAGATCACCCTCTGAATCTGACGTCCAGTCACACAGACCACCATCAAATGTACAGTGAAGAGCACCAACCTCTGAAACCAAACACACAAGTAGTCTTAACTCTACTGGAATATCAAACAGATTATACAGGAAACAACACTATACATTTGAATTTAACCATTCCTAACTACTTTAGGATGTTTACTTTGTGTTACGTTGGTTCTGTTATATGACATACATGATAATTGAATGTTCAAACATTTAAAATATGCTTATTATTTTAACAGGACATGCATGGGCCCAGACTACTTCTGTCTGAAGGAACAGTTTCTCTCAGTAAGTAAATTTAGAAAGTTCATACTTTGCTTCAGAAGTGTTCACTATGACCAGATCTATAAAAACAATGAATGTTTTTAGAGATAAAATGTTATAGAAAATTAAATTTATTGATTGAATAAATATTGATTGAATACTGTTATATCACTATAATAGTGTTATAGTGATATAACAGTATAGAATATATAATAGAATGATATATATATATATATATATATATATATAATAGTGTCATATCCATGCATGTTACCTGCATCGTCTCTGAATTCCTCTGCTGTGTTTCCCAACTCAATGTCAAACTCCCACACCTGGTTGTGATTGGGGTGTCGTGGGACTGTAACACACACAGAAATAAATGAAACACACACACCTGAAGTTTTTAACTGGATGAATCTGCTTCACATCTTCTTCTCTTACTGTGGACGTCTCCTCTTTGTTTGTGTGTCACCTCCTTATTGATCCTGTTGTTCACCGTCGTTGTTGGGAGGATGGTAGTGGTGGTGGGCACGGTGGTTGTCATGGCAGCCATTGTAGCTGTAGTTGTTGTTGATAATGTTGTAGAAATCAGTTCAGTTGTAGATGTTGTAGTTTGACCAGCAGTAGTAAGTATTGCATTGGTTGTCCTAGCTGGAGTTGTAACCACTGTAGAAGTTAACGGTGTTGTTACTGTGGTTGTTGTTGGAATGGTGGTGGTTGGCTGAGGTGTAGTACACGCTGTAGTAGTAGTAGTGGAGGCGGCGGTAGTTGTAGTAGTAGTAGTGGAAGGAGTAGTACTAGGAATAGTAGAGGTCGGAATACTGCTTGTAGAAGTGGTGGGAGTTTCAGCTGTAGTAGTAGTAGTAGTATAAGTAGGAGTAGTAGTAGTACTAGCTAAAAAGGCAGTTGTTGTGGGATTTGTAGTCATAGTAGTCACTGCAGCTGTACTCGCAGTAGTGGCAGTGGTGGTGGGAGTAGTCCTAGTAGTAGTAGTAGCAGTAGTAGCAGTAGTAGTAGTAGTAGTAGTAGTAGCAGTAGTAGTAGTAGTTGTTGTTGTAGTACTAGTGGCTCTTGGTGATTGTGGCTCCATAGTGACTTTGGGGACACCTGTGACAGAAAACACACACCACTTAACTGACTTTTCAATTAATTTTGATAAAATTTCCAACCAACTACCAAACCTCTGTATAGACAGAATGTTTATATTTTTACTTACATAATCTCATCATCATCATTGTGACAGTTAGAGGTACAGAGGAGAATTTATTTGATTCTTTGCAGAAGGAAAAAATTCCAGAAAAATACATGTGATGAGAGCAGCCTGTTGAAAATTCAATCATTCCACTTTAACATTTTTCACATGTTCCTGGTCTTGCTTCGATGGTGCATATATTCCAGCATTGTTGTCCTGATTCAGTCGTTCTGCTGCTTTGTAAGTATTACAAAAAATCCAAAAATCATGTCTAGCATCTGGTTTAACACATTGGTAGAAAAAAAACAACGCAAAACAGGAACTGGATGTGATCTTCTCTTTTCGTTCTCATGTTAAGGGGCCGTTCAGTCCAATCAGAACCCTCTGTACCTCCAACTCTAAAAGCCTGATTAACTACAGCAGAATACACCCGTTTCCATGGAAACTTTTATTCTGACTTAACACGTCCATGTAAACACGAAGGAAATAGCTTTAATTCCAAAGTATTTTACTAAGAATAAATAATTCTGAATTTAAAAACATATCAATATATAAATGATAATGGATTAGATGTATATAGCTCTCTTTCATCCACTCAAAGCACTTCACATTAGTGACACATTATTCATTCACTCTCACATGCTTCCTCTGGTGGTGGTAAACTCCATATGTATCTACAGTTGTCCTTGGCCAGACTGACAGAAGACTGTCAGCCATTTTGTGCTTATGGTCCCTCCCACCACCACCAAACATTCATAAACCAGTGTGAGTGACACTGGAGGCAGGATGGTGAAGTGTCTTTGCCCAAGGACACAACAGACTGACTAGGACAGAGTGGAATTTGAACCACCAACTCTTCAATTATTGGACAACCCATTCTACCAACTGCACCATGGCCCCGCCCCTGTAGTGGTAGTAGTAATAAATGTAGCCTCTGTTACCGTTACAGCTGCCATCTTTACATCTGCACACTGGAGCATCTGGATTCAGAGAACAGAACGACCGAGAGTCTTTGTCTGTTGGTAAAGAGACAGTGAATGAATGAATGAATGGATGAACCAGTATTCACACAATGTCTAATCTAACCTCTTGTTTAAAACTACTTGTTAAAAATAGTCTTTCTGGAATGTTCATAAATTGTCTGAGTCTAATATAATTGAATGTCTTCAGTTGAAAAATAAAACAATCCTAGAAATGATTGGTCTGACTATACTTGACAGAATGTACTCCTGACCCTAACCCTGACCTTTGACCCTAACCCTATATGTATGTACTCCCAACCCTAACCCTATATGTATGTAGTCCTGATCATCTAAAAAATTAACTAAACTGATTATTACTTTCTTTAATCCCTTTAACCTTTCTGAAATGATTTCTCATCATATATTAAACTATTATCCTCAGTATTTTTGCAGATTTTTTCAGTGAAAATCAAGTATTTTCTGATATTTAATTGACTATTATTATTATTACCTTTATTTATGGGACAATGTACAGAGAACATTAAGCTAACATTAGCTGTGTTTCCATTACAGTTTTTTGTAAAACAATAGCGATATTCCTAAAATTTCATCAAAGTATATTTGCACTTTAAACAATTTTCCATTGACGGTTGTTCTAGGCAGGAGCGTTGTAACTCATGACATATCATCCCAGTAGATTTCACTGCTGTCACTTTCAGTTGACCATCACTGTGATAGTGTTACAGTGAATGAATGGGCCAATTCTTTTGTCAGTAAAAGTCTCTGATGAACTCTTTAAAGGCACTGACATGTCAAATAAACTGTTATGGCCATTTTGCTTGGGTCTAAATGTCTAAATCATAATGTTTATTTATTCTGAATTTACACCTAATATGATCGAATTATTGTTATTGTTTTTGTTTCTATTATCTAGTTGTTTGTCTGTTCGGTAATTTGGTGATTGGGTTGGTAATTAGACGGACACTCCCCTCATTTGGTAAATATGCGTCACGCCCGGTAGGATTGTTTGGAAACCAAATGTCGGGTGGCGTGACTGGGAGCTAATACAATTTTTTGACCATTTTTCGTACTCTGTTGTTTTACTGTGGATTAAGAAAGCCTTTTCTGTTCGTACTGTGAAGAAAATAAATAAAGTATATATTTTTGGAAACAAAGAGTTGGAAGTGCGTTTGAAAAGCTACAAGTTCATGCTGCCCACGGCCTAGTTTGGAACTTTAGAATTAAACTTGGAAGGCCGTTACACAAACCATCTGGTTAACACGTACATGTGGTCCTCACATTGTCAGGTTCAAATATTAAGTGTAAATATGCTCAGCAATGAACAACAACAACAAAAAATTCTGACTGTATGTAGTTTTTTTTACACAGTTCATGCACCTAACAGTTTACGGAACAGAGAATATATTTATCTGTAAAAAACAACTTAAATATTTAAAAATGAACAGATAATAAAGTGAACGTTCACTGTGTCTACTGTAGGAATCACCCTGATCACCACTCCAAGATGGCCGCCGTAGTTCTGGCGTCCCAGCATCCAATGGTTATTATGGTTACAGCGACTGCGGCTGCCATTTTCACTCCCAGAGAAGTGATCATGTGACTATGTACGTCACATCCTGTGACATACAAGTGCAGAAAAAGTGTTTCCATTGTGCTTTTGCAATATATTAGAATAAGGAAACGTCTGAAAAAGCAACTCATGAAAGCATGAAAACTTTTTTCAAAATTCAGGTGTTTCCATTACCAGGTTTTTATAGCGATATTTACATTTTGTGAATTTCCAAGGGTAATGGAAACACAGCTAGTGAGACAGATGTACTGGACCAGATTATTTCATCTGTTGTCCCTGACAACACAAATACATTTAAAATACACAGTTACTAAAGGTTGTACAATAAAATGATAATGTACTTCAATCATTGTAATGAGATTATATTTGGGAGTTAAATCAAAAACAGAAAACCTTTTTTTTAAAGTGACTCTCTCAGTAAAATATATCATTAACTGATCAGAAAAACAAGTGTCTGTGTCCACTGTTGTTTATTAAAATTAATGTGTTTTTATTGGTGAATCAGTGTTGTAGAAAATGACAGTGTTTCCATGGTAACCACAGACCCTCTGAATATCCAAATGTGTCAGATTCTACTGCACATGAAAAGAAAAATAGTATTTAAATTAATTATTTCTCTGTATTAACAGGTCCAGTGGTTCTAAACTTATTAAACATTTTAGATGCTTTTGTGTATTTAGTTCTTTATCCTCCTGACACTCTCAGTCCTCTTTCAGGGGACATGACTTTCACAGTTTTATTGGAGAGAAAAAAATGTCCACAGCAAAGGACATTCTATAAAAAAAATTAAAACTGCATCTAAGAAAACTATTGCATTGTATCGAAAACAGGAAATTATTTAATGTAAAAAAAGTAAAAACTTGTACTTTCCTGTGTATAAAGAGGATAAAATAATATCCATATACAGTATATTTAATCCAAATCTATGTTCTTGATGCTTTTGTTTTAATCCATTTGAAAATTAATTCAGTATCAAACTAGCCCCATGTCCACTACAAGACATTTGATAAAAATAAATAAATAACATATTTCAATAAAATAAATGCAGCAACATGATCCTTTCAAACGTAATACGGAACTTATCATAAAATAAAAATAAAAATGTATTGTTGTCCCTCTGGGTGTCAGGAGGTTATGGGTTAAACACTGCAGGGCTTTTATTCTGAAAGACTCACCAATGCAGTTGTAGCGTCCATTTATGTATGTCAATTTGAATCCCAGGTGACATTTACATACAAAACTACCAAAGGTGTTGACACATTTCCTACGGTGAGGACACACACCTCCACCTGAAAAACACTCATTGATGTCTGTGAAAAACAAAAACAAAGGCACGGATGCATGATGGGACACAAAACAATATTATAAGCAGATGAAGGCCTTTTTTCCAGCAGCTCACTGACCGACACAGGTCCGTTTGTCTGGTCCCAACCGTAAACCCACTGACGGACAGGTGCATCGAACTGCCCCCTTCATGACCTCACAGCCGTACTGACAGTTGGCATGGTAACAAGTTCTGGTATCTATTAAGACAACAACAGATAATAGAATAGAATAGAAAAAAATAAATAGAATAGAATCGAATAGAAGTACTTTATTTATCCCACAATTGGGAAATGACTTCATAACAGCAGCACTCACATACAAGTAAAACAAACAAACAAACAAACAGTGAGGTGTCATGTTAAAATGCAGTCATCCAAACACATGCACTGATAGGGCAGGTCTCCCTTGAAAAAGAGATCATTGATCTCAATGGGACACACCTGGGTAAATAAAGGTTACAAAAAAAAAGATATAGAGCAGGGCTGTTCTAAGTCATTTTAGTTCTGGGGCCACATTCAACATAATATGATCTAAAGTGGGCCACACCAGTAAAATAATATTAATAACAGGACAAAATGTATAAAATAATGTCAACACCATAAACATTTCTGTGTTTTCGGGTGAAAAAATCTACAAAGTGTGCTTGAACATAACATGAACTAGTATTAGCTCCTCCCCTCACTCTGAAATGTTCATACAGACGCACGCCACCACACTGGTTGACTGGCTCTGTTTGGCTTTAGTTTGTTTACTTTAAACAGGTTTGGATTTCACTGAGGAGTCTTTATGGTTCTGAAGTTTGATTGGTTTAGTTTTGGGTTTGGGTTTGTAGATGATCAGTGGTTCTTGTCATGACCTCTGCTCCGGTGACCTTTCCCCCAGTGCTCATCCACACTCACCTGGTCCCACACTGCGCAGCTGCAAGCCGTTCCTCATCTGTGGCTATAAAAGCAGTAAGGCTTGCAGTTGCCAGTGCGGGACCATTCAGTAATGTCACCTCCATAACCCGGACTGTTTCACCAGCTCCTCAATCACCATAACCTGGACATTCATCATCACCATGGACTCTGGTCATCTGTTCCCAGGTTTTGTCTGTCGTGTCTTTGTTTCTTAGTTTTGTTATTAAATTATTTTTCCCTTCAGTACTGTGCAATGGAGTCCTCCTTCACCTCACCCCGATCCTGACAGAATGGTCCCGCCAACCATCTGGACTCTGCCAGTGCTGAAGGGACCCTTTTTGTTTTAGTTTTCCCCGGTCTGTGTATCTGCCCAGCGTTCTCTGTATCCCTGCCCAGCGTTCTGTGTCTGTCTCATTCTGTGTCTCTTCCTAGCGTTCTCTGTATCTGCCCAGCATTCTCTGTATCTCTTCCTAGCGTTCTGTGTTTCTGGCTAAGCGTTCTGTGTCTCTGGCTAAGCGTTCTGTGTCTCTGGCTAAGCGTTCTGTGTCTCTGGCTTAGCGTTCTGTGTTTCTGGCTTAGCGTTCTGTGTTTCTGGCTTAGCGTCCCGAGTTTTTGGCTAGCGTCCCGAGTTTTTGGCTAGCGTCCCGAGTTTTTGGCTAGCGTCCCGAGTTTCTGGCTAGCGTCCCGAGTTTCTGGCTAGCGTCCCGAGTTTCTGGCTAGCGTTCCCTATTCGTCTCTTTGGTCTTCTTTGTCTCTTTTGGTGTCTCTTTTGGCTTTTGTTCTGTTTTAGTCTGTCGTTGGTCTTTTCTGTCTGTGGTTGTCCCTGCCTGTTGCCCGTTGCTGGCTTCCGTCCCCTGTCCCTGCCTGTTGCCCGTTGCTGGCTTCTGTCCCCTGTCCCTGCCTGTTGCCCTTTGCTGGCTTCTGTCCCCTGTCCCTGCCTGTTGCCCGGTTCTGGCTTCTTAGTCCCTGTCCCTGACTCTTGCCCGGTGCTAGCTTCTGTCCCCTGTCCCTGCCTGTTGCCCGTTTATGGCTGCCTGTTGCTTTTCTCCCCCCTCGAATTTCCCCTCTCTTCCTTACCCCGGGCCTTTTTGCCGTGTCTGGCCGGGTTTCGCCCCGGACCTGTTCCCTTGTTGCCCCTGTGTCGGCCCGGTCCTTTTGTTTCATCGTTTTGTCCTGTCTTTGTCCAGTGCCTTGTCTCTGTTCCTTTTTGTCGCTCCCTGCCAGAGTCCGTGGTGACCCCACCCTATCAGTTTTGCTCCTGCTACCAACCCAGTCCACTCAGACCCCTCAGTTCTGAGGGTACTCCGCCCAGGGGGTTTCCACACCGCCCTGCCCAGAGGGATTCCAAACCGCTCTGCCCAGAGGGTACTCTGTCCAGGGGGTTTCCACACCGCCCTGCCCAGAGGGATTCCACACAGCTCTGCCCAGAGGGTACTCCGCCCAGGGGGTTTCCACACCGCCCTGCCCAGAGGGATTCCACACCACTCTGCCTAGAGGGTACTCCTACCAGGGGGTTTCCATGCCGCCCTGCCTGGAGAAATACTACTTAAATTTTTTTTTGAGCTCTGGACAATGGGGGGGGGGTCTTTGTTTTTTTGTTTTTTAGGGGTGTCAGGAGCCGCCCCTTAGGGGGGGGGTACTGTCATGACCTCCGCTCCGGTGACCTTTCTCCCAGTGCTCATCCACACTCACCTGGTCCCGCACTGCGCAGCTGCAAGCTGTTCCTCATCTGTGGCTATAAAAGCAGTAAAGCTTGCAGTTGCCAGTGCAGGACCATTCAGTATTGTCGCCTCCATAACCCGGACTGTTTCACCATCTCCTCAATCACCATAACCTGGACATTCATCATCACCACGGACTCTGGTCATCTGTTCCCAGGTTTTGTCTGTCTTGTCTTTGTTTCTTAGTCTTGTTATTAAATTATTTTTCCCTTCAGTACTGTGCAATGGAGTCCTCCTTCACCTCACCCCGATCCTGACAGTTCTATTTTTAACTTTAATTTAATAAACCCATATAAAATAAATTATATTTATATATTATACTAAATTATTTTATATTATTTTATATTATATATTAATAATAATATAATCTCCTCCTTGAACCGTCACCTTACCATAGTGGAGAAGTTTAAGAACCCAAGTGATCCTGGAAGCTATGTTGTCAGGGGGATTTTGCTGGTAGGGTCTCCCATGGCAGATTGGTCCTAGGTGAAGGGTCAGACTAAGAACGGTTCAAAGACCCTTATGACCAGAAAAACCAAGATGCTGTGTACCCAGCCCGGAGGGTTACCGGGGTCCCACCCTGGAGCCAGGTCTGGGGCTGGGGCTGGGGCCCGTGCGCGAGCGCCTGGTGCCCAGCCCTTTCTCATGGGGTCCGGCTGGGTCCAACCCGAACGGGGGACATGGGATCATCTTCTCATGGGCTCAACACATGTGAGGAGAGGCAGAAGGGTCCGGTGCATTGTGGATTGGGCAGCTGACCAGGCGGGGGCCTTGGCATTCCGATCCCCAGCTACAGAAGCTGGCTTTAGGGACATGGAATGTTACGTCTCTGGCGGGAAAGGAGTGGGAGCTTGTGGAGGAGGTTGAGCACTATCGACTGGACATAGTTGGCCTCACCTCAACCCATAGGGCTGGCTCTGGAACCCGAGTCCTTGAGAGGGGCTGGATGTTGTTCTTTGCTGGAGTTGCCCCAGGGGAGAGGCTGAGGGTAGGGGTGGGCTTTTCGATAGCGCCCAGGATCTCAGCCTGTGTGTTGCTGCTGTTCAGTGCATATGCCATGTCCCTAAAGCCACAGAACAGTTCAGATTACCCACCCTTTCTGGAGTCCTTGGGACAGGTGCTGGAAAGCGCTCTGAAAAGGGACTCTGTTGTCCTACTGGGGAACTTCAATGCCCACAGGGGCAATGACAGCGTGACGTGGAGGGGGGGGCGGTCTGCCCGATCTGATCCTGAGTGGTGTTCAGTTATTGGACTTCTGTGTGAGTCACAGTTTGTCCATAACAAACACCATGTTCAAACATAAGGATGTCCATTGGTGCACTTGGCACCAGGACACCCTTGGTCACCGGTCGATGATCGATGTTGTAGTTGTATCATCAGACATGCGGATGCATTTTTTGGACACTCGAGCGAAGAGAGGTTCTGAACTGTCAACCAACCACTACCTGATGGTGAGTTCGATCGGGTGGCAGGGGAAGACACAATGCCGACATGGTAGACCCAAATGAGTAGTGCGAGTCTGCTGGGAACGCCTGGCAGAAGAACCTGTCAGGCAGATCTTCAACTTGCACCTCCAGCAGAGCTTCAATTGCGTTCCGGGGGTAGAGGGAAGCATTGAGTCCAAATGGGCTCTGTTCCGCTCTGCCATTGCCGAATCGGCCGTGGCGAGCTGTGGTTGTAGGATGGCTGGGGCCAGTTGTGGAGGTAACCCCCAAACCCGCTGGTGGACTCCAGAGGTGAGGGGTCTCCGGAAGCAACTGACTGGTACCGGCGGGCCAAATGGGCTGCAGCTGCGGCTTTGGAGGAAGACTACAGATTGCATCCAAAGAGGTACTCGGAGTAGAGCCACTGCTCCTCCATGTCGAGAGGAGCTAGTTGAGGTGGCTCGGGCACCTCGTGCGGATGCCTCCTGGACGCCTCCCCTGGGAGGTGTTCCGGGCATGTCGAAACAGGAGGAGACCTCGGGGTCGACCCAGGATACTCTGGAGGGATTATATCTGTGAGCTGGCCTGGGATCGCCTCGGGATTCCCCTGGAAGAGCTGGCTAAGTTAGCTGGGATGAGGGAAGTCTGGGGTGCTTTGCTGAGGCTGCTGCCCCCATGCCCCAAAGCGGGAGACGATGAGTATGAGTACAAGTACGAATATAATATAATATAATATAAAATAATATATTTGGTTCTCCTCCACCCACACCACAAGAGTGGAGGCAGATGACTTACCCACTGACACTGTATTACTCACAGTTTCGGTAATAGTACTAATACTCACAGTTTCAGTAATAGTATGCTAACATGTGCTCTGACTCTGTAAACGTGTGTGAGCTTATGCTAACATGTGTGCTCTGTGCACTGTTCTGACAAACTACCACTAGGCTGACTGCACCCATTACACCTGCCTTCAGCTGGTGAGCTTGGTGTGGTCTAAAGTCAGCGAATCTGTCACTGCGCTGAGCTGGATCAGCGGTCACCTCCCACAAGAGCGCCACCACACCCATCGCCACCCTACCAAACTGCTCTGCACCGGCCAGAAACTAGAAACCTTAATGTTTAGTTTAGTGTGTGTGTTTTTAACACTTTAAAGTATATTTTATATCTACTTTAGAACATTTCATGTTTAGTGTGTTTTATTTTTGTATTTCGTCTGTATGTCTACTCACTGCTGCAGCTGCCGTCCATCTGTAACGTGTATCCATCCATACAATAACACTTGTAACTTCCTGGTGTGTTCATGCAGCGGTGCTTACAGGGTCGAGGCTTCAAACCACACTCATTCATGTCTGACACAAAAATAAAAACAGAAAAAGCCAAAGAGCACACATTAAGCCTGGAGCACAGTTTCCCTCTGTTTTCAATCTTCTTGTCAACTTGTAGGTTTAACCTTTGACCTGCAGATTTTCTCACCACAAAGACTAAAGTGTTTGTGAGTGTAGTGTTCTATTACAGACTTTAAACCAGATGTTGTTTTATAGTCAGGATATGAGTCACAATGTAGCCTCTAATCAGTGCATTAACACTATGTGTGTGTGTGTGTGTGTGTGTGTGTGGGGGGGTGGAGTACACCCACATGTATGTGTGTCTTCGGGGGGTTGGAGTACACCCACATGTATGTGTTTTGACGGTGTTCAGGTATAACTGGTTCAAACAAACATGACAGGCGTGTGTGTGTGCTGTCTTTTGTAACAGGATAGAACATTAAAATGTAGTAAAACAGAGGTGTGAGTTGACACAGTCTTGGTTACCTTGGTTACAGGCTTTACCAGTGTATCCTGGATGACACTTGCATCTGTCTGGTCCAACACACTTTCCATATTTACATCCCTGATGACAGTGAGCTGCACACAACACAAAAACTGTCTTAATAAACTGTGTTCAACTGCACTTTTTATATGAAGGAAAACTATCTGGGTTAAACTAACCTGCGAATCATTCATTTTCCAAAATGAAACCAAAAATGACAAAAGCACTCTAAGAGTGAAAACCTCTGCCAAGGCACCCCCCGAATGAAAATAGGTCGACCAAGGAGGGATTACATTAGAGTCTGTCTGTCTGTCAGGTGTGTGTGTGTGTGTGGGTGTCTGTCTGTGTGTGTGTGTGCGACAGTCGTGTGTGTGTGTGTGTGTGCAACAGTCGTGTGTGTGTGTGTGTGTGCGTGTGTGCGACAGTCATATGTGTGTGTGTGTGTGTGTGTGTGCAACAGTCGTGTGTGTGTGTGTGTGTGTGTGTGCAACAGTCGTGTGTGTGACAGTTGTGTGTGTGTGTGTGAGTGTGCAACAGTCGTGTGTGTGTGTGTGTGTGTGTGCAACAGTCGTATGTGTGACAGTTGTGTGTGTGTGTGTGCAACAGTCGTGTGTGTGACAGTTATGCGTGTGCAACAGTCGTGAGTGTGTGTGCAACAGTCGTGCGTGTGTGTGTGTGCAACAGTCGTGTGTGTGACAGTTGTGTGTTTGTTGATCCTTACGTTGACATTGTCTCCACTCTTTAATCTGTTTCCAGCCCCAGCAGCACTTCACACTGTTGCCATAGCGACACAGACCATCAGATAACATCACCTGGTCTGTCCAGCTGAAACAAAAACAAAAGGACTGATATAGAATATTTATTCATTATTAATTTTAATGAGTTTTACTAACATTTATTTTATTGAATGAGTTAAAAGTGTTGAATTAATTGCATTGACTCATCAATAACTATTGAATAAAATGTGATTTCATGCATTAGTTTTTCTTTCTGTTCTTCAGACCAGTCCAGACCAGCTCACTGTGTCTTTACGTTCTTCTCCTGTTTCCTTCTTCTTGTCTGAACATGACTGATATCACAGGACGACTCTCTTCTGTTTCCACTCCACACACATACTTTTTCTTTCCCGTCACCACTTATTGTCCTCTCTGCATTTTTCTGCCTTTAACTTAAGACTTTCTATTTCACTTTTCTCTAGTGATCACAACTTTTATTATTGTGGATTTTATTTTTTGCTCCTCAGATAATGTCATGTATTTACTTTCATTGATTTTATTACCTGTAAAAATACAGTTTGGGTTAGTTTTCCTGACATCACTGGAATTAAAGTTGAGTTTATATTCATTAAGCATTTTTAGACTATTTTATCAGCCAAATCCTCGGCTAACTATAGTTTCATAATTTTAATATAAAGATCGGCTGCGTGAGGAGTAGAACTAAGATCTAAGACAGGGGTGTTCAACCCTGCTCCTCCACAGCTTCTGTCCTCCATGTTTTACATGTTTCCTCCTCTTCTAACACACCTGATTCAAATGATAAACCTGTGTTAGTGTTAGTTCAGTAATACAAGGAAGACATGAGGTTGAATGAGTTGTAATATAGAGGATAGAAATAAAATAATATGATGGTATTTGATGTAAAATGAAGGAATTGAATAAAACAGCATCATGTACGTATATCAACCAAACAGAGTCAAATTAACATTCAGACAATAAAACATGTAAATAAATAAATAAATAAATGTTTAAAAAGCCAACATCACATCAAAGCCAGTCGAGAAAATGTGTTTTAACAGTATATATATATATATATATATATATATATATATATATATATATATATATATACAATATGTTCCCACAGACATAGACAGGCAGTGGTACTTTAGTTCTGTCAATCACTTATCAGGTATTAACCCTGAAAAACAACAGATGACAGGAATGAACATACAATATTAGTCATAAATATGCTAAAAGCTTGTTAAAGGTTAATATAATATAGGTATAGGAGAAAGCAACGTTTACCCACAGGTGGTAAAAAGCATAAAACCTCCTTTTAATGCATTTTAATGAACTTTAATGCATTTTAATGTATTTTAATACACATTGGCAGTTTAATACATTAGCACTTTTTAAGTATTGAACTGCACATTTAATTTTTTTAAACCACGGTGTGTGTATATACACGGTTTTTTTTTTTTAACTCTGCTGATATTGTATTATGTATATGTATTCTATTCTATTCAGTTCTATTCTATTCTATGCTATGTATTATAGTCTATTCAAATACTGTTTAATTTCTGTTTAATTACTTAAAGATATAACATCATGTCGCATATAAACTTTAAAAATACAGATAACCTCTGACCTGACGTAGTCCAAGCTCTGTCCATCGGTCCAGAAGCAGAACAAAGACAACAGAACTAACCCAACCCGGGTTAGCATTTTACCCAACTCGGTACCCGAGCCCAAAAAGGTCCAGTTCGTTCAAATAAAACAAGTTACTGTTGTTGTTTGACTAACGGTTGAAACACATTCTACAAAATCACAGACAGTAAAAGAGGAAAAACAATGCGTATTAACTAAGTTTTACGGAGTTTAATTCTTTCTAATTTGAGTTTAATTCGTATAAAAACAAACAAAAAAAGTTCAAATAAAACACGAGGAGTCGATTAATTCCATTAAAAACATGAAATGTTCGGTTCAAGAGTGAAAGTCGTTACGTTAAAAAAAATTAAAATACATAAAAGTAACAAAAACTTACAACAAAAATACTCATGTACGCGTGCGTCGTGCGCTCGTGCGCTCGTGCCCGGTCCACCGTCAGTGAGTGGCTGAGTCAGACTGGTATCCACGTGCACTCTCTGATTGGTAGTTGATGTGCGGAACCGGGAGAACGGTGGGGTGGGAAGACTTTTACTACTGCACCATCTGCTCCTGGTGTTCTGTGGGAAGACTTGGAACAAATGTAGTCATTAATAAACACCTTTCCTCTGTTGAATTGATTCAGTTGAACATTAAAAATTGAAAAAGAAAAAAAAATATGGTAAAAAAAAAACCAAACAAACAAACAAGCCAAGCATGTTAAAAAGGAGTGGGTGGAAGTGAACACACTTTTGACTCGATTAACTTTTCTAATAAAATACCTTCCTCCAAAAGAAAAAGAACACTACATTCATACAGGTGGAAATAACTCAGTAAAAGTACTTCATTACTGTACTGAAGTAGACTTTTTAGGTCGCTGTACTTTACTGGAGTATTTATTTTTCTGGAAACTTTTTACTTTTTCTCCCTACATTTTGTTCATAAATATTTGTACTTTATACTCTTTACATTTATATAAATATATGTACTTTATGCTCTTTACATTTATATAAACATATGTACTTTATGCTCTTTACATTTATATAAATATATGTACTTTATACTCTTTGCATTTATATAAATATCTGTACTTTATACTCTTTATATTTATTTTAATATATGTACTTTATACTCTACATTTATATAAATATATGTACTTTATACTCTTTACATTTATATAAATATCTGTACTTTATACTCTTTACCTTTATATAAATATATGTACTTTATACTCTTTCCTTTTATATAAATATTTGTACTTTATAATCTTTACATTTATATAAATATTTGTACTTTATACTCTTTACTTTTTCAAACTAGACAGAATGTTAAAATGCTAAATCACTTCAGAGGGAAAATCAGAATAACTGACTTTCTATATCATAATTATGATATAGAACGTTATACCAATTTTGCAATTTTAGCTCATAATTTTAGCTCATTTTCCTTATAATTATACATTTCTTTCTCTCACAATGTTGACTTTGTATTTCATGATGACTTTGTATCTCAATTGTGACCCCCCCCCCCCCTTTTTCTTAAATGTTCTGTCCATCCACTAAACTGAGTAACTGTTACCTGATCAAACATATTTTCTACACACTAATGTACTTTTAAGGCCTTTATTTTTGGATATTTTTGAAACTTTTCTGATCTTTCCTGGTTAAATAAGTATTTCATCCATTGGGAAAAAAGAAAAATGAAAATGCATTTTTACTTTTGTACTTTATTATAGTTATAGTTAACTTTTACTTCAGTAAAGGAGTTGAATCAGTACTTCTACTTTTACCTGAGTATTTTTAATGCAAGTAACTGTAATTCTACTTAAGTACAGAATGTGAGTACTTTGACAACCTCTGACAACAAGTGAGTGAAAAGGAAATTCATTTCCAGTTCATTTTCTGTTCACTGAATAGAACGTTAAGGTTAAGACCACATCAAATTAACTGTTTATTCACTCATTCAATTTAATATTAATAACACATTTTTATCCTGTCTAGAGAAATCCATGACTTTTCCAAAACCTTTCTAGGTCTGGAATGTGCATTTTTCAAATTCCAAAACTTTTCCAGGTCTTTCCATGAACATCCAAAGACTGTTGTCGGCAGCAGCGTATCCTGTCTGTTTTAACATTTGACGGAACATCCTTAACATTCCTCAGTGACATCTGACTGTTGATGATGTTCTGTAGAAACACTAACCCTGAGGGAAAAAGGAGGGCTATACATGGGTTCTCAAGTGGAGGGACGAGGACCCCTGGGGGTACGTGGAGGTACTGCAGGGGGCACGTGAAGCTTTTCACATAAAAAAGGACCATATTTTCCGCACTATAAGGAACACTGGACTATGAGGAACACTGGACTATTATGAACAGTGGACTATGAGGAACACTGGACTATGAGGAAAACTGGACTATTATGAACAGTGGACTATGAGGAACACTGGACTATGAGGAACACTGGACTATAAGGAACAGTGGACTATTATGAACAGTGGACTATGAGGAACACTGGATTATAAGGAACACTGGATTATAAGGAATAGTGGACTATGAGGAACACTGGACTATGAGGAACACTGGACTATAAGGAACAGTGGACTATAAGGAACACTGGACTATAAGGAACACTGGATTATAAAGAATAGTGGACTATTATGAACACTGGACTATAAGGAACACTGGACTATGAGGAACACTAGACTATGAGGAACACTGGACTATAAGGAACACTGGACTATGAGGAACACTGGACTATAAGGAACACTGGATTATAAGGAACAGTGGACTATTATGAACAGTGGACTATGAGGAACACTGGATTATAAGGAACACTGGATTATAAGGAATAGTGGACTATGAGGAACACTGGACTATAAGGAACACTGGATTATAAGGAACAGTGGACTATTATGAACAGTGGACTATGAGGAACACTGGATTATAAGGAATAGTGGACTATTATGAACACTGGACTATAAGGAACACTGGACTATGAGGAACACTGGACTATAAGGAACACTGGATTATAAGGAACACTGGACTATGAGGAACACTAGATTATGAGGAACACTGGACTATAAGGAACACTGGACTATGAGGAACACTGGACTATAAGGAACACTGGATTATAAGGAACAGTGGACTATTATGAACAGTGGACTATGAGGAACACTGGACTATAAGGAACAGTGGACTATGAGGAACACTGGATTATAAGGAATAGTGGACTATTATGAACACTGGACTATAAGGAACACTGGACTATGAGGAACACTGGACTATAAGGAACACTGGATTATAAGGAACACTGGACTATGAGGAACACTAGATTATGAGGAACACTGGACTATAAGGAACACTGGACTATGAGGAACACTGGACTATAAGGAACACTGGATTATAAGGAACAGTGGACTATTATGAACAGTGGACTATGAGGAACACTGGACTATAAGGAACAGTGGACTATGAGGAACACTGGATTATAAGGAACACTGGACTATGAGGAACACTGGACTATAAGGAACACTGGATTATAAGGAATAGTGGACTATTATGAACAGTGGACTATGAGGAACACTGGACTATAAGGAACAGTGGACTATGAGGAACACTGGATTATAAGGAACACTGGACTATGAGGAACACTGGACTATAAGGAACACTGGATTATAAGGAATAGTGGACTATTATGAACACTGGACTATAAGGAACACTGGACTATGAGGAACACTAGACTATGAGGAACACTGGACTATAAGGAACACTGGACTATAAGGAACACTGGATTATAAGGAACACTGGACTATTATGAACAGTGGACTATGAGGAACACTGGACTATGAGGAACACTGGACTATAAGGAACACTGGATTATAAGGAACAGTGGACTATAAGGAACACTGGATTATAAGGAACAGTGGACTATTATGAACAGTGGACTGTGAGGAACAGTGGACTATGAGGAACAGTGGATTGTAATGAACAGTGGACTATTATGAACAGTGGACTATGAGGAACACTGGATTATTAGGAACACTGGATTATAAGGAATAGTGGACTATTATGAACAGTGGACTATGAGGAACAGTGGACTATGAGGAACAGTGGATTGTAATGAACAGTGGACTGTAAGGAACACTGGACTATAATCAACACTGGACTATGAGGTGTTTTTACTGCCCCCAAGGCCTACATAGCCAAAATCTAATTACAAATAAATGTATAATGCTAGAAAAAAAGGGGGGGAATAAATAATAAATAGTGTATAATATATAAAAGAAACAAGAAATGTACAATATTAAAGAACAATAATAAATAATATAAATAAATTAGGAAATATAATAAAAGTGGGTGTTATGTGTTCGTAAAGTTCATAAAACACATGGCATGCAAGCAACTAACACGTACACTTGGAGCATGCAGATAGAATAAAAACAAATATATTTGGGATAAAAAGACAGTGATACAAATTCAATAAACATAAAAGCATGCACATAAGCAATCACATTAAAGACCACATAAAAAAAGCCACAGAGGGATTATATATAAAAATTAGAAAAAATGCCAGGGCCTCTTCCATATTTTCATCTAATATGATTCCGACTACCTTACTGATTTCAGGGCTAAATTTGGGACCCTTACTGTTGTGTCAGAGTGGCGAAAATCGACACTCTTACTCAGTGAGATGCCAGGTTTGAGTCAGAGGTGGATCCAACTCTCTATTCCATTGCAGGGCCAAACAAGACCCACAAACCCTTTGCGCTGCCAGGGCCTCTTCCATATTTACATCTATTATGATACAGATGACCTTTTGACCTCTGAAAATGGAGTGTTAGAGACAGGGGACATACGTCTACTTGAAGTGCTTGACTAACTGGTTGCAATAGGCTGCTCATTGGCCTCCTTCCATCAGCAATTTAGGTGATGGGAGGGTATGAACTCATTCCACATTTACATTCCACAATTTCACATTTTCATCTATTACTATACAGATGACATTTTGACCTCTATAAAATGGAAACGGAAAGAGCTAGGGATACGGGGACACCTGTTCTCCAATGCTCCAAGAGGGGTGTATATCATATGTGAAAATCAAGGTTTTATCTCAACTTTTTTTTTGACTCCCAATGGATTTTTACCTGCTGTCAGGCCTCTGGGACTTATAGCCCTCTACCCCTGTGGTCTTAATTTTTTTGGTGAGGGATCACTCGGCCATACTCGGCCGTAGTAAGTCGAGCTTGGTATCGACGGAAAGGTCTCGCTGAGCTTTACCAGACCCAATTGGAAAAACACTTGTACCCCTTTTCTTTTCGAGAGCCAGGGGGCGCTAACCTATTGAGATTTCGACTTCTTTCAAGTGGCGTATCTCTTGAACGGAAGCACTTGGGGAGTTGGGGCATATATCATTGGAAAGGTCTCTACTAGTTCTATTACATATGTTAAGGGCATCTAAGTGTCGCTATTCCGTAACCATGGCAATGATTACCATTGCAACCATAAGCATGGCAACGGTTGCCATAGCAACGGTTATCATAGTAGGGTTACCAAAGCAACCGTTTCCATGGCAACTGTAACCATGGCAACCGTTGCCAAAGCAACGGTTACCATAGCAACCGTTACCATAGCAACCATTTCAATGGCAACCGTTTCCAAAGCAACTGTAACCATGGCAACGATTACCATAGCAACCATAACCATGGCAACGATTACCATAGCAACCATTTCCATAGCAACCGTAACCATGGCAAAATTTACCATGGCAACCATAACCATGGCAACAATTGCCATAGCAACCATAACCATGGCAACGATTACCATAGCAACCATAACCTTAGCAACCGTTTCCATGGCAACCGTAACCATGACAACTGTTTCCATAGCAACAGTTACTGTAGCAACGGTTACCATAGCAATGGTTACCATAGCAACCGTTTCCATAGCAACCGTAACCATGGCAAAATTTACCATAGCAACCATAACCATGGCAATGATTGCCATTGCAACCGTAACCATGGCAACAGTTGCCATAGCAACGGTTACCATAGCAATGGTTACCATAGCAACCAATTCCATGGCAACCGTTTCCATACCAACCGTAAACATAGCAATGGTTACCATAGCAACCGTAACCATGGCAATGGTTACCATAGCAACAGTTACCATAGCAACAGTTATCATAAAAACAATTTCCATAGCAACCGTAACCATGGCAACGGTTGCCATAGCAACGGTTGCCATAGCAACGGTTGCCATAGCAACGGTTACCATAGCAACCATTTCCATAGCAACCGTAACCATGGCAATGTTTACCATAGCAACCATAACCATGGCAACGATTACCATTGCAACCGTAACCATGGCAACCGTTTCAATCGCAACCATTTCCATAGCAACTGTAACCATAGCAACCGTTACCATAGCAACAGTTTCCATGGCAACATTTCGCAACCGTAACCATAGCAACGGTTGCCATGACAACAGTTGCCATGGCAATGGTTGCCATACCATTGGTTGCCATAGCAACGGTTGCCATGGCAACGGTTGCCATGGCAACGGTTGCCATAGCAATGGTTGCCATACCATTGGTTGCCATAGCAACGGTTGCCATGGCAACGGTTGCCATAGCAATGGTTGCCATATCAACCGTAACCATAGCTAATGCTAGCATGCTAATGCTAGCATGCTAATGCTAGCATGCTAATGCTAGCATGCTAATGTTAGCATGCTAATGCTAGCATGCTGGTGTTAGCATGCTAATGCTAACATGCTAATGCTTGCATGCTAATGTTAGCATGCTAATACTAACATGCTAATGCTAGCATGCTAATGCTAGCATGCTAATGTCAGCATGCTAATACTAACATGCTAATGCTTGCATGCTAATGTTAGCATGCTAATGCTAACATGCTAATGCTAGCATGCTAATGCTAGCATGCTAATTGCAGATTGCCATGGCAACGGTTGACATATAAACTGTAACCATAGCAACGGTTGCCATAGCACCGGTTGCCATAGCAACGGTTGCCATAGCAACGGTAAATGTGGAATGTGGAATTTGGAATATAGATGTAAATGTGGAATGTGGAATTTGGAATATAGATACAAATGTGGAATGTGGAATATAGATACAAATGTGGAATGTGGAATTCACTATATAGATACAAATGTGGAATGTGGAATATAGATACAAATGTGGAATTGTGGAATTCACTATATAGATACAAATGTGGAATGTGGAATATAGATACAAATGTGGAATTTGGAATTCACTATATAGATACAAATGTGGAATTGTGGAATTCACTATATAGATACAAATGTGGAATTGTGGAATTCACTATATAGATACAAATGTGGAATGTGGAATATAGATACAAATGTGGAATTTGGAATATAGATACAAATGTGGAATTGTGGAATTCACTATATAGATACAAATGTGGAATGTGGAATATAGATACAAATGTGGAATGTGGAATTTGGAATATAGATACAAATGTGGAATTGTGGAATTCACTATATAGATACAAATGTGGAATTGTGGAATATAGATACAAATGTGGAATGTGGAATATAGATACAAATGTGGAATGTGGAATTTGGAATATAGATACAAATGTGGAATTGTGGAATTCACTATATAGATACAAATGTGGAATGTGGAATATAGATACAAATGTGGAATGTGGAATTTGGAATATAGATACAAATGTGGAATTGTGGAATTCACTATATAGATACAAATGTGGAATGTGGAATATAGATACAAATGTGGAATGTGGAATTTGGAATATAGATACAAATGTGGAATTGTGGAATTCACTATATAGATACAAATGTGGAATTGTGGAATATAGATACAAATGTGGAATGTGGAATTTGGAATATAGATACAAGTGTGGAATTAACATGCTAGCATTAAATAGATACAAAATTGGAATGATTCCATAATTACATCTATTATTAAAAAGTCATTAAATAAATCCAAAATTGGAATGATTCCATAATTCGATTCCATAATTACATCTATTATTTACTGCGCCACCTGGTGGTTGGAGGCTAAAATTGCAATTTTTAAAAATAGCTAAAAAGTAGCTCGCTACGTCCGGAAAAATACGCCGAACACAATGGTGCAGGTTAGGGCTCTTTAAATTTTTTAGGGTCCGAGAAAAAAAATCGCTTCCATAATTCCAGATTCGGCAAGTCGTGTTATTCTGTATACGGGGCTCCCGAAACGCGTTTTGGTCTTGGTTAGGGTTAGGGTTAGGGTTAGGGTTAGGGTTAGGGTTAGGGTTAGGGTTAGGTTTTAGGGTTAGAGTTAGGCTTAAATGATGTGCCAAAGTAGACCTTGAGGGCACTGGCCTACGGTTCCGGGCTCTCTCTTCCAAAACCTCATGAAAATAAAAATCAAAATCAAAATCTCCTCCTGTAAACTTAGGGTTATGTGGGTGGGGGATCTGTTGGTATATGGTGTTATGTTAAATGATCAGTGGGAGGGCTCGGTCTCGTCATAGTCCCGGGTCCCAGGGGATACAGCGTCCCAAATCGGGGGGACGGGGAAATGATGTGGGATGAGGAAAACACAAATTAAGGATAAGTGTAAGCTTGTGGACGGGTCTTCCCCAGCGCAGCGCCGCCGCAGCCAGATCCGCTACTGAAGATAGGTCTACTGGATTTCATATTGGCCAAACAAAGACAATCATAGTTATATAAATAAATATATACAAAAAAATATATAAATATAGCTGTCTGCTAGTGTATTGGTAAGGTATTCGTTTTTGCTTTATGCTCATAATTCTTAATATGTCTGTGTGTGGTGGATGTGTGGCTAGATGCAAAGAAAAAGAGGGGAAGAGAAAGGGGGTCAGAAGGGAAAGCAAACAACATGCGTTAAGGTGCAAAACAAATTATTAATAAACAGGCACAAAATCCACACTACTTAACCAAACCATGCAATTTCCAAAGAATATAGTGAACACTTAGGAGACAGCAATCATAAATAACAAATATAGATAGCAAAAACAATTTATTAATACATATATATCAGAGGAGACATAAGAAGACCCAACAGTAAGATGACAAAAAAAGGGGGGGAGGAGGAAAGAGAACGAAAAAGGAAGGGGGAAGAAAACATAGAACAGAAATGACCAAACTTAGGGAGGAAAGGTACATGGGACAGGTTTGTCTTACATCTCCTTTTAGGTTAGATATCAAATTATTTCTCTGTAACGCTTTTAATATGAGATAGGTTAAATCCAATTATAGTTAGTTAATGTATATATATATATAGAAAAATTATTATATTATTGTTAATAATAGAAGCTTTTTATAATAAATAATTGATTAATTAACTGTAGCAAATAAAATGAAAAGGCCTGTTTTGATCCAGCCCTCCTTTTGTGAGGGTCAAATGCGTGCGCTGCGCTGGGGAGGAAAGTCAGTAGGAATTCAGTGAGGCAAAAACTGTCATTTATGTAGGAATTGAATTTATTAAGATGTTTTATTGTCCTGATGGTTAGGCTTTCTTCTTAGGTACATGGGTGTCCTCCGGAGGGAGAGAATCGTGTGGGGGTCAAGGCTGCATCCTCTGGTGACGGAGGGGAGAGAAAGAGTAATTTAGATCCCCTCGGTTCCGTTGTTCTCCGCCAGTCCACTCGAAGACCCCCCATCCTCTCTCCGTCCCCAAGGTTAGGGTTGGGGTTAGAATAGGGGGTAGGGGTTAGAGTTAGGGTAAAGGGTTAGGGTTAGGAGATTAGGGTTAGGAAAAAGGGTTAGGGTTAGGAAAGAGGGTTAGGGAAAAGGGGTTAGGTTTAGGGTTAGGAAAAAGGGTTAGGGTTAGGAAAAAAGGGGTTAGGGTTAGGAAAAAGGGTTAGGGAAAAGGGGTTAGGTTTAGGAAAAAGGGTTAGGGTTAGGGTTAGGAAAAAGGGCTAGGGAAAAGGGGTTAGGTTTAGGGTTAGGAAAAAGGGTTAGGGTTAGGGTTAGGAAAAAGGGTTTGGGAAAAGGGGTTAGGTTTAGGAAAAGGGTTAGGGTTAGGGTTAGGAAAAAGGGTAAGGGAAAAGGGGTTAGGTTTAGGAAAAGGGTTAGGGTTAGGGTTAGGAAAAAGGGTAAGGGAAAAGGGGTTAGGTTTAGGGTTAGGAAAAAGGGTTAGGGTTAGGGTTAGGAAAAAGGGTTAGGGAAAAGGGGTTAGGTTTAGGGTTAGGAAAGAGGGTTAGGATAGAAGGGTTAGGGTTAGGACAGAGGGTAGAGTAAGGGTTAGGGTAAGAAAGAGGTTGGGGTTAGAATAAAAGGGTGGGTAAACCTTAAACAGGGACGGAGGAGCCCAGAGAGAGGGGGACATGTGTGTCTGTGTGGACCAATAATTTGATGCCACCTTGTGGATGGGTGAATGTATTGCGGTGTGGGAATGTTGTCCATGTGTGATCAGTCATGTCTGAGGGGCCGGTCTGAATTTATTAAGGTAATATGTCTAAATTATTGCACCAGTGTTGGAATATGTGTGTAGCTGTGATGGGTGTCCAGTGAATGTTATCAGGTCCAGTAGTGAACTGGTCCTGTGGTAACTCGGCCAAGGATGGGAGGTGACTCCTAATAGTGTCATTGATGACTTGTAAATTATCTTTCTGGGGCCGTGCTAGTGCTGGGGAAAAGTTAATGACCGGGAAGAAAATATCTGCTTTGGGGAAGGTGCGTTTAGCTGCTCTGTGTAGCGCTTTAAGCTGTTTTATCGAGGTCAATTTTGGATGTTGGTCTTTATTATTGATACCTATTGAAAGGATGAGGATTCTGGTGGTGAGGGAAATTGGGGTTTTCTGACAGATTTTTAAAAAATGAAAGAAGTTGGCACCTGGATAACTGTCTATTTGAATTTGGTTGTTAGTGTATGGAGGGATTCTGCTAATGTTGGAATCCCCCAGCACTAGCACGGGCTTAGTTGGTCTGAAATGCCAGTCCTGTATTTTTCTATGGGGTCTGGCTCTATGGATTGTGGGTCTGAACTGAGGTGGAGAGTGGATCAGGACTGTCACCTCCCGATCCTTGGCCGAAGTCTCGTTATCTGTCTGTAAGGGTGAGGTTGGTGGTGTTATATCTAGGTCTGATTGTGTGGGTGTGTCAGTCCCGCGTGGCCCCCAGCTCCCTGGGTGAGGAGGGGGGGTCTCCATGGTTGTGGAGACTGGCGGGGCTTCAGGTTCTGGGGACCCGGGGTCGGAGAGCGGGCCCTCCTCACTGGGGGTCTGCTGGTGCGGAGTCAGGGTGGATTGATGTGGAGTGATACTGGTGGGTGGGTCTATGGGAAGAGGTGAGCTAGACGGAGGGGGAGGGAGGGGCCCAGTCTCTGTTCTGTGTGCCACCTTCTCAACTAAGGAGGTGAGTGGGCCTAGGTACAAGGACCGTTGGTACGGTGCTTTTGACCTAGGGCGGGGAGGAGCGTTGTCCCTCTCCTGTTGTGTGTATGTTGTGTTTGTTTGTCTGGGAGTAGGCTGAGTGTCTGTAATCTGATGGGGTGGTGAATTGGTAGGTGTGTGTCCGTCTGTGGTGAATCCTAGTGAGGTTATTGCTGTTTGGATGGTCTGCTGTTGAAGTCTGTGTGTGAATCTCTTTTTGGCCCAGCCAATAGCTATATTTAAAGCTTGGTGGTCTGGGGTTGTATTCTGTAAGGATGAAATGATGGATGTGATAGAGGAGGTGTAATGTGTCTGGAGTATATGCAAAGTGTTATTTAGCCACTGTGTTGTGTTTGAAGTCAATTTGTGTTGAGTTTCTATTGTAGGCACTGCAGGTTTGATAAATGTTGTCAAACGGTGTACCTGTTTCTGCATGCCAGTAGGGGGAGTGAGTGTACTGATGGATGTGTCTATTATGTGTTGGTGATGTGTAGCCTGTATCAGTTTGAAGTATAGTTTGCTCATCTGTCTGGTTTCTGCGCTGGGTGGCCCCGTGAGTGTATGTGTATGTGGCTGGATAGCATGTGTGTGTGTGTGTGCATGTGTGTCCCTCCTCCTGTATCGGCTGTCGTTAAATCCATGTGGTATGTGTGTTAGTGAGGTGGAATGATGTGTGTGTGTGTGTGCCCTAAGTGTGTAGTTATTGTTAAGCATGTCCCTTTGGCTCCCTGGCACGTCCTGAACCCTGTGATAAAAACAGCATTAAAACAGTGGTGGAGAGGGGTCCTACCTCCTTAAAGAGTTGGTCCGGATTCTCCTGGTCCTGGTCCTGGTCCTGATCCTGGTCCTGGTATTGATAGGTTGTCCGGAGGATCTGGTGTCCTTTAGTGTGGTCCGGAGCTTTCTGGTCCTGGTCCTGGTTCAGGTAGACGCTGCAGGGGTCCGGTGTCCTTGATCCTGGACTCAAAAGCTCAGGCAGTGCAGGTAAACGGATCGGAGTCCGGGGTGTTGGACCCCGTCACACACTGTTAAAACTCAACTTTATTGTTTAAAAGCCGAATTAAAAACCCAACAAGGGTAAAATAAGAGGTTGGTAAAAGCTATAGTAAAAAGGGCTCGGTGTCGTGCCGGAGAGCCAAAATTAAAAAACCTGACGTTTCGCAGAGGTGCTGCTTCATCAGAGGTTAATGGGACAGTGATGTGTTAGGGTTAGGGTTAGGGTTAGGGTTAGGGTTAGGGTTAGGGTTGGGTTAGGGTAGGGTTAAACTCGGGATCCAGTGATCTTTTGGTGCACTGGCCTACTGGCGCGAGCCTCTCTTTATTTCTTTATTTTGTCTTTTTCCTGTTTTTTTATTTTTTTGTCCGTTGTGTTGTGTTTATAGGCCCCGGTGGGGGGTCTACTCTGGCGCTCAATGGGGTCCGGGGACGGCCATATCAGTGGGTGTGGGGTAAAACAATAAAAAACTAATAAATTTGAAATATGAGATAATTAAGATATAAAAATATATTGATCCTTTATACTAATAATAATAATAATAATAATGATAATTCTTATGGTTTTATGGACACATACAATATATATATATATATATATACATATATGTATATATATATATATATATACACACACATATATACATACAAACACACACACATATATATATATATATATGTATATACATACATACATACATACATACATACACATACAAACACACACACACACACACACACACACACACACACACACATATACACACACACACACACACACACACACACACACATACACACACACACACACATATATATACACTTACATATAAAGATTAGAATAGGGAAGTAGACTGAATTAAATAGGACAACTGGAAATAATAGTAATATAAAAAAATATAATGACACAATAATAAATTATATGATAATAAACATATTAAAAAGATTCCAAAACATGCATAGAAATCCGACAAACATAGCAACATGCAAAAACATATGAGAAAAACACACTGGGACACATAAAGAGACTTAATTTATAACGAAGAAATTATTTACTTAAAAGAAGAACACATGGAAAACAATGATAATTCATTATAGGTGTCATATTAAATCTGATAATGCTCATAATAATGTGAAGTACAAGTGTTAATAATAAATTAATCACACTGGTACTAGTAATAATAATCTAAAAAGATATTAATGATAATGAGGAAGAGAATAATACTAATGATAATAAAAATAGTAATAATAATAATAATAATAATAATAATAATGATAATAATGGCAGTAAACGATCAAGGTGATGTTAGTCGTGATGTTGCCTGATAAGGAGAGGGGGGAAAAAAAGGGAGGGGGGGGGGGGGGGGGGGGGAAGAAAGGAGGGGGGGCTCCGCTATAGTAGCCCCCGGCCCCTGAGCAGCGCCAGAGAGAGGAGGAGATTGGGAAATGAGGGGTGGATTGAGGGAAGATGTTTTTTATATTTGTTTTATTTTAGGAGGTGGTCTTTGGTTTGATCTCGGGGAGTCGCTGTGAGTCTCAGGGCCCCCTCTGGGGCCAATCCGGGCCCTCCGGAGCCAGGGGGAAGGTCATTGAGTCCCCCCGGTGTTGTTGTCCCCAGTCTCTCTATCCACTGCCTCTCCGCTCTTCTCCTCTGTCCCACAGTCCAGTTAGTATTTGCCTCCAGTCCCGTGATGGTTAGGTGATCTGGAGAGTGCTGCTGGAAGTGTGTAACTAGAAGTGTTGTGCGTTGTGCCCGTCCTATGCTATAAAGGTGCTGTTTGAGTCTGGTGAGTAAGGTGTGCCTGGTCTCCCCTATATAGTGCTTATTACAGATAGTGCAAGTGATGATATAGACTATATTGCTGTGTCGGAGTGAGTAGTGACCAAATGGTGGGTGGGAGGAGTGGCTGTAGGGGTTAAAAATGAATTTCCTGTGCCTGTACAGCCTCTCCTCCGTGGTAGTGGTGTTGGGGTTGTGGGGGGTGAATGCTGATTTAACTAGGAGCTGTTGCAGGTTGGGGTTTCTTTTGTGGGCAGAGATGAGTCTGGTGCGTTGAATGGCCGGGTTATGCAGTTGATTGGTGAGGAAGTGTCTCTTTATTGTTAATTGGAGTTGCGTGGTGCGATGAGAAAATGTGGAGACCAGTGGAAGGAGGTGGGTTGTGGATGCAGGGCTAGCGTTAAGGGGGTCGGGGTTAGGGTTAGGATTAGAATTAAGATTGAGGTTAGGGTTAGAATGAAGATTAGGGTTAGGGTTAGAATTGGGATTGAGGTTAGGGTTAGAATGAAGATTAGGGTTAGGATTAGAATAGGGATTGAGGTTAGGGTTAGAATGAAGGTTGGGGTTAGGATTAGAATTGAGATTGAGATTAGGGTTAGAATGAAGGTTAGGGTTAGAATAAGGATTGAGGTTAGGGTTAGAATGAAGGTTAGGGTTAGGATTAGAATTGAGATAAAGGTTAGGGTTAGAGTTAGGGTCCAGTGTGGAGTTAGAATAGGGTACAGAATTGGGGTCAGAGGTGGGGGTTGTGACTGTAATGTTGTGATCTGGGTGAGTGGGAGCGAGACTGGCCAATGTGCTATTTTTGATAGTCCTGAGGAATCTTTTGCTATAATGTCTGAGTCTAAGATGATGAAAAAGAATGCGGATGGAGTCTTGTAAGTCTGCGTGTAAGGATGAAATGCGGTGAAATCTGATAATCTGTGATTTTATTATACCTTTGAAGGTGTGTTTGGGATGGTAGCTGGATTTATGTAATAACGCGTGTGTATCTGTTGGTTTGAAGAAGACTTTGGTGAGTAATATTTTATTGTTGTTGTGTGTATTATGAAAAAAAACTGTAGTGTCGAGAAAGTTAACCTGTTGTGTGTCTATTGTATGTGTGATTTTTATGGTTTTGTGATGATTATTAAGTGTGTCTATAAACTGCTGGAATTGAGGGATAGTGTGGGGCCAAATACCTATTATGTCGTCTAAAAAGCGGAGGTAAAGTGATGGGCGTAAAGGGCATTTGGCCAGGGCTTCTCGCTCCCACTCACCCATATAGATGTTTGCATAGGACGGTGCGTATCTTTGGCCCATGGCTGTTCCGCTGACCTGTAGATAGTGTTGGTTGTTAAATAGAAAGTCATTATTTGTTAGACAGAGTGTGAGTAATTCCAAAAGTTCTTGATCTGGTCTGTTTGGGTCTGGGAATCTGTCCATGAGGGTACGGACTGCCTGGAGTCCTAGTTTTGTGTCAATGTTGGTATAAAGGCTTGTGATGTCTATTGTAAACAAATGAGCGTGAAGCGGAACAGCCATGGGCCTAATAATCTCTAAGAAGTGGTAGGTGTCTTTGATGAAGCTGGGGTGTCTCCTGGAGAGGGGGTTAAGGAAATGATCAATATATTGGGAGATGTTATAAGAGGCACTGTTACAGTCTGATACAATCGGTCTGCCGGGGGGAACTTCATGGGGGACTGTCCATGTTGTGGGGTGTTTGTGTATTTTTGGTAAGAGATAAAACTGTCTGGGGCGGGGTTGATCTGGTCCGGATAAATAGTGCAACTGTTTGATGTTAATATAATTTTTATTTTTAAGTGTTTGTAATATAGAACGGATTTGTGTTTGTGTATTGTGTTGAATGGATTCTGGAATGGGTTGATAGTGTGCTGTATTGGATAATTGACGATTTGCTTCTGTTAAATATTGATTTCTGTCCATGATGACTGTTTTGGATCCTTTGTCTGCCGGTTTGATGGTGATGTTGGGGTTATGAATGAGTTGCTGGAGGGCCCTGCGTTCCTGGATGGAAAGATTATCAGGAATATCCTGGGTTAATCTATAGGAACGCAGGGCCCTTTTGCTCTGTGAAATGAAATGTTTAGTGGGTGTTGAGAGTGAGTTTATTGTAGGTTCCCAATTGGATGGATGTGTGAAAGGTGCACGGGTGAAGTCAGAGTGGGGGTGAAAGTGATCTAAAATTTTGAGGCGGCGGTGGAATCTATGGAAGTCCCCCTGAAGTTCCCCCCAGTCGAATTTGGTGGGGCGTGGGATGAATGATAAACCCCTCTCCAGGAGACCCCGCTGGGCCGGGGACAGGGAGAAAAGCCTGGAGAGATTGAGGACACTTGAGGTTTGGTCCTCCGAGTCCGGTTTATGGTACTGGTCTGGGTCAGAGTGAATGCTGTCTGGGGGGGCCGGGTTAGGGTTCAGTGGATTTTTAAATTTAGAAGTCTGCACCAGTGTTGTAGGATGTGAGTGGCCGTGGTGGGTGTCCAGTGAATGTGATCCGGTTCTGTGCGGAAGAGGTCCTGCGGTAGTCCGGCCAGGGACGGAAAGTGGGTCATAATTGTGTTGTTGATGATGGTTAGGTTGTTTTTTTGGGTCTGTGTTAGTGCTGGAGAGAAGTTGATGATAGGGAAGTATATATCTGCGTTGGGGAATGTTTCTTTAGCTAACCTGTATAATGATTTCAACTGTTTGACTGAAGTCTGTTTGGGGTCCTGGTCCTTGTTGTTTAATCCAATTGAGAGAATTAAAATTTTGGTTGTGGGGGAGATGGGGGTTTTCTGACAGATTTTTAGGAAATGGTATAAATTTGCACCCGGATAACTGTCTAGCTGAATATGGTTATTGGTGTGAGGGGGGATTCTATTGATATTGGAGTCCCCCAGCACTAACACAGACCTCCTTGGTTTGAAGTGCCAGTCCTGCAGTTTGCGGTGCGGTCTGGCCAGGTGGTAGGTGGGTTTTATGGTGGAGTTGGATTTAGGTGGGTGATTAAAAATTGGGGGGTCTTGTGGATTGGGGTCAGGGGTTCTAAGGGCTCCGGGGACCGGATCAGAGCAGTCGCTGGGCATGGCCCCCCGTTGAGGTTGAGTAGAGGGTTCAGATAGGGTTTTCAGTGCGGCCATGTTGGCCCTTGGGTTCCCAATCATCATGTTGTTATTACCCTCACTCTGTTTTGTTTTTACATGGGGGGTCTGCCCTGCCGCCCTGCTCGTCCGGCCGCCCGCGCCCTCTGTGGGAGGTGGAGAAAGGGGAGATATTTGATCCTGGGTTATTATAGCAACATTGGAATTAATCAGTGTTCTATTGTTGGGGTGGTCTATGTGTTGTATGGATATGTTGTTATTTACCTGGGGCGGGGGGTGGATCTGAACGCCCACTTTCCGTTCCTTGGCCGAAAGGTTGGGTTGTGTCTGAGTGGGTGGGGCTGCTGGGGGCGTGGCTGAGTGGTTGGTGTTGTGCTGGAATGAGGTAGATGGAGGTTTAATGGGTCCAGTACGGGTCGTGATTTGGTTGTGGTCCTTGTGTGTGTCTGTCTGTGTCCCCAATCTCTCCGTGCTGGGAGAGGCAGTCTCTGTAGACCTGGGGACCAGGGGGACCAATGGCTCCGGTGTAACGGGGACCGGGTCCAGGTTTTCCTCAACCGGGGTCCGCCGGACCCGGCCCGAGCGCACTAAACGGGGTGAGGGGGCGGGGGCGCCCCTCCCGGGAGGCTCTGATGGAGGGTTGGGTGGGAGGCTGGACGCCGTCAAACTGTGTGCTATATCGGACGTGGTGGAAGAGTGTGAGTCCACTGAACGGGGAGCGAGGGGCGGGATCAGTCCGTGGCTGCGTGCGGAGGTGACGTGCGTCACCGTTTCAGCCAGGGTGCTCCGCGGACCCAGGTATAAGGACAATTTGTATGGAGCTGCCGCCCTGGGAAGGGGGGGATAGGTCTCATCCCTCTCCCGCTGAGTGTGTGTGGTGTCTGTAGTGGCCGGGATAAGAGGGATAATCGGGGGTGCTGCTGAAACAGGTGAACCGGCTGAGGTGGGGCTATGTGTGGTGCATGCTAATGTCTGTTTAACTGTATGTATGGTGTGATCCGTTAATTTATTCCTGTATCTTTTCCCGGCCCAGCCAATGGCTATTTGCAGGGCCAGGGGGTCTGGGTTCAAGGCTCGAATAGCCGTTATTGTGGTTGTTGTGGTTGTTGTATAATGTGTATGTAATATGTCCAATACGTTATTTAACCACTGTTCTGTATTTGTTGTAATTTGGCTTTGAGTGTCTGGTGTAGGAGCTGCCGGTTTAATAAATGATGTCAGCCGGTTCACCTGTCTCTGCATGCCTGCGGGGGGAGTTTTGTTGGAAATGCATGTTTCTAGCAACTGTCGGTGATGTGTAATCTGTATGAGGCGGAAATAAAGTTTGCTAATATGTCTGGTTTCTGCTGAAGGTGGTCCGGTAAGAGAAGTGGAGTTCTTATGAGGTTCGGTGTTCTGAGTGGAAGTGTATGTCTGTGTATGCGTTCTGAGTGTGCCCTTTCCCCTGTATGTCCCTCCCGTCCTGTGTGAAAGGCGTGTGTGTGATTGCGGTGTGTAGTTTTGTGTGTGTGTGTGTAACATCTTGTGTGTGCGTAATGCGCAGGGTGCCCAATCCTAGTCCCGTGGTCCCCCGGCTCAAACCCGGTCCCTGTAAAAAAGCACAAGTGTGCATGAGTGAAGGGTCCTACCTGAGCCCAGGACGCCCCAGGTCCGCTCCTCCAGAAGGGGTCTTCCCGGTCCAGAAGAGTCCGCTGTGGAGCCGCCGTCCGCTCAGGTGGTCTTGTCTGATCCTCCTGCGGGGCCGCTATCAGCTGTTGCTGGTCTGTCGGATCCACGTTGGTGCTGTGGTCCTCCGGCTCCTGATGGTGGGCTGGAGCTCAGAGGTACAGGCAGTGAGCAGAGTCGAGGGTTAGGGTTAGGGTTAGGGTTAGGGTTAGGGTTAGTGGATTATATATGGGAGACCAAGGGATAACCCTAGGAAACCCGGTGCACTAGCCTTTCCTCCCACTCACAAACTAACAAGCAACCGTCTGAACCAACCCCAGGTCGGGTGTAAAGTGTCGTGGTCTGTTACCGTGTGTTGCTTGTCTGAAGGTTTAGTTGAAACTGTTTAAAGTTTTCCCACCCGTTTGCTTTTTATAGGAGCGCGACGCGTTTCGATCTATTTGGATCTTCTTCAGGCACATGTATTCTTTCTTTTCCCCTTGGTAAGTATTTCTTTCTTTTACAGGTTCTTCTGGTAAGTATTTTCTTTCTTTTACAGGTTCCTCTGGTAAGTATTTCTTTTTCTCTTTCACAGGTTCTACTGGTAAGTATTTCTTTTTCTCTTTTCCACAGGTTCCTCCGGTAAGTATTTCTTTTGTTCTTTCTTTTACAGGTTCTTCTGGTGAGTATTTCTTTCTTTCTTTCTTTTACAGGTTCTTTCTTCCACAGGTTTTCTCTTTATTTCACAGGTAAGTATTAAACGTTTGCCACCGCCACACCTTCTGGTCTATGCATCTGGATAGCCAGCTCCATTCCTCTGTCCCTAACGTGCACAAGCATCTGTCCCTAACATATTTTGCCACCGCCAAAACACACATCTTCAAAGCACAGCCTATTCCGGCTTTCCCTCCCCCAGCTTAAATGAATTCAAACAGTTTAAGTACAGGGTCCTTAGGTTTAGGTCTGGATTTCAGTGTCCTTAGGTTTAGGTCTGGATTTCAGTGTCCTTAGGTTTAGGTCTGGATTTCAGTGTCCTTAGGTTTAGGTCTGGATTTCGAGTGGTTAGGTTTAGGGTTTGATGTAGGTTGAGGTTAGAATTAGTCACATTTGGGGTTAGAGTTAGTCACATTTGGGGTTAGAATTAGTCACATTTGGGTTTAGGTACATTTGGGTTTAGGCACATTTGGGGTTAAATTTAAGTTTAGGCACATTTGGGGTTAATATTAATTACATTTGGGGTTAGTCACATTTGGGGTTAGTCACATTTGGGAATTAAATTAGAGGTCAAAGGTCAATCTTAGGTTTAGGCTCATTTGGGGTTAGTATTAATTACATTTGGGGTTAGTCACATTTGGGGTTAGTCACATTTGGGAATAACATTAGGGGTCAAAGGTCACATTTGGGTTTAGGTTTGCGTCATAGGTCAGGGTCCCAGGGAAGGCCCAGAACGGAAGCCCATCAGCTGCTGTGGAAGGTGGCTCTCGCTGAAAGGTTTGTGGATTATATATGGGAGACCAAGGGATAACCCTAGGAAACCCGGTGCACTAGCCTTTCCTCCCACTCACAAACTAACAAGCAACCGTCTGAACCAACCCCAGGTCGGGTGTAAAGTGTCGTGGTCTGTTACCGTGTGTTGCTTGTCTGAAGGTTTAGTTGAAACTGTTTAAAGTTTTCCCACCCGTTTGCTTTTTATAGGAGCGCGACGCGTTTCGATCTATTTGGATCTTCTTCAGGCACATGTATTCTTTCTTTTCCCCTTGGTAAGTATTTCTTTCTTTTACAGGTTCTTCTGGTAAGTATTTTCTTTCTTTTACAGGTTCCTCTGGTAAGTATTTCTTTTTCTCTTTCACAGGTTCTACTGGTAAGTATTTCTTTTTCTCTTTTCCACAGGTTCCTCCGGTAAGTATTTCTTTTGTTCTTTCTTTTACAGGTTCTTCTGGTGAGTATTTCTTTCTTTCTTTCTTTTACAGGTTCTTTCTTCCACAGGTTTTCTCTTTATTTCACAGGTAAGTATTAAACGTTTGCCACCGCCACACCTTCTGGTCTATGCATCTGGATAGCCAGCTCCATTCCTCTGTCCCTAACGTGCACAAGCATCTGTCCCTAACATATTTTGCCACCGCCAAAACACACATCTTCAAAGCACAGCCTATTCCGGCTTTCCCTCCCCCAGCTTAAATGAATTCAAACAGTTTAAGTACAGGGTCCTTAGGTTTAGGTCTGGATTTCAGTGTCCTTAGGTTTAGGTCTGGATTTCAGTGTCCTTAGGTTTAGGTCTGGATTTCAGTGTCCTTAGGTTTAGGTCTGGATTTCGAGTGGTTAGGTTTAGGGTTTGATGTAGGTTGAGGTTAGAATTAGTCACATTTGGGGTTAGAGTTAGTCACATTTGGGGTTAGAATTAGTCACATTTGGGTTTAGGTACATTTGGGTTTAGGCACATTTGGGGTTAAATTTAAGTTTAGGCACATTTGGGGTTAATATTAATTACATTTGGGGTTAGTCACATTTGGGGTTAGTCACATTTGGGAATTAAATTAGAGGTCAAAGGTCAATCTTAGGTTTAGGCTCATTTGGGGTTAGTATTAATTACATTTGGGGTTAGTCACATTTGGGGTTAGTCACATTTGGGAATAACATTAGGGGTCAAAGGTCACATTTGGGTTTAGGTTTGCGTCATAGGTCAGGGTCCCAGGGAAGGCCCAGAACGGAAGCCCATCAGCTGCTGTGGAAGGTGGCTCTCGCTGAAAGGTTTGTGGATTATATATGGGAGACCAAGGGATAACCCTAGGAAACCCGGTGCACTAGCCTTTCCTCCCACTCACAAACTAACAAGCAACCGTCTGAACCAACCCCAGGTCGGGTGTAAAGTGTCGTGGTCTGTTACCGTGTGTTGCTTGTCTGAAGGTTTAGTTGAAACTGTTTAAAGTTTTCCCACCCGTTTGCTTTTTATAGGAGCGCGACGCGTTTCGATCTATTTGGATCTTCTTCAGGCACATGTATTCTTTCTTTTCCCCTTGGTAAGTATTTCTTTCTTTTACAGGTTCTTCTGGTAAGTATTTTCTTTCTTTTACAGGTTCCTCTGGTAAGTATTTCTTTTTCTCTTTCACAGGTTCTACTGGTAAGTATTTCTTTTTCTCTTTTCCACAGGTTCCTCCGGTAAGTATTTCTTTTGTTCTTTCTTTTACAGGTTCTTCTGGTGAGTATTTCTTTCTTTCTTTCTTTTACAGGTTCTTTCTTCCACAGGTTTTCTCTTTATTTCACAGGTAAGTATTAAACGTTTGCCACCGCCACACCTTCTGGTCTATGCATCTGGATAGCCAGCTCCATTCCTCTGTCCCTAACGTGCACAAGCATCTGTCCCTAACATATTTTGCCACCGCCAAAACACACATCTTCAAAGCACAGCCTATTCCGGCTTTCCCTCCCCCAGCTTAAATGAATTCAAACAGTTTAAGTACAGGGTCCTTAGGTTTAGGTCTGGATTTCAGTGTCCTTAGGTTTAGGTCTGGATTTCAGTGTCCTTAGGTTTAGGTCTGGATTTCAGTGTCCTTAGGTTTAGGTCTGGATTTCGAGTGGTTAGGTTTAGGGTTTGATGTAGGTTGAGGTTAGAATTAGTCACATTTGGGGTTAGAGTTAGTCACATTTGGGGTTAGAATTAGTCACATTTGGGTTTAGGTACATTTGGGTTTAGGCACATTTGGGGTTAAATTTAAGTTTAGGCACATTTGGGGTTAATATTAATTACATTTGGGGTTAGTCACATTTGGGGTTAGTCACATTTGGGAATTAAATTAGAGGTCAAAGGTCAATCTTAGGTTTAGGCTCATTTGGGGTTAGTATTAATTACATTTGGGGTTAGTCACATTTGGGGTTAGTCACATTTGGGAATAACATTAGGGGTCAAAGGTCACATTTGGGTTTAGGTTTGCGTCATAGGTCAGGGTCCCAGGGAAGGCCCAGAACGGAAGCCCATCAGCTGCTGTGGAAGGTGGCTCTCGCTGAAAGGTTTGTGGATTATATATGGGAGACCAAGGGATAACCCTAGGAAACCCGGTGCACTAGCCTTTCCTCCCACTCACAAACTAACAAGCAACCGTCTGAACCAACCCCAGGTCGGGTGTAAAGTGTCGTGGTCTGTTACCGTGTGTTGCTTGTCTGAAGGTTTAGTTGAAACTGTTTAAAGTTTTCCCACCCGTTTGCTTTTTATAGGAGCGCGACGCGTTTCGATCTATTTGGATCTTCTTCAGGCACATGTATTCTTTCTTTTCCCCTTGGTAAGTATTTCTTTCTTTTACAGGTTCTTCTGGTAAGTATTTTCTTTCTTTTACAGGTTCCTCTGGTAAGTATTTCTTTTTCTCTTTCACAGGTTCTACTGGTAAGTATTTCTTTTTCTCTTTTCCACAGGTTCCTCCGGTAAGTATTTCTTTTGTTCTTTCTTTTACAGGTTCTTCTGGTGAGTATTTCTTTCTTTCTTTCTTTTACAGGTTCTTTCTTCCACAGGTTTTCTCTTTATTTCACAGGTTTGTGGATTATATATGGGAGACCAAGGGATAACCCTAGGAAACCCGGTGCACTAGCCTTTCCTCCCACTCACAAACTAACAAGCAACCGTCTGAACCAACCCCAGGTCGGGTGTAAAGTGTCGTGGTCTGTTACCGTGTGTTGCTTGTCTGAAGGTTTAGTTGAAACTGTTTAAAGTTTTCCCACCCGTTTGCTTTTTATAGGAGCGCGACGCGTTTCGATCTATTTGGATCTTCTTCAGGCACATGTATTCTTTCTTTTCCCCTTGGTAAGTATTTCTTTCTTTTACAGGTTCTTCTGGTAAGTATTTTCTTTCTTTTACAGGTTCCTCTGGTAAGTATTTCTTTTTCTCTTTCACAGGTTCTACTGGTAAGTATTTCTTTTTCTCTTTTCCACAGGTTCCTCCGGTAAGTATTTCTTTTGTTCTTTCTTTTACAGGTTCTTCTGGTGAGTATTTCTTTCTTTCTTTCTTTTACAGGTTCTTTCTTCCACAGGTTTTCTCTTTATTTCACAGGTAAGTATTAAACGTTTGCCACCGCCACACCTTCTGGTCTATGCATCTGGATAGCCAGCTCCATTCCTCTGTCCCTAACGTGCACAAGCATCTGTCCCTAACATATTTTGCCACCGCCAAAACACACATCTTCAAAGCACAGCCTATTCCGGCTTTCCCTCCCCCAGCTTAAATGAATTCAAACAGTTTAAGTACAGGGTCCTTAGGTTTAGGTCTGGATTTCAGTGTCCTTAGGTTTAGGTCTGGATTTCAGTGTCCTTAGGTTTAGGTCTGGATTTCAGTGTCCTTAGGTTTAGGTCTGGATTTCGAGTGGTTAGGTTTAGGGTTTGATGTAGGTTGAGGTTAGAATTAGTCACATTTGGGGTTAGAGTTAGTCACATTTGGGGTTAGAATTAGTCACATTTGGGTTTAGGTACATTTGGGTTTAGGCACATTTGGGGTTAAATTTAAGTTTAGGCACATTTGGGGTTAATATTAATTACATTTGGGGTTAGTCACATTTGGGGTTAGTCACATTTGGGAATTAAATTAGAGGTCAAAGGTCAATCTTAGGTTTAGGCTCATTTGGGGTTAGTATTAATTACATTTGGGGTTAGTCACATTTGGGGTTAGTCACATTTGGGAATAACATTAGGGGTCAAAGGTCACATTTGGGTTTAGGTTTGCGTCATAGGTCAGGGTCCCAGGGAAGGCCCAGAACGGAAGCCCATCAGCTGCTGTGGAAGGTGGCTCTCGCTGAAAGGTTTGTGGATTATATATGGGAGACCAAGGGATAACCCTAGGAAACCCGGTGCACTAGCCTTTCCTCCCACTCACAAACTAACAAGCAACCGTCTGAACCAACCCCAGGTCGGGTGTAAAGTGTCGTGGTCTGTTACCGTGTGTTGCTTGTCTGAAGGTTTAGTTGAAACTGTTTAAAGTTTTCCCACCCGTTTGCTTTTTATAGGAGCGCGACGCGTTTCGATCTATTTGGATCTTCTTCAGGCACATGTATTCTTTCTTTTCCCCTTGGTAAGTATTTCTTTCTTTTACAGGTTCTTCTGGTAAGTATTTTCTTTCTTTTACAGGTTCCTCTGGTAAGTATTTCTTTTTCTCTTTCACAGGTTCTACTGGTAAGTATTTCTTTTTCTCTTTTCCACAGGTTCCTCCGGTAAGTATTTCTTTTGTTCTTTCTTTTACAGGTTCTTCTGGTGAGTATTTCTTTCTTTCTTTCTTTTACAGGTTCTTTCTTCCACAGGTTTTCTCTTTATTTCACAGGTAAGTATTAAACGTTTGCCACCGCCACACCTTCTGGTCTATGCATCTGGATAGCCAGCTCCATTCCTCTGTCCCTAACGTGCACAAGCATCTGTCCCTAACATATTTTGCCACCGCCAAAACACACATCTTCAAAGCACAGCCTATTCCGGCTTTCCCTCCCCCAGCTTAAATGAATTCAAACAGTTTAAGTACAGGGTCCTTAGGTTTAGGTCTGGATTTCAGTGTCCTTAGGTTTAGGTCTGGATTTCAGTGTCCTTAGGTTTAGGTCTGGATTTCAGTGTCCTTAGGTTTAGGTCTGGATTTCGAGTGGTTAGGTTTAGGGTTTGATGTAGGTTGAGGTTAGAATTAGTCACATTTGGGGTTAGAGTTAGTCACATTTGGGGTTAGAATTAGTCACATTTGGGTTTAGGTACATTTGGGTTTAGGCACATTTGGGGTTAAATTTAAGTTTAGGCACATTTGGGGTTAATATTAATTACATTTGGGGTTAGTCACATTTGGGGTTAGTCACATTTGGGAATTAAATTAGAGGTCAAAGGTCAATCTTAGGTTTAGGCTCATTTGGGGTTAGTATTAATTACATTTGGGGTTAGTCACATTTGGGGTTAGTCACATTTGGGAATAACATTAGGGGTCAAAGGTCACATTTGGGTTTAGGTTTGCGTCATAGGTCAGGGTCCCAGGGAAGGCCCAGAACGGAAGCCCATCAGCTGCTGTGGAAGGTGGCTCTCGCTGAAAGGTTTGTGGATTATATATGGGAGACCAAGGGATAACCCTAGGAAACCCGGTGCACTAGCCTTTCCTCCCACTCACAAACTAACAAGCAACCGTCTGAACCAACCCCAGGTCGGGTGTAAAGTGTCGTGGTCTGTTACCGTGTGTTGCTTGTCTGAAGGTTTAGTTGAAACTGTTTAAAGTTTTCCCACCCGTTTGCTTTTTATAGGAGCGCGACGCGTTTCGATCTATTTGGATCTTCTTCAGGCACATGTATTCTTTCTTTTCCCCTTGGTAAGTATTTCTTTCTTTTACAGGTTCTTCTGGTAAGTATTTTCTTTCTTTTACAGGTTCCTCTGGTAAGTATTTCTTTTTCTCTTTCACAGGTTCTACTGGTAAGTATTTCTTTTTCTCTTTTCCACAGGTTCCTCCGGTAAGTATTTCTTTTGTTCTTTCTTTTACAGGTTCTTCTGGTGAGTATTTCTTTCTTTCTTTCTTTTACAGGTTCTTTCTTCCACAGGTTTTCTCTTTATTTCACAGGTAAGTATTAAACGTTTGCCACCGCCACACCTTCTGGTCTATGCATCTGGATAGCCAGCTCCATTCCTCTGTCCCTAACGTGCACAAGCATCTGTCCCTAACATATTTTGCCACCGCCAAAACACACATCTTCAAAGCACAGCCTATTCCGGCTTTCCCTCCCCCAGCTTAAATGAATTCAAACAGTTTAAGTACAGGGTCCTTAGGTTTAGGTCTGGATTTCAGTGTCCTTAGGTTTAGGTCTGGATTTCAGTGTCCTTAGGTTTAGGTCTGGATTTCAGTGTCCTTAGGTTTAGGTCTGGATTTCGAGTGGTTAGGTTTAGGGTTTGATGTAGGTTGAGGTTAGAATTAGTCACATTTGGGGTTAGAGTTAGTCACATTTGGGGTTAGAATTAGTCACATTTGGGTTTAGGTACATTTGGGTTTAGGCACATTTGGGGTTAAATTTAAGTTTAGGCACATTTGGGGTTAATATTAATTACATTTGGGGTTAGTCACATTTGGGGTTAGTCACATTTGGGAATTAAATTAGAGGTCAAAGGTCAATCTTAGGTTTAGGCTCATTTGGGGTTAGTATTAATTACATTTGGGGTTAGTCACATTTGGGGTTAGTCACATTTGGGAATAACATTAGGGGTCAAAGGTCACATTTGGGTTTAGGTTTGCGTCATAGGTCAGGGTCCCAGGGAAGGCCCAGAACGGAAGCCCATCAGCTGCTGTGGAAGGTGGCTCTCGCTGAAAGGTTTGTGGATTATATATGGGAGACCAAGGGATAACCCTAGGAAACCCGGTGCACTAGCCTTTCCTCCCACTCACAAACTAACAAGCAACCGTCTGAACCAACCCCAGGTCGGGTGTAAAGTGTCGTGGTCTGTTACCGTGTGTTGCTTGTCTGAAGGTTTAGTTGAAACTGTTTAAAGTTTTCCCACCCGTTTGCTTTTTATAGGAGCGCGACGCGTTTCGATCTATTTGGATCTTCTTCAGGCACATGTATTCTTTCTTTTCCCCTTGGTAAGTATTTCTTTCTTTTACAGGTTCTTCTGGTAAGTATTTTCTTTCTTTTACAGGTTCCTCTGGTAAGTATTTCTTTTTCTCTTTCACAGGTTCTACTGGTAAGTATTTCTTTTTCTCTTTTCCACAGGTTCCTCCGGTAAGTATTTCTTTTGTTCTTTCTTTTACAGGTTCTTCTGGTGAGTATTTCTTTCTTTCTTTCTTTTACAGGTTCTTTCTTCCACAGGTTTTCTCTTTATTTCACAGGTAAGTATTAAACGTTTGCCACCGCCACACCTTCTGGTCTATGCATCTGGATAGCCAGCTCCATTCCTCTGTCCCTAACGTGCACAAGCATCTGTCCCTAACATATTTTGCCACCGCCAAAACACACATCTTCAAAGCACAGCCTATTCCGGCTTTCCCTCCCCCAGCTTAAATGAATTCAAACAGTTTAAGTACAGGGTCCTTAGGTTTAGGTCTGGATTTCAGTGTCCTTAGGTTTAGGTCTGGATTTCAGTGTCCTTAGGTTTAGGTCTGGATTTCAGTGTCCTTAGGTTTAGGTCTGGATTTCGAGTGGTTAGGTTTAGGGTTTGATGTAGGTTGAGGTTAGAATTAGTCACATTTGGGGTTAGAGTTAGTCACATTTGGGGTTAGAATTAGTCACATTTGGGTTTAGGTACATTTGGGTTTAGGCACATTTGGGGTTAAATTTAAGTTTAGGCACATTTGGGGTTAATATTAATTACATTTGGGGTTAGTCACATTTGGGGTTAGTCACATTTGGGAATTAAATTAGAGGTCAAAGGTCAATCTTAGGTTTAGGCTCATTTGGGGTTAGTATTAATTACATTTGGGGTTAGTCACATTTGGGGTTAGTCACATTTGGGAATAACATTAGGGGTCAAAGGTCACATTTGGGTTTAGGTTTGCGTCATAGGTCAGGGTCCCAGGGAAGGCCCAGAACGGAAGCCCATCAGCTGCTGTGGAAGGTGGCTCTCGCTGAAAGGTTTGTGGATTATATATGGGAGACCAAGGGATAACCCTAGGAAACCCGGTGCACTAGCCTTTCCTCCCACTCACAAACTAACAAGCAACCGTCTGAACCAACCCCAGGTCGGGTGTAAAGTGTCGTGGTCTGTTACCGTGTGTTGCTTGTCTGAAGGTTTAGTTGAAACTGTTTAAAGTTTTCCCACCCGTTTGCTTTTTATAGGAGCGCGACGCGTTTCGATCTATTTGGATCTTCTTCAGGCACATGTATTCTTTCTTTTCCCCTTGGTAAGTATTTCTTTCTTTTACAGGTTCTTCTGGTAAGTATTTTCTTTCTTTTACAGGTTCCTCTGGTAAGTATTTCTTTTTCTCTTTCACAGGTTCTACTGGTAAGTATTTCTTTTTCTCTTTTCCACAGGTTCCTCCGGTAAGTATTTCTTTTGTTCTTTCTTTTACAGGTTCTTCTGGTGAGTATTTCTTTCTTTCTTTCTTTTACAGGTTCTTTCTTCCACAGGTTTTCTCTTTATTTCACAGGTAAGTATTAAACGTTTGCCACCGCCACACCTTCTGGTCTATGCATCTGGATAGCCAGCTCCATTCCTCTGTCCCTAACGTGCACAAGCATCTGTCCCTAACATATTTTGCCACCGCCAAAACACACATCTTCAAAGCACAGCCTATTCCGGCTTTCCCTCCCCCAGCTTAAATGAATTCAAACAGTTTAAGTACAGGGTCCTTAGGTTTAGGTCTGGATTTCAGTGTCCTTAGGTTTAGGTCTGGATTTCAGTGTCCTTAGGTTTAGGTCTGGATTTCAGTGTCCTTAGGTTTAGGTCTGGATTTCGAGTGGTTAGGTTTAGGGTTTGATGTAGGTTGAGGTTAGAATTAGTCACATTTGGGGTTAGAGTTAGTCACATTTGGGGTTAGAATTAGTCACATTTGGGTTTAGGTACATTTGGGTTTAGGCACATTTGGGGTTAAATTTAAGTTTAGGCACATTTGGGGTTAATATTAATTACATTTGGGGTTAGTCACATTTGGGGTTAGTCACATTTGGGAATTAAATTAGAGGTCAAAGGTCAATCTTAGGTTTAGGCTCATTTGGGGTTAGTATTAATTACATTTGGGGTTAGTCACATTTGGGGTTAGTCACATTTGGGAATAACATTAGGGGTCAAAGGTCACATTTGGGTTTAGGTTTGCGTCATAGGTCAGGGTCCCAGGGAAGGCCCAGAACGGAAGCCCATCAGCTGCTGTGGAAGGTGGCTCTCGCTGAAAGGTTTGTGGATTATATATGGGAGACCAAGGGATAACCCTAGGAAACCCGGTGCACTAGCCTTTCCTCCCACTCACAAACTAACAAGCAACCGTCTGAACCAACCCCAGGTCGGGTGTAAAGTGTCGTGGTCTGTTACCGTGTGTTGCTTGTCTGAAGGTTTAGTTGAAACTGTTTAAAGTTTTCCCACCCGTTTGCTTTTTATAGGAGCGCGACGCGTTTCGATCTATTTGGATCTTCTTCAGGCACATGTATTCTTTCTTTTCCCCTTGGTAAGTATTTCTTTCTTTTACAGGTTCTTCTGGTAAGTATTTTCTTTCTTTTACAGGTTCCTCTGGTAAGTATTTCTTTTTCTCTTTCACAGGTTCTACTGGTAAGTATTTCTTTTTCTCTTTTCCACAGGTTCCTCCGGTAAGTATTTCTTTTGTTCTTTCTTTTACAGGTTCTTCTGGTGAGTATTTCTTTCTTTCTTTCTTTTACAGGTTCTTTCTTCCACAGGTTTTCTCTTTATTTCACAGGTAAGTATTAAACGTTTGCCACCGCCACACCTTCTGGTCTATGCATCTGGATAGCCAGCTCCATTCCTCTGTCCCTAACGTGCACAAGCATCTGTCCCTAACATATTTTGCCACCGCCAAAACACACATCTTCAAAGCACAGCCTATTCCGGCTTTCCCTCCCCCAGCTTAAATGAATTCAAACAGTTTAAGTACAGGGTCCTTAGGTTTAGGTCTGGATTTCAGTGTCCTTAGGTTTAGGTCTGGATTTCAGTGTCCTTAGGTTTAGGTCTGGATTTCAGTGTCCTTAGGTTTAGGTCTGGATTTCGAGTGGTTAGGTTTAGGGTTTGATGTAGGTTGAGGTTAGAATTAGTCACATTTGGGGTTAGAGTTAGTCACATTTGGGGTTAGAATTAGTCACATTTGGGTTTAGGTACATTTGGGTTTAGGCACATTTGGGGTTAAATTTAAGTTTAGGCACATTTGGGGTTAATATTAATTACATTTGGGGTTAGTCACATTTGGGGTTAGTCACATTTGGGAATTAAATTAGAGGTCAAAGGTCAATCTTAGGTTTAGGCTCATTTGGGGTTAGTATTAATTACATTTGGGGTTAGTCACATTTGGGGTTAGTCACATTTGGGAATAACATTAGGGGTCAAAGGTCACATTTGGGTTTAGGTTTGCGTCATAGGTCAGGGTCCCAGGGAAGGCCCAGAACGGAAGCCCATCAGCTGCTGTGGAAGGTGGCTCTCGCTGAAAGGTTTGTGGATTATATATGGGAGACCAAGGGATAACCCTAGGAAACCCGGTGCACTAGCCTTTCCTCCCACTCACAAACTAACAAGCAACCGTCTGAACCAACCCCAGGTCGGGTGTAAAGTGTCGTGGTCTGTTACCGTGTGTTGCTTGTCTGAAGGTTTAGTTGAAACTGTTTAAAGTTTTCCCACCCGTTTGCTTTTTATAGGAGCGCGACGCGTTTCGATCTATTTGGATCTTCTTCAGGCACATGTATTCTTTCTTTTCCCCTTGGTAAGTATTTCTTTCTTTTACAGGTTCTTCTGGTAAGTATTTTCTTTCTTTTACAGGTTCCTCTGGTAAGTATTTCTTTTTCTCTTTCACAGGTTCTACTGGTAAGTATTTCTTTTTCTCTTTTCCACAGGTTCCTCCGGTAAGTATTTCTTTTGTTCTTTCTTTTACAGGTTCTTCTGGTGAGTATTTCTTTCTTTCTTTCTTTTACAGGTTCTTTCTTCCACAGGTTTTCTCTTTATTTCACAGGTAAGTATTAAACGTTTGCCACCGCCACACCTTCTGGTCTATGCATCTGGATAGCCAGCTCCATTCCTCTGTCCCTAACGTGCACAAGCATCTGTCCCTAACATATTTTGCCACCGCCAAAACACACATCTTCAAAGCACAGCCTATTCCGGCTTTCCCTCCCCCAGCTTAAATGAATTCAAACAGTTTAAGTACAGGGTCCTTAGGTTTAGGTCTGGATTTCAGTGTCCTTAGGTTTAGGTCTGGATTTCAGTGTCCTTAGGTTTAGGTCTGGATTTCAGTGTCCTTAGGTTTAGGTCTGGATTTCGAGTGGTTAGGTTTAGGGTTTGATGTAGGTTGAGGTTAGAATTAGTCACATTTGGGGTTAGAGTTAGTCACATTTGGGGTTAGAATTAGTCACATTTGGGTTTAGGTACATTTGGGTTTAGGCACATTTGGGGTTAAATTTAAGTTTAGGCACATTTGGGGTTAATATTAATTACATTTGGGGTTAGTCACATTTGGGGTTAGTCACATTTGGGAATTAAATTAGAGGTCAAAGGTCAATCTTAGGTTTAGGCTCATTTGGGGTTAGTATTAATTACATTTGGGGTTAGTCACATTTGGGGTTAGTCACATTTGGGAATAACATTAGGGGTCAAAGGTCACATTTGGGTTTAGGTTTGCGTCATAGGTCAGGGTCCCAGGGAAGGCCCAGAACGGAAGCCCATCAGCTGCTGTGGAAGGTGGCTCTCGCTGAAAGGTTTGTGGATTATATATGGGAGACCAAGGGATAACCCTAGGAAACCCGGTGCACTAGCCTTTCCTCCCACTCACAAACTAACAAGCAACCGTCTGAACCAACCCCAGGTCGGGTGTAAAGTGTCGTGGTCTGTTACCGTGTGTTGCTTGTCTGAAGGTTTAGTTGAAACTGTTTAAAGTTTTCCCACCCGTTTGCTTTTTATAGGAGCGCGACGCGTTTCGATCTATTTGGATCTTCTTCAGGCACATGTATTCTTTCTTTTCCCCTTGGTAAGTATTTCTTTCTTTTACAGGTTCTTCTGGTAAGTATTTTCTTTCTTTTACAGGTTCCTCTGGTAAGTATTTCTTTTTCTCTTTCACAGGTTCTACTGGTAAGTATTTCTTTTTCTCTTTTCCACAGGTTCCTCCGGTAAGTATTTCTTTTGTTCTTTCTTTTACAGGTTCTTCTGGTGAGTATTTCTTTCTTTCTTTCTTTTACAGGTTCTTTCTTCCACAGGTTTTCTCTTTATTTCACAGGTAAGTATTAAACGTTTGCCACCGCCACACCTTCTGGTCTATGCATCTGGATAGCCAGCTCCATTCCTCTGTCCCTAACGTGCACAAGCATCTGTCCCTAACATATTTTGCCACCGCCAAAACACACATCTTCAAAGCACAGCCTATTCCGGCTTTCCCTCCCCCAGCTTAAATGAATTCAAACAGTTTAAGTACAGGGTCCTTAGGTTTAGGTCTGGATTTCAGTGTCCTTAGGTTTAGGTCTGGATTTCAGTGTCCTTAGGTTTAGGTCTGGATTTCAGTGTCCTTAGGTTTAGGTCTGGATTTCGAGTGGTTAGGTTTAGGGTTTGATGTAGGTTGAGGTTAGAATTAGTCACATTTGGGGTTAGAGTTAGTCACATTTGGGGTTAGAATTAGTCACATTTGGGTTTAGGTACATTTGGGTTTAGGCACATTTGGGGTTAAATTTAAGTTTAGGCACATTTGGGGTTAATATTAATTACATTTGGGGTTAGTCACATTTGGGGTTAGTCACATTTGGGAATTAAATTAGAGGTCAAAGGTCAATCTTAGGTTTAGGCTCATTTGGGGTTAGTATTAATTACATTTGGGGTTAGTCACATTTGGGGTTAGTCACATTTGGGAATAACATTAGGGGTCAAAGGTCACATTTGGGTTTAGGTTTGCGTCATAGGTCAGGGTCCCAGGGAAGGCCCAGAACGGAAGCCCATCAGCTGCTGTGGAAGGTGGCTCTCGCTGAAAGGTTTGTGGATTATATATGGGAGACCAAGGGATAACCCTAGGAAACCCGGTGCACTAGCCTTTCCTCCCACTCACAAACTAACAAGCAACCGTCTGAACCAACCCCAGGTCGGGTGTAAAGTGTCGTGGTCTGTTACCGTGTGTTGCTTGTCTGAAGGTTTAGTTGAAACTGTTTAAAGTTTTCCCACCCGTTTGCTTTTTATAGGAGCGCGACGCGTTTCGATCTATTTGGATCTTCTTCAGGCACATGTATTCTTTCTTTTCCCCTTGGTAAGTATTTCTTTCTTTTACAGGTTCTTCTGGTAAGTATTTTCTTTCTTTTACAGGTTCCTCTGGTAAGTATTTCTTTTTCTCTTTCACAGGTTCTACTGGTAAGTATTTCTTTTTCTCTTTTCCACAGGTTCCTCCGGTAAGTATTTCTTTTGTTCTTTCTTTTACAGGTTCTTCTGGTGAGTATTTCTTTCTTTCTTTCTTTTACAGGTTCTTTCTTCCACAGGTTTTCTCTTTATTTCACAGGTAAGTATTAAACGTTTGCCACCGCCACACCTTCTGGTCTATGCATCTGGATAGCCAGCTCCATTCCTCTGTCCCTAACGTGCACAAGCATCTGTCCCTAACATATTTTGCCACCGCCAAAACACACATCTTCAAAGCACAGCCTATTCCGGCTTTCCCTCCCCCAGCTTAAATGAATTCAAACAGTTTAAGTACAGGGTCCTTAGGTTTAGGTCTGGATTTCAGTGTCCTTAGGTTTAGGTCTGGATTTCAGTGTCCTTAGGTTTAGGTCTGGATTTCAGTGTCCTTAGGTTTAGGTCTGGATTTCGAGTGGTTAGGTTTAGGGTTTGATGTAGGTTGAGGTTAGAATTAGTCACATTTGGGGTTAGAGTTAGTCACATTTGGGGTTAGAATTAGTCACATTTGGGTTTAGGTACATTTGGGTTTAGGCACATTTGGGGTTAAATTTAAGTTTAGGCACATTTGGGGTTAATATTAATTACATTTGGGGTTAGTCACATTTGGGGTTAGTCACATTTGGGAATTAAATTAGAGGTCAAAGGTCAATCTTAGGTTTAGGCTCATTTGGGGTTAGTATTAATTACATTTGGGGTTAGTCACATTTGGGGTTAGTCACATTTGGGAATAACATTAGGGGTCAAAGGTCACATTTGGGTTTAGGTTTGCGTCATAGGTCAGGGTCCCAGGGAAGGCCCAGAACGGAAGCCCATCAGCTGCTGTGGAAGGTGGCTCTCGCTGAAAGGTTTGTGGATTATATATGGGAGACCAAGGGATAACCCTAGGAAACCCGGTGCACTAGCCTTTCCTCCCACTCACAAACTAACAAGCAACCGTCTGAACCAACCCCAGGTCGGGTGTAAAGTGTCGTGGTCTGTTACCGTGTGTTGCTTGTCTGAAGGTTTAGTTGAAACTGTTTAAAGTTTTCCCACCCGTTTGCTTTTTATAGGAGCGCGACGCGTTTCGATCTATTTGGATCTTCTTCAGGCACATGTATTCTTTCTTTTCCCCCTTGGTAAGTATTTCTTTCTTTTACAGGTTCTTCTGGTAAGTATTTTCTTTCTTTTACAGGTTCCTCTGGTAAGTATTTCTTTTTCTCTTTCACAGGTTCTACTGGTAAGTATTTCTTTTTCTCTTTTCCACAGGTTCCTCCGGTAAGTATTTCTTTTGTTCTTTCTTTTACAGGTTCTTCTGGTGAGTATTTCTTTCTTTCTTTCTTTTACAGGTTCTTTCTTCCACAGGTTTTCTCTTTATTTCACAGGTAAGTATTAAACGTTTGCCACCGCCACACCTTCTGGTCTATGCATCTGGATAGCCAGCTCCATTCCTCTGTCCCTAACGTGCACAAGCATCTGTCCCTAACATATTTTGCCACCGCCAAAACACACATCTTCAAAGCACAGCCTATTCCGGCTTTCCCTCCCCCAGCTTAAATGAATTCAAACAGTTTAAGTACAGGGTCCTTAGGTTTAGGTCTGGATTTCAGTGTCCTTAGGTTTAGGTCTGGATTTCAGTGTCCTTAGGTTTAGGTCTGGATTTCAGTGTCCTTAGGTTTAGGTCTGGATTTCGAGTGGTTAGGTTTAGGGTTTGATGTAGGTTGAGGTTAGAATTAGTCACATTTGGGGTTAGAGTTAGTCACATTTGGGGTTAGAATTAGTCACATTTGGGTTTAGGTACATTTGGGTTTAGGCACATTTGGGGTTAAATTTAAGTTTAGGCACATTTGGGGTTAATATTAATTACATTTGGGGTTAGTCACATTTGGGGTTAGTCACATTTGGGAATTAAATTAGAGGTCAAAGGTCAATCTTAGGTTTAGGCTCATTTGGGGTTAGTATTAATTACATTTGGGGTTAGTCACATTTGGGGTTAGTCACATTTGGGAATAACATTAGGGGTCAAAGGTCACATTTGGGTTTAGGTTTGCGTCATAGGTCAGGGTCCCAGGGAAGGCCCAGAACGGAAGCCCATCAGCTGCTGTGGAAGGTGGCTCTCGCTGAAAGGTTTGTGGATTATATATGGGAGACCAAGGGATAACCCTAGGAAACCCGGTGCACTAGCCTTTCCTCCCACTCACAAACTAACAAGCAACCGTCTGAACCAACCCCAGGTCGGGTGTAAAGTGTCGTGGTCTGTTACCGTGTGTTGCTTGTCTGAAGGTTTAGTTGAAACTGTTTAAAGTTTTCCCACCCGTTTGCTTTTTATAGGAGCGCGACGCGTTTCGATCTATTTGGATCTTCTTCAGGCACATGTATTCTTTCTTTTCCCCTTGGTAAGTATTTCTTTCTTTTACAGGTTCTTCTGGTAAGTATTTTCTTTCTTTTACAGGTTCCTCTGGTAAGTATTTCTTTTTCTCTTTCACAGGTTCTACTGGTAAGTATTTCTTTTTCTCTTTTCCACAGGTTCCTCCGGTAAGTATTTCTTTTGTTCTTTCTTTTACAGGTTCTTCTGGTGAGTATTTCTTTCTTTCTTTCTTTTACAGGTTCTTTCTTCCACAGGTTTTCTCTTTATTTCACAGGTAAGTATTAAACGTTTGCCACCGCCACACCTTCTGGTCTATGCATCTGGATAGCCAGCTCCATTCCTCTGTCCCTAACGTGCACAAGCATCTGTCCCTAACATATTTTGCCACCGCCAAAACACACATCTTCAAAGCACAGCCTATTCCGGCTTTCCCTCCCCCAGCTTAAATGAATTCAAACAGTTTAAGTACAGGGTCCTTAGGTTTAGGTCTGGATTTCAGTGTCCTTAGGTTTAGGTCTGGATTTCAGTGTCCTTAGGTTTAGGTCTGGATTTCAGTGTCCTTAGGTTTAGGTCTGGATTTCGAGTGGTTAGGTTTAGGGTTTGATGTAGGTTGAGGTTAGAATTAGTCACATTTGGGGTTAGAGTTAGTCACATTTGGGGTTAGAATTAGTCACATTTGGGTTTAGGTACATTTGGGTTTAGGCACATTTGGGGTTAAATTTAAGTTTAGGCACATTTGGGGGTTAATATTAATTACATTTGGGGTTAGTCACATTTGGGGTTAGTCACATTTGGGAATTAAATTAGAGGTCAAAGGTCAATCTTAGGTTTAGGCTCATTTGGGGTTAGTATTAATTACATTTGGGGTTAGTCACATTTGGGGTTAGTCACATTTGGGAATAACATTAGGGGTCAAAGGTCACATTTGGGTTTAGGTTTGCGTCATAGGTCAGGGTCCCAGGGAAGGCCCAGAACGGAAGCCCATCAGCTGCTGTGGAAGGTGGCTCTCGCTGAAAGGTTTGTGGATTATATATGGGAGACCAAGGGATAACCCTAGGAAACCCGGTGCACTAGCCTTTCCTCCCACTCACAAACTAACAAGCAACCGTCTGAACCAACCCCAGGTCGGGTGTAAAGTGTCGTGGTCTGTTACCGTGTGTTGCTTGTCTGAAGGTTTAGTTGAAACTGTTTAAAGTTTTCCCAC
>CM035800.1:33467487-33487487 GCA_020466265.1 Siphamia tubifer
TGTGGACAAATGTATGTGAACGCAATCAATTCCCAGCTTAGTTTTCCAACTAAACAATCATGACTAACCACAATCTGTAGGATTTTTACTTAGTTTTATTAGATGTTTGTTTTATTAGTTGGTGTTAGATGGTGTGTGTTATTTTATAGTGTTTATTTTTTAAGGACTGCACTTCCAGTTCTGTTGTTCTGCACTAGACAATAACAATAAAGACAATAAAAATACAGAAAGAATAATAAACTAAACCAATATTATTTATAAAACACTTTACATTGGGGCAAAGTACTGAACACAAACCATAAAACAAGGAAATATATAAGTCAAATATATTATAAAAATATGAATATAGTTTTATATTTGCTTCTAAAATTCCTCAAAGTTCATCAAAGTTTGTCTTCATGACTCTCAAAAATGTTTTGTTTATTTTTATTTTGAAATTCGCAGCGACAGGTTTAAATGTTCTTCCTCTAAATTTCTAAAATATTGTTCCTGCTCTGACTGTAAATAATAATTTTCTAACCATCCACCTACAGTACTATGGAAGAGGATTAAGAGTCAACATTTAACAGAATTAAATGTCACTTATCAGCTGATACCTGAATATAAAAAAGAACAGGAACAGCGTAGACATATAACAAACACATCATGTTATCCAGGGTACAGGTCGCACATGGTCACATGGGTCACAACAAAATATATATTTAGGTTCAAAACATCAAGGTTCAACATTCACTTGCTCTGATTCAAACTAAGCTTTTAATGTTGGTTTATTGTTTGATAAACAACTGATAATCGAAAACATTAAAATCCATAAAAAAACACAAAATAAATAAACTGTCACAAAGAGTGATGAAAGGTTCAAAACATGTTCAAAAATGTGTTAAAATATCCAAAATATGTGCAAATATAAATACAATTTCAACACTTACACTTTCAACAAAACAACTGTAAACAACTGATCCATTGAATATTTTTAATAATTAGGTTTGTCAAAAAATTAATGAATTCATGCAGATTAATCCAAAATGAAAATTACTATTTTTTTATGTTTTTATTGTGTGAATGTTCAAAATAAACTAAATAAATACAATAAAATGTTCACTTTTTTTGCTGAGTTTTTCAATACGTTTTGAAGTTTTCAGTCTTTTTTGTGTTTTTTAAATTTTTTCCTCTGAGTTTTTTTTTTTTTATGTACTTTTGTGTATTTTGTGGGAATTTCTGGGACAAAAAAACACCCAGAAACAGAACAGAAACTGACATGAAGTCATTTTGTTCATAATTAATCAAAATAATCCAAAGTAACTGTGTTAAAAATGTTAATCACTTAACACGTAATGCAGCAAAATGCGTTGGAACCGTAGCTTTATCACAAAATAAAATGGAAAAAAACATTTATTACCAAACGTAGCTGAACAAACCCACATGAATGAACTGTGTCATGGCGGCGGCGGCGATTCACCGACCGCCTTATTTTTCGACACCGACTTCAATTACGATGGCGCGACGCTGGGGACGAGGTGACAAACATGTTGAACGTGGTGTTTGTTTGCGTTGTGAGGTGCCAGGTTGAGCTAATACTTCACCACCTCGGGTAGATTAGTTTGGGCGGTAGCGGCGGTCCGGGCCGTCGCCGCCATCGCCGACCGTGACCTCTGATGTTGGACCAATGGCGCCCTCCACCTCTTCCTGTGTCCGTCTCCCTTCATTCACTGAGGATCAAGCCTCTATAATCCTAGGATTTTATATCCACCAAAACAGCTTGGGCCCATCAGCAAATTGCGCTGGCATATGGTAAAGGTTTATGATTCATCTGGCACATGCATAGCAATGAGCGCCGCCTCATCCCTACGCAAACAGCCGCCAAACATCCCCATGTTCAGCCAGGACGGAAAGAGGGGGGGGGGCTGTTTGTTCGGCTCCGCTCAGGTTGTAAACAGATCTGGACCGAAACCAGAGGCCGAAGAAGCGAGAGGCGGAGTCAGATGTGACCACAAACCAAACACCAAACCTGATCTGAGGAAGTGGAAGAGTGGTTAAAAGTAAAGTGAAGGAAAATATGAACATTTCTACTGCAGCGTGTGTACTGACACAGAAAGAAAATACACTAAAATACACTGAAATACACTGAAATATACTGAAATATACTGAAATATACTGAAATACACTGAAATATACTGGAATACACTGGAATACACTGAAATATACTGAAATACACTGAAATACACTGAAATACACTGAAATATACTGAAATACACTGAAATATACTGAAATATACTGAAATACACTGAAATATACTGAAATACACTGAAATATACTGGAATACACTGAAATATACTGAAATACACTAAAATACACTAAAATACACTGAAATATACTGAAATACACTGAAATATATTGGAATACACTGAAATATACTGAAATACACTGAAATACACTGAAATATACTGGATTACACAGAAATATACTGAAATACACTGAAATATACTGAAATACACTGAAATATACTGAAATATACTGGAATACACTGAAATATACTGAAATACACTAAAATACACTGAAATATACTGAAATATACTGAAATATACTGAAATACACTGAAATATACTGAAATACACTGAAATATACTGAAATACACTAAAATACACTGAAATATACTGAAATACACTGAAATATACTGAAATACACTGAAATACACTGAAATATACTGAAATACACTGAAATATACTGAAATACACGGAAATACACTGAAATATACTGAAATACACTGAAATACACTGAAATACACTGAAATATACTGAAATATACTGAAATACACTGGAATACACTGAAATATACTGAAATACACTGAAATATACTGAAATATACTGAAATACACTGAAATATACTGAAATACACTGAAATATACTGGAATACACTGAAATATACTGGAATACACTGGAATACACTGAAATATACTGAAATACACTGTAATACACTGAAATACACTGAAATATACTGGAATACACTGAAATACACTGAAATATACTGGAATACACTGAAATATACTGCAATACACTGAAATATACTGGAATACACTGAAATATACTGAAATACACTAAAATATACTAAAATACACTGAAATATACTGAAATACACTGAAATATACTGGAATACACTGAAATATACTGAAATACACTGAAATATACTGAAATGCACTGAAATATACTGGAATACACTGAAATATACTGAAATACACTAAAATACACTGAAATACACTGAAATATACTGGAATACACAGAAATATACTGAAATACACTGAAATATACTGAAATACACTGAAATATACTGAAATATACTGGAATACACTGAAATATACTGAAATACACTAAAATACACTGAAATACACTGAAATATACTGAAATATACCGAAATACACTGAAATATACTGAAATACACTAAAATACACTGAAATATACTGAAATACACTGAAATATACTGAAATACACTGAAATACACTGAAATATACTGAAATACACTGAAATATACTGAAATACACGGAAATACACTGAAATATACTGAAATACACTGAAATACACTGAAATACACTGAAATATACTGAAATACACTGAAATATACTGAAATACACTGAAATATACTGGAATACACTGAAATATACTGAAATACACTAAAATACACTAAAATACACTGAAATATACTGAAATACACTGAAATATACTATACACTGAAATATACTGAAATACACTGAAATATACTGAAATACACTGAAATATACTGAAATACACTGAAATATACTGAAATACACTGAAATATACTGAAATACACTGAAATATACTGAAATACACTGAAATATACTGAAATACACTGAAATATACTGGAATACACAGAAATATACTGAAATACACTGAAATATACTGAAATACACTGAAATATACTGAAATATACTGAAATTCACTGAAATATACTGAAATACACGGAAATACACTGAAATATACTGAAATACACTGAAATACACTAAAATACACTGAAATATACTGAAATATACTGAAATACACTGAAATATACTGAAATACACCGAAATACACTGAAATACACTGAAATATACTGAAATACACTGAAATACACTAAAATACACTGAAATACACTGAAATACACCAACATTCATTAAAGTAAAGAAAAAAAGTACACTACAAAACTAAATAATTAATTCAAGTAAAGAAAAAACTACACTAAAAAAATTAAAGAATTAAAGAAAAAAACTGCACTAAAATAACACAAAATCATTAAAGTAAACAAAAACAGTACACTAAATATATATACACAATATTTCTTCACTGATATGGACAAAAAAATGATTAAGTGATTAAACACACACACACAGACCATTAAAGTAGACATAAAACACTAAAATACAGTAAAAACACAAAGAAAAAATAGACAACCGCCCCCCCACTAAAACACAAAGTTATGAAAAAATATATTAAAGTAGACAAAAAATGATGCTATATTACACTAAAGGTACAAATAATTAAAATAGACCAAAGACAAAATATAAACTACAGTGAATGAAAATGTAAAAAAAACGTGTTAAATACACACAGGATATCTGCAGTTTGGATTAAATCACATTAATGAGTGTTTCCAGATATTTTTCTTGTCTTCAGTTAAATTTCCTTCGTTCAGTCACAGCCTCAAAGTTACTGTGTTGAACCATTTACATCCACTACAAAATACACTAAAAACACAAGAAAATATAATAAAATAGACCAAAAATAGGTTAAAATACCTAAAAAACACACATTAATATATGTATGTTTACTACAGGTTTGAATTACATTTAGTTTTAATGTTTTTCTTGTCGTCTTTCCTTCAGTTTTTGGTGTCACGATAGTTTCTATGAATGTTTTTAAACTGTCATTTATTATTTATTTATTTATTATTATTTATTTTTATGATAAAACTGTTCTAGTTGTCATTATTTCTACTATGAGTATTTTTCTTCTACTCAGAGGTCACATGACCACATGTATTTATGTTTATGCCCCCCCTTCTATTTTCCTCCTCCTCTTCCTCTTCTTCCTCTTTCTCCTCCTCTTCCTCTTCTTCCTCCTCCTCTTCTTCCTCTTTCTCCTCCTCTTCCTCTTCTTCCTCCTCCTCTTCTTCCTATTCCTCCTCCTCCTCCTCTTTCTCCTCCTCTTCCTCCTCCTCTTCCTCCTCCTCTTCTTCCTCTTTCTCCTCCTCTTCTTCCTCTTTCTCCTCCTCTTCCTCCTCCTCTTCTTCCTCTTTCTTCTCCTCTTCCTCCTCCTCTTCTTCCTCTTTCTCCTCCTCCTCTTCCTCTTCCTCCTCCTCCTCTTCCTCTTTCTCCTCCTCTTCCTCTTCCTCCTCCTCCTCTTCCTCTTTCTCCTCCTCTTCCTCTTCCTCCTCCTCCTCTTCCTCTTCCTCCTCCTCTTCTTCCTCCTCCTCCTCCTCCTCTTCCTCCTCCTCTTCTACATTATTTCCAAACATCTGCTGTTGGACTTGGGAGCGTTTGCGTTGCCTCTGACTGTGGAAGTGTCACATGTTTCTGTTCAAACACCCCCAGCCATCGTCCCCTTCTGCCTTCATTAAAGCCCAGCGCCGTCGGCAAGGTGACCCGCACAGGCTCCGCCCCCCTCCCCACTGTTCAGCAAACTGCCTGACGCCATTGGCTCAGAGCACCATCCGTCAGCGGCGGTGCCAGGTCAGAGCAGATTTAGGGTGGAGGGTTACCATAACCCCCTCCCCCCACACACACACACACACACACACACACACACACACACACACACACACACACACACACACACACACACACACACTCACTCATGGCCACACAGGTGATCTGGCTCCTCTGGCTGACTCAACATATGCCCCTCCCCCTCCCCCTCCCCCTCCCCCCCCTCAGCTCCAGCACAGACTGTTCCATCATTATTTCATACCTGCAGGAACATCTGATTTAGGCGTAAAAACAGCCTGTTGTAAAAACACACATTTATTTATTTATTTGTGTTTTTTTTCATATCAGAGGCTTAAATAAAGTCAACACCTTTAACTCATTCACTGCCATTGGCGTCAATTCAAATCCAAATGAACTTTATTTTGATGGGTGCCATACTTATGTAATCTTAGACAGATTTGGATGAAATGTTCAGGGTCGGTTTGTCAATGGGGAGATTTTGGAAATGATTAGATTCTAGTGGTGATTGGAGGGGGGGGGGTCTACCTTGGTGGAGGTCTGCACTGACTGCTTTTCTAGCATTATACTATAATATTATAATATAATATATATAATATTGACTATATTCTGAGTCAATAGTCTCTTCTCTTCTGGCAGTGAATGAGTTAATAATGATTAAAATAAGCTAAATTTAAAAAAAAATAAACAACATCGAATTAAAATGCACAAAAAAAAGAATGAATCTGAGGCATTAGAGCTCAGCTAAAGTAGATGACAGAGGAGAATATGAGCATTTAACTGAAATACACACAAACATATGATGAATATAATAAAACACACAACATATGCTAAAATAAAAAAGTACTCTGGGAGCGCAGACCCCCCCCCCCCCCTTTGAATGAACAGAGGTCCACCAAGGAGGTTATGTTTTTACCAGAGTTCGTTTGTCTGTTATTTAGTAAAAAAACATATGGACGGATCTTGATGAAATTTTCGGGGTTGGTTGGTAATGGGGGGGTCTGGAAGTGATTAGATTTTGGTGGTGATCAGGGTGGGGTGGGGGGGTCAGATAAACAAACACACCCTGGCAAACACATAAGCTCTTTGGCGGACCTCTCTTCATTTGAAGGGGGGGGGGGGGGGTCTGCCTTGTATGACCTCGGAGGCAAAACTATGCTAAAATTCAATAAAATACACAAAATACACATAGATATGCTAAATATAATACAGTACACAAAAACAGGGTAAAATACAATAAAATACACACAATGGACAAAAAACATACTAAAATATAATAAAATTAAAAAAATATATATACCAAACTATAATAAATTACATAAAAACGTATGTACATATTGACAAAAATATGCTAAAATATATTAAAGTACATAAAAAATATTGTAAAATACACAAATAATAATAATGAATAAATAATCCATTAAAGTAAAGAAAAAAACTACACTAAAAAAATAATTCATTAAAGTAGACAATGAGTACACTAACGTACACAAATAATAAAGTAAAATACATAAAACATTTAAAAATCATTACACAAAAATACCCTTAAATACACAACATTAAGCTAAGATGTTCATAGGTGTGTGTGCAGTAGAGCATTAACGACTTCAGTTTTTATCCGTCAATAAACTTGAAGTTGAGTCGACGAGTCGTGATGACATCATCACATTGACAAAAAATAACTAAATAAAAAACAAAAACATGGACACATGTCCAGTAATGAGCAACTGATATGTAACATGGACTTGTAACTACCAGCCTCAGTGTGGCGTGTCGTGGTCCACAGATTTTGAAAAAGCTCGATCCTCGTCTAAAAGCTGCCAACTCCCTCCACATGTTTAAAAACAATTTAAAAAATAATCTCCTGTGTTCATATTTATAGTATATATCCATGAATGTATTCATGTACTTATCTAGGTTTTGTATGTAAGTACGTATGTATATGTTTTGTAGTTTACATGTGTTGTCCTGGGCCCCCTCCTAATAAGCTTACAATAGCTTCCATGGGTCGCCCTTTTTGCATTCTTTACAAATAAAATACTGTGTGTATTAAAGTTCAGTGCAACGTAACAATGTCCACTGACACAAACAGCATTTTAACAACAACAAAACAAAGGCTAACGTTAGCAAAGAGTTTTGTGTTAAATGTAACTGAACATCAGTAGGTGAACATATGTCTGCATTTGGTCTGGACCCACGGCTCTAAAACTGGACTGTCCACACGTCTGTCCACATGTCCTCACTTTTTATATTACGTGTAAAAAGTTTAAGGCAGTGGTCGATAACACGAATGCCATTGTCCACATCATGTTTGGGGGGGGGGGTTGTCTTAATGCGGGTTGTCTATGCTGCGTATCACACAGGTTAGCTAGCTAATGCTGCTGGTATCACTAACATTAGCTGATACCTCTTCAGAAACCATGCCATTTTTTTTTCATCATGTGTGTGTGTCACTCTTTTTTAGTGAGCCCACCACAACTGTCTTACCTGAGAGAGAGAGAGAGAGAGAGAGAGAGAGAGAGAGAGAGAGAGAGAGAGAGAGAGAGAGAGAGAGAGAGAGAGAGAGAGAGAGAGAGAGAGAGAGAGAGAGGCAGGGAGAGAAGGAATAATAACTTGTCGACTCCTCCAAATTGAAGTGGACTTGTGCTACAGACACTAGTTGACATTTTAGTGAATGCTCTAGTGCAGCAGCTTATTCACAATTAATCCAGTTGTGCAGAACACACAGAACGGCACAGACGTTACAGTCACACAGAGGTAAACACTCGACAACTTTTCCAGGCAGTTTTTTTTTTTTTTTTTTTTAGTTCATCTTTGTTGTGTTTGCAGCATTTTATCGATATGGTGAATTTGTCGCCGTACAAACACAGGCGATACAACATCTGTCCCAATAACAGAAACCCAATAACAGTTACGCAGTATTTAACATTAGTGTTTTATATTCTAGCAGGTCATAGATATTTGAATATTCAAACATCATGTCCCATCTGTAGTACAAACAGTATTTTAGGTGAGGGTCAACAGCTGCTTTAGTTCATTGTAGAAACTTTATCAGGGGGGTGGGGTCAGGGGTGGGTGGAGGTTTTTACGGCGCCTAAGCCCCCCGCCGTCAAAGTGTGAAAACAGAACCTTGTGGCTCAGCTCAGGTTGACTTTAAGAGTTTGTTCAGTGTTTTCTGTTCATGTAAAAATAGAAGAACGTACACAACGCAGGATGACGCCGTCCTCGTCTGCTGCTCTTCCACTCACTAAACAAATACAATAAATGAAATAAGGCTCAAACTTCACATTAAAGCACATATACGAGCAGTGTCCCAGTGTGTGTTGGGTGTGAAACTACAGCAGCTTCACTTCTGTGTTCCAGTCCTGTGGTCTGAATGCATGTCAATCAAACTAGAGGAGTGGGCGGAGCTTTGACTGGAGAGCTCATCCAATCACACACACTACTATTACTGATACCTGGAAACATTTATGTGATATAAAGAATTAAAATAGGAACCGGTAGAATGTAAAGGAACATTTAGAATATTTAAAAACTCCTCTAATGGAAAAATCTCAATTTGTAAAAACTGTGAATTAGTTTTGTTAGTTTTATCTGTCCCAAAACATTTCCGTAAAAAATCAGATATGAGCAGCAAGACTATTCTACTATACTATACTATACTATACTATACTATACTATACTATGCTATACTATACTATACTATACTATACTATACTATACTATACTATGCTATGCTATGCTATGCTATGCTATGCTATGCTATGCTATACTATGCTATACTATGCTATACTATACTATGCTATGCTACACTATGCTACGCTATGCTATACTATACTATACTATACTATACTATACTACAGAGGTGGGTAAATCCAGGTCCATCAAGTCGAAGTCCAACCATGTATTGGTTCAAACCTGTTCATTGAACCAGATAATTTGGTAAGCACAATGTCTCATCCAGGTAAATGGGATAATTAGTGGAATCACCTGTGTTCAGTGAACAGGTTTGAACCAATACATGGTTGGACTTTGACTTGATGAACCTGGAATTACCCACCTCTGCTATACTATACTATATTATACTATGCTATACTATGCTATACTATTATTGTATGTGACAAATGGATACATTATAGATATAGATCTTAAAGGTAAAACTCCAGTCTCCTTGTTCCAGTCAGATTTGGGGTCAAAGGTCATTTTAAAGGTGTGTAATGTCCAACCCACTTCCATTCTACCACAATAAACAATAATAAACCATTAGTGTCTGAGCAGTAGATTTTTTTATCTGTACTTTACTGCCAACTTTTTACTTTTGCTCAGTACTTTATTTCATAAATATCTGTACTTTATTCTTCTTACATTCTCAGAATAGACTCATTACTTTTTCAAAGTAGACAGAACGCTAAAATACTAAAACACTAACTAATGCTTCAGAGGGAAATTGTGACGTTCTATGTCATAATTATGACTTTTTACCTCAATTTTGCCATTTTATCTCACAATTTCTGCTTGTTATCTCATAATTATGCTTTTGTTTTCTCCTATTTATGACTTTATCTCACAATTAGAATTTTTTTGATCTCATATTTATTACTTTTTAAAATCTCATATTGATGGCTTCTTTTTTTTTTTTTCCTAAATTGTGACTTTTTATTTTCCATTTTCCCTAAATTTCCTGCCCATACCCACAAAAATGTGTGGCCTGATCAAATATATTTTCTACACAGTAACTCACTTTTAAGGGCGTTATTTTTTGGAGACTTTTAAAACTTTCCTGATTTTTTCTGGTTCAATAACTATCTAATTCATGGTAAAATAATAATAATAATAATAATAATAATAATAATAATAATAATAATAATAATAATAATAATAATAATAATAATAATAATAATAATAATAATAATAATAATAATAACAATAATAATAATAATAAACATACAGCTTTACTTTTTACTTCATTACAATTGACAAGTTGTACTTCTACTTCTACCAGAGTATTATTTGACACCAGTAGCTGTACTTCTACTTAAGTACATAATGTGAGTACTTTGACCACCTCTGACATGAGCAAACTAACAAAAAACATGAATTAAATGTGATATTATTGATAAAATAAGTCAAAAAATGCCAAAAAAATAAAATAAAAAATACAGACACCACATATGTGACAGACTCTGGAGCATATTTTTCTGTGAATGTGTTTCTTGCTGAAGTTAAAAATATTCTCAGCTTCTTTAAACATTCGACATCTTCTGCATAATCCAGCTGCTTCCTTCTCCTCACAGACGTCTTTACATCCTCAAACTATTGTGTTTGTTGACGTATGGCGGTGGAGTTACTGCTGCGTTCACATATCACATGGTCTATAAGCTGCGAAAGGCGCCCGGCTATAGACACAGGCATCAGCGTCGAGTAATGGGACCCTCCGAGAAAATCCCCCCCTTCTTTATTCTCTGAAGAACAGACGGAAAATGTATGATGAAGACTGAGACAGACTGAAAAACTTAGCGATCTTTGTAAATGTTTTGTTTTGGAAGTTTGGTTTTTCGCTGGCTCTTTCTGGGCGCTGACTGCTTTTCCACAATAATCTGTTTGGGTTTGAAATGTTATTGATAAAAAAAATAAAAATACTAATTCAACGCAGATATTACAGTAACAGATGAGTGGTTTTTAATGTTATATTGTGTGTTTTGTGCAGAGGTGGTCAAAGTACATTATGTACTGAACGGTGTGAAAAAATACTCTGGTAAAAGTAGAAGTACTGATTAAGTAAAAGTAAAAAAAAAAGTACAATTTAACAGTTGTAATAAAGTACAAAAGTAAAACAGAATTGTTTTCCCCCATGAATTCAATAATACTTATTTAAACAAGAAAAATTAGAAAAGTTTCAAAAGTATCAAAAATAAAGTATTTAAAAGTGAGTTTATTAATAATAATAATAATAATAATAATAATAATAATAATTCGATTTATTTGAACATTAAAAAATGGAAAAGAAAAAGAAAACAATAAAAAAACAACAACAACACAAGCATGTTCAAAAGGGGTGGGTGGAAGTTAACACTTATTACTGTAAAAAAAACAACACTATATTCATTAACTACATACGATACATATATACATACGTACCACTGATGCACGGGCTGACCCGAAGTGAGCTGGTGCTGGCGGTCGCCTGTAGTCATCCGCAGTTACGGGTCATTAAAAACTATTTTTTAATTACCCTCCTTTTCTAATATGTATTATGTGTTGTATTTTAAGTGTGTTTTTTTAGTATATTTCTATCTTCTGTATTTTTTATTTATTTATTTTTTACATTTTTTGTTTTGACATTCATATTTGAAATAAATCCATAAAAAAAAAAAAAAAAAAAAAAAGAAAAAAGAATGGACCCAGTTGGATATTTTTCCTCCAGTGTTAGCGGTGTGCTAACATTAATTAGCCTAGCCTATAGGATGTTAAAACAACCAGATAAACAATAGTGTAGACTTGTTTTCATCACTCTGCATACGTCACATTAATCGTTGCTCTGATTGGTCATAGCACCGGCCTATTATGTGCAGAGCAGTTTTTAAGACCCCAGTTTGACCCCACCCGTACGCTGAAGCTCAGTCTATGGATTCATATCATAGTCAGGTTCAACAGGCTTTTTAAAACCAGTCATTTAATAAAAAAAACAACAAACACAAACGATAAATGTTGAGAGACATTGAGTCACAACCATCTCTGAGGCCTTTTAGAATCAAATATAATAATTTTATTCAAACTAATTAAATATATCTCAATTTCTAACTACATTATGACATTTAACTTGATTGATTTATATATTTAGATTAGCATTGTTTTAATTGTATTTTGTTGGACTTTTGTCATTTTTATACCCTACCAGGTCATTATTATAAATTAATATGTTTTCTTAATGACTTATATTAAATAAAGGTTAAATAAATAAATAAATAAAAAAATTGATCATAAAACTGAGTTAAAACCATCAGACTTCTGCAGATTTTCCTGTCAAAAAACTGGATTATTATGACACTGGAGCTTCAAACAAAGGGACTGGACTTTCTGTAACGTCCAGCATGGAGGCGGGGTTATACTGCACACACACACACACACACACACACACACACACTGACCCACTAATGCACACATACACACACCTCAGCTGGCATCTTGTCACAGCATGCAAATGTGGAGAAAGCAGAAGGTGTACGAGCGCATATTTTTTACTAAATGCAAGACCTCATTTTTGGGGCGATGAAGACCTCGGAGGGGTTGTGTGTGTGTGTATGTGTGTGTGCTCGTGTGTGTGTGTTGCCTGCGGTGACTGACTTCACAGGGGGAGAGGCTGCACACTGTCCACTCCTCTGTCCACACTCACTCTGTATAATCACGTTCCCTGTCGGGCCTTATAAATCTGGAAGGGCCCAATTAAAGATGGCCTTCAGCACATCCACCCCTACCAGCGCCCACGTGTTAAACAAACAAACAAACCAACAAACAAACAAAACACGTTCTGCTTTTTATTCCATGTGTATTTGACACAAACAGGAAATTTGACCAAAATTTTTTTAAATAAAATGCATTTTTGGTTGCAGTATTTGTGATTGAAGCAACACCAAAAATGTACAGAGTGAAAAGAAAAAAACAGAACAACTCTACGGTCGCCATGGTTACGCAAAGATAAATTACAATTATGCTTATTAGATGAGCTTTTAGGCTGAGGATCATAGACAGAATCATCTAAAGACGAACTTTTTAGTCAGATCTAAGAACTGATTTATGATTTATTAAAGAACTAGATGATAAGTGTCCCAAAATATGAGATGTGGACTGGACAATTATCCCAGGTGGTCCACACCCTGCAAGAAGTAGGAGCACATCCTCTGTTGTAGTCCCAAAATACTAAGATAAAAACACCCTAACACATAATAAAAGCCTAAAAAATACTAAGATAAAGACAATAAATATAATCAAAGCTACAAATACTAAGATAAAAACACAATATAACATAAAAACTACAAATTAAAAGATAAAAGTACTAAGATACAAACCAAAATAAAACATAATAAAAACTACAAATTAAAATATAAAAAATAGTAAGATAAAAACACACTAAAACATAATAAAAACTACAAATTAAAAGATAAAAAATACTAAGATGAAACACAATAAAACATAATAAAAGCCTAAAAAATACTAAGATAAACACAATAAATATAATCAAAGCTACAAATACTAAGATAAAAACACAATAAAAAATAAAAACTACAAATTAAAAGATAAGAATACTAAGATAAAAACAAAATAAAACATAATAAAAACTACAAATTAAAAGATAAAGATAATACATGTGGACTAATATGATTAAAGAGGATCATTTTCACTTGTTCCATTGGCAGATTTATTTATTTATTTTGCTTAATTTAAGCTAAAATGATCTAATATTAATTTGTGATGGACTTGTTTTTAGGGCGACACACCAGTGACATCATCTCTGAGTGCAGCCATTCTTACATTAGATTATGAGTTGTTGTTTATTTACTACTTGACGTCACTAGCTTACGTTATCTATTTATTTTAGCTCAGTTTGGGAGTTACAAAGTTGAACTGGGACTGCAACACAATTAGCACAATGGACATATTAACTGATTTGATTTTAGTAGATTTTGTGGATATCAGAACCTAATTTCATGCAGAGGAATCACAATTTTGTGTTGGAAAATTACAATAATATCAGAGATATAAATGTTAATCCATAAATGTTTAAAGGTGACAGTGAAGAAATTGACCCCAATGATCCTTCAGGAAGTAAAGACAGGTAACATCTGAAGAAGGAGGGGTCGATGGGAAGGGGTTAAAGCTTGTCCCCATTAGTGCTATGTGTCCATTCAGGACATGTCTGTAACTGATAGTAAACTGTGACTGTGATATTAAATGAATGAAGATCTTAACCAACCACTGACGATATAAATAGAATTTGAGTAGAGTTAAATATACTTACTTAATAATTATATAAAAACTATTAGTTAATTATTTTTTTTAAAACGTAACATGGGTTAGAACAATTCAAATTACATCATAATTTAGGCCCTGATTACAAAAAAAAAAAAAGTATTTTGGCTTAATTGAAAATAAAATGTTTTTACTGATAAAGTTAAAAAACTCACCTAAAGTTTCTTAACCGTTGAAAAAGTCAAGATAGTTTATTGATGTTGACTGAACAGAACCTATTCTATCAAAATGTAAAACACAAATAGACTTAGTTTTGCATAAAGAAAAGTGAATTTACAAACATGTACAAGTCAGTTCAGAACATTCTTGTGTTGGTTTTAACAGAAAAAAAAAACAAGATTTCAAACCTATGACGAGCTGATTAAATGTCAGTGAGAAGCTAAAAGTATTTTAATTGGAAAAGTGGAAACTCAGAATTTAGGTATTTTTTTTTTTTATTACGTTTCAATTATTACTATTATTATTTATATTTCCTAATGTGTAATTCTGTATTTTTACAATTATTCCTTTTTTCTCTTATATAGTGCTACCTCTACTTATAAAAGACCCAGCTAATGAATAACCCAAGTCACCAAAAACCTTTAATTCAATTTACGAAACGAAACCCCCGAGTCATAAATATGTACATTACTGCACATCACTGTATGTAACTATGTAATATAAATAAATACGTCATGTATGTACTGTACGTAACATCCCATTGGCTATGAGGAAGTTACCCATAATGCTTTCCATGACCCTCGTCACAGTTATTATTTGAGTTTTTCTCAGTGTGTTCATTTAAACTTTATTACAGTACGTATTTATTAATTCATCATGAGCCCAAAGAAAGTGAAAAGAAGAAGCGGCTGTGTTATCAATAGAAGTGAAACAGGAGTTAATAAAAAAAATATAAAAGTGACACGTGGTTCAGTGATATCGCAAATGAATATGGCACGAACCCGTCTACCATCGGTACGATATTGAAGCAGAAGGATACATTAAAAGCAGCGACACTTTCCAAAGTCATCTGTGTGATATGGAAAAAGAGGTCAAAGGTCATCACTGAACGACCAGATGAAGAGACTGTTACTCATTTGGATAAAGAAGAAAAAAATACAGTGACTAAGGCGACTGTTTTAGAAAAAGCATCTGTCAGTGATCATTGATCTGATGGAGGGTGAGGCTTTATTTTACTGTTAACACATAGTTTATACTAAATTAGTACATTTTTTATAATTTTTAAAAAGTTTGAGGGGTAGTATTTAGGGCCTTGGAACGAATCAGGCCTTTTACGTGTAAATGTGAATATTTAAGAAAAAAAATCACAGTACGAAACCACTTCTGGAACGAATTAATTTAGTATCTTGAGGTACTTTTATTTCAATGTGTGTTCACTGTTGTGCTGCTACTGGAACATTCATTTACTGACAGATAAAGAAAGTCTAATCTAATCTAATCTAATCTAATCTAATCTAATCTAATCTAATCTAATGTGATCTGATCTGATCTAATCTAATCTAATCTAATGTAATCTGATCTAATCTGATCTAATCTGATCTAATCTAATCTAATATAATATAATCTAATGTAATCTAATGAAATCTAATGTAATCTAATCTAATCTAAACTAATGTAATCTAATATAATATAATCTAATGTAATCTAATGAAATCTAATCTAATCTAATCTAATGTAATGTAATCTAATGAAATCTAATGTAATCTAATCTAATGTAATCTAATATAATCTAATGTAATGTAATATAATGTAATCTAATCAAATCTAATCTAATGTAATCCAATATAATCTAATGTAATCTAATGAAATCTAATGTAATCTAATCTAAACTAATGTAATCTAATCTAATGTAATCTTCATTTCTCATTTCCTAAACTTCACATTTACTGTCATAACTTTCTATTTCAGGCTGAATTTTAAGAACATCAAACTAAATCATGACCATTTCAGAGCAGAACTGATGAAAACTAAAAACTGATAAAACAATAAAATATTTGTAAAAGTTGTTGAAGAGATATTTTAGAAAAACAAAACAAAAATAAACCCCAAATGTAAAGGGAAAAAAACCTACCTGAGTAATGTTACAGCACTTCTCCATCCATTAAATACTGTAAAATAGACACTTTATTAGTATTTATTACCTCTGTCAACGAGGGATTCAATTCTGTTTGTCTGTTTGTCTGTCAGCCGGATTACGCAAAAAGTTCTGAACAGATTTTGACAAAACTTTCAGGAGTGATAAATAATGGATCAAGGATGAATTAGTTTGAGGTTTTCTACAAATATAGTTATGAATGAATGTTAGTATTATGGGTTATCAGTCATTTCAGATGTGTTTTTAGTCATATTATCTTTCAGCTTCACATTAAAACACTCAAGACTTTTGCAGATTTCAGTGAAAAGTGATATTAAAACAATAAATTGTTTGCAACATTACAGCACTTTTCCATTCATTAAATGCTGTAAAATAGATATTTTATTAATATTTATTGATTAAATAATTTGAGTGAGTTTCAGTCAGATTTATTCAATTAATTAATAGTTTTAAATTGGCATTTTGGACATAAAGCCCTGTTTTAAGGTCATCTGGGGTAATTTACAGCCTTACTGAGCACAGTTTTGACAGTTGTCACTGAACTGAGCATTTTAGGTGTCCATAGTACCCCCCCCCCCCCCCACACACACACACACACACACACACACACACACATTTTAGCATTGACTCCAACAGGCACTCGGAAATTCATTCATAAAACGACATTAAACTTTTGTTGCCTGACCTGACAACCATTATTAAATACAGTATTTCTTCTAACAGTTGTTGTAGTTTTGGGTGGACCTATTTTTGCAGATGCATCATACTCTTCTATTCTTCTGTTGTATTCTGCTCTACAAAGCAAAAAGGCAGTAACTGCATTTTTTGGTGAAAATTAGTTATTGTGTTTTTTGTAACATTCCAATCATTCTTTGTCATGTAATAAAATATCTCATCTCAAATATCTTTTGTTTTGGAGAAAATCTGTGGGTGTTTGTACAGTAACTGCAAAAAGTACAAGTAAAACAAAACAAAAAGGTAGTAAAGACCATTACTGTGTTCTTACCAATGTCCATTTAGGACCCTGCCCCAATAGTTTGTGATTCAATCTATTAAAGTAAAACAGTTTATGTAATTACTGTATTTTCCACAATATAAGGTGAAGTGTCAATGAATGTGTTTTATGAAGGTTTTTCATATATAAGGTGCATTAAGTGTAGTCAAAATTGTGAGATAAAAAGTCAAAATTATGAGATAAAAAGCCAAAATTATGAGATAAAAAGCCAAAATTATGAGATAAAAGGCCACAATTATGAGATAAAAAGTAAAAATGTAAGATAAAACGCAAAAAATATGAGATAAAAAGTCAAAATTATGAGATAAAAGGCCACAATTATGAGATAAAAAGTAAAAATGTAAGATAAAACGCAAAAAAATATGAGATAAAAAGTCAAAATTATGAGATAAAAGGCCACAATTATGAGATAAAATGTAAAAATATGAGAAAAAATGCAAAAATTATGAGATAAATGGCCAAAATTATGAAATGTCAAAATTATGAGATAAAAGGCCAAAATTATGAAATGTCAAAATTATGAGATAAAACGCAAAAATTATGAGATAAAAAGTCAAAATTATGTGCTAAAAAGTCAAAATTATGTGATAAAAGGCCACAGTTACGAGATAAAATTGAGATAAAACCCAAAATTAGCAGATAAAAAGTTACAATTATGACATAAAGTCTAAATTCACAGTCACTAAGCACTACCAGAATTAATCCATATATAAGGTGCACTATGGTTTTGTAGAACTAGTTAATATAGAGTAACAATTATGTCCAATAATCTACCTACAACTACTGGGGCTGAACAACTTTAAGGTCATTTTTCTCAGGTTGGTGTTTTTATTTTGTAGGACAGTATTGTACAACTTCATATTGATGTTCCACCGCCAGTATGTGTCGTAGTACCTGGTACCACCAGTATGTGACGTAGTACCTGGTACCGCCAGTACGTGTCGTAGTACCTGGTACCGCCAGTACGTGTCGTAGTACCTGGTACCGCCAGTATGTGTCGTAGTACCTGGTACCACCAGTATGTGTCGTAGTACCTGGTACCACCAGTATGTGTCGTAGTACCTGGTACCGCCAGTACGTGTCGTAGTACCTGGTACCGCCAGTATGTGTCGTAGTACCTGGTACCACCAGTATGTGTCGTAGTACCTGGTACCGCCAGTACGTGTCGTAGTACCTGGTACCGCCAGTACGTGTCGTAGTACCTGGTACCGCCAGTATGTGTCGTAGTACCTGGTACCACCAGTATGTGTCGTAGTACCTGGTACCACCAGTATGTGTCGTAGTACCTGGTACCGCCAGTACGTGTCGTAGTACCTGGTACCGCCAGTACATGTCGTAGTACCTGGTACCACCAGTACGTGTCGTAGTACCTGGTACCACCAGTATGTGTCGTAGTACCTGGTACCACCAGTATGTGTCGTAGTACCTGGTACCACCAGTATGTGTCGTAGTACCTGGTACCACAACTGAAAAACTACAGGTTACATACAAACACCCTTTTCTGTTTCTGGTGGTGGAGTAATACCAGCTAAACCAAACAAATCAAAGCATGTATATTTATTGCTGTCTACCCGTGACCACAGGGTGAGTTTAAAGTCTTTACAAATGAAAGTTTAATGTTGTTTTATGAACAGTTTTCCAAGTGCATGTTGGAGTGAATGTTAAAGAGTGTGTGTGTTTTTTGGGGGGGGGTTGTACTATGGAAACCTAAAAACTAAAAACTTTAATGTTGGTATTATTGGTTATCAGTCATTTCAGATGTGTTTTTAGTGACTTATTTTGTCATATTATCTTTCAGTCTCATGATAAAACAGTCAGACTTCTGCAGATTTGAGTGAAAAGTGATATTAATAAAAACAATAAAATGTTTGCAACATTACAGCACTTTTCCAAACATTAAATGCTGTAGAATAAATATTTTATTCATATTTATTGATTAATTCATTTGAGTGAGTTTTGATCAGTAATATTTATTCAAATATTTATGAATTAATGCTCATTTGATGGGTTATCAGTCATTTCATTAGTGTTTATAGTGACTTTTTTTTGTCATATTCTGCAGATTTGAATGAATTTTGACTAAAAACATCAACAACAAAGACTCTTAAAATCAGCCAAAAAAAAACCCTTAAAATTTGTAATGTATATATATA
>CM035800.1:33492487-33494987 GCA_020466265.1 Siphamia tubifer
TGAAGTGAAAACAGGGGCAAAAAACACCAAGCGCCATGTCAAGGTCTTCAAGGCATCAATCCCTCAAACGGAGGCGGAGCTCAGGGTGGTCAGGAGGCTGTCCCGCAGTCCAATAACGCTCTATTAATTTCCTTGTCCTGAGCGCATAATGAAAGGAAGGTGTCTTAAACAAGGGGGGGGGAAAAAACTAAAGGGCAAAGTCTGGGTGCGTTGCAGGTCCTTGGGGCGTCCTGTCTCCAGTTTGTCATGCGTGTGCACTTCTCAGTGTTAAAATGACAGGATGATCCAGTCAAAGGGCGACCGCCGGGCACATCCAGCACCGCTCAAGTTGGAGACGATCTGTGATGATGAGACACCGCCAAAAGGCAACCGACTTCTGCACTGGCCAGGCCCACTGGGATTATTCCCACTTCCACGCCAACGGCAAACACCCCCTTCCCTCCATCTATGGTGATTTCTTTTTTTTTTTTTTTGGGAATATTTTTAGCTTTAGATAGATTCCGTCTGTGTCCATGAAAGGAAGTTTTTCACAGAAGCTGCAATATGGTCAGAATATGTTAATCCTTTGGTGCACACAAAACCATAACCCAGTCTGAACGCTGCGTTCAGGGACCCCCGGACTTTTACTTCACATGAACTGATACACTGGAAAAAGTGTGTTTATTTAATTACTAGTTCAAATATCTCATCACACTACAAACCACACACAATTATCTAAAGAGAAACTATTCAGCCAGATATAAGAACTGATTTATACACAATAGAGCTGGACTAATATGATTTAAGAAATATGAAAAAGACCATTTTCATTTAATCCACAGGTTTATTTTTTGCTTAATTCAAGCTTCTTTTCCTCTTAATTATATACACACACACACACACACACACACACATATATATATATATATATATATATATATATATATATATATATATATATATATATATATATATATATATATATATATATATATATATATATATATATATTTTGAACATGGTGTTTTTTTTAAATACAGTAATTAAATACTCCTGGAATGAGTTTTTTTTTATCCAAATGTTATTTTTGTTCTTATTCCTTTCCTTGTGTACCACATATATGTCACAAACAGACATGAGGAAATTAATTATTTTTATAACAAAAACAACAACAACAAAAAAAAAATCACATAATATGGCAGGGGTATGAATAATTTTGAGCATGAATATATACAGTATATGATTTATTTATTACTTATAGGTTTTTGGGTTTAATCCCTGTTTTTTCTTAAATTCTAAATTTGCTTTATTCAAGATCTTTTTTTGCTTAATTATTTTTTTTGGTTCTTAATTCAAGCAAAAAAAAAATCTGCTAATGGAAGAAGTGAAAATTATCTTGATCAGATTTATTAAATCAGATTTTCCAGATCTATACTCATCAATTATGTGATTGAATGATTTATTTGTCTCATTAAATGAATTATTTGTTTAATTGAAACCTTCTTTGGTTGTAAATATTTTTTTTTTTATCTTGTTAAATGTTTCAATGTGGATAACTAAATAAAGTTAATTCATTCATTTATTGACTATAAATCAGTTCTTATATCTGACTGAAAACTTCCTCTTTAGGTAATTCTGTAATTCTATTTATTTATCTATTTAGACTAGAAATAACACAAATGTACTGAGGCAGATTCAGATTTTTTTCCAGTGTAAAAAAACTGGAAAACTGAGAGAGTGCAAACAAGTCACATTACATTTCTTATATTTAATAGAAATGTAAGAAAAAAAAAAAACACTTTTCAGACAAAAGTTTTTTTTTAGATTTACATGACAGAACATTTGTACAAAAAGTACAATTAGTGAACGTAAAACCAGTATGATCTGAATGCAGTTGAGTGCATCTCTTTATTTATTTTTTACTTGGATATATTTTAATTTCTTCACCCCACCCTCATAGTTTTGTCACACAAATGTTATTAATATTTAAAAACACTGGAAATGCATCCTGTAAAAGCTTTTGCAGAATGTGATGTGATTGTATTTATACTCTATTTTCAAATAAATATATATATTTTTTAAGTTGTGTTTTTATTGATAAAGTTAAAACACTCATTTAAAGTTCATTTATTCTTGAAAAAGTCAAAGACTGTTGTTGATTCAGCAGAACTAAATTGATCATGTTTAGAAATACAAAAATACATTGGTATAAAAGACACAAATTCACAAAAATGCACAAACATGTAAAATATGGTTGAACATGTGAACCCTTTGGTGTGCATAAAAAGCTCAGTCTGTGTGATGCGTTCAGGGACGTATGGACATTTAGTAGAAATGTAAAAACACTAGAAATTCATCCTGTAAATGCTTTTGTATAATTTTGGGAGTGTTCTTATATTGTACTTTCAAATAAACAGAGAATAACGAAAACAAAAAAAAACAGAGCTATGTTTTAACCGATAAAGTAAAAAAAAAAAAAAAGAAAAAAGTCATCTAAAGTTTATTATTTCTTGAAAAAGTT
>CM035800.1:33497487-33523236 GCA_020466265.1 Siphamia tubifer
GTGTTTTTATCATCTAAATGAAATGGTGGAGACTTTAAATGGTATTGTGGTTCAAATATGATTTATTTCAAAGGTCAAAATTATTGTAATCACTGTGTGTGTGTGTGTGTGTGTGTGTGTGTGTGTTACGCAGAGACATATCATGCTATAATGCCACGGTTCTCAAACTGGGGTCCGCGGACTCCTAGGGGGACGTGGCGCATGTCCAGGGGGTACACGAAATTATTCACAGTTTTCTTTTGGTTTTTTTGCTGTTTTATTTTGAAATGCGGAAGTTTTATTTTGTAGCGAGCGGGTGGAAGTAACAGCGCTGTTTGACGCCAGCTTGACTAAATTGAGACGGAGCGAGTCACAGGCTATTTTTAGCCACCCTACAGCGAACATGGATCGATTTTTGTGTCCACCAAGTTCCTCAAGAAGTGGTAAAAGAAATGACAATGAAAATGAAAATGACAAAAACAAACGCCCTTACCCTAAAAAGAGAAAGTACATTGTTAGTTATATTGAGTTTGACAAGCTCATCCCTCTCATTAAGTCTCTGTCTGTCTGTCTGTCTGTCTGTCTCACACACACACACACACATACGGTTTTGTGTGTCTTTTGTTCCGTTTATTATTTTAAAATTATTTAAAATTGTTGTTTCTGAAGTGTTCATTTATATTATAATACCTGAAAATTTCACTGGTTTGCACAAAAGCACTATTTAAAAAAAATATCATTGTTTAATAATAATCATTGTTGAAATGGTTTCTTATCATTTTCAGTATCGCGAGGATGAGGGGGGACATGGAAAAATTTCACCCCTCCAAGGGGGACCTGGGCCAAAAAAGTTTGAGAACCCCTGCTATAATGAATACTTCAGATATCACCATGACATTACATGGGCATATGCATATAGCGAATGTGCATCAGATGCAATGATCCATTTGAGTAAAGGTCAAAGGTCAAGGTCACAATTAATTAAAAGGTCAAAATCACATTATCAGTTATAACTCAATAACAGAGGGTCACAGAACTTTCAGATTGGTACCAAACTGTGCAGTATGAAGATTTCTACAATTCTGATAATTGGTGTTATTACCTACGAACAATAGTTTTTGAGATCTGTGGAGGTAAATGGTGACATGTTACAAAATTCTACAAACTTCTGTAACACTGTTTGTGTGTATTTCAAGCATAGACTTATCATGTTATAACTTAATCAATAATGTGTATATTATCATAATATTACACACACTATTTCTTCTATTTTTTTCTATCATTTATTGGGAATCCTGCTTGTCCTTGATTTTGTGATTGTTACATTAAAAGCTTTAGTGGAATGTTCGCTAATCCGCTAAACTTCAATCATAAAAGATTTCATTTTTTTTCCTTGTATATGACAGATTTAAGAGTAAAATATAACATCATTAACCCAAGCATTCGAAGACATAATTGACCATTTAAATAGAATGTTGTGTTTCTTCGAGCGTCAGTGCTGTAAACAACTAAACAGGTGTCTGATCAAATCAGCCGTATTATTCACCAATAGCAGAGAAAAGGCAGACATCTGATTAACCAACTGCACGTTGAGCCGTAGGAGAGTAAACAAGCAAATCCTGCTCATGTAAACATATTTCTGACTCTTAGAAATCCAGGATCATTTGCAGAGTGATGCTAATAGCCACAGAGATGTAGTGTGGGTCTGTTTTCTGTTCAGCATCTGTTCCTAAACACAAAAACACTTCAACACAAAGTTGCCTTTTCTTTGTCATTAGTCACAGAAACATGTGTTGAAGCTCTCCATGGTATTCTGTGTCTAAACTTGGCCTTTTCATCTTCTGTCCAACCCACTGACTAATGCGTTACTCAGTCCGCTGTTGGAGACCGTCCGGTTTTTGTTGTTGTTGATGAGCTTTTGCTAATTTAAAGAACTATTAAACATTAGATCAGATAGAATGGAGTCATTTCTACAGTAGCTTTGGACTTTAACCCTTTGCAGGAAGCGTCTCAAACTCATGGGAATATTTCATGACCACTATCTGACATCAAACTTTAGTGTTCGTGTGGCCTGTGATGGTTCTCAAAGACACCTTCTAACTGAGTCTTGCAACGCTTTTATTATCCCACAACCTCCTGAGGACAGGTGAAGGTATTGTTTCCACAAACACACAAAATGTTTGATTGTCAGTAATTTTGTGCAAAAACTGCTTGATCAATTTCCATGACATTTTCAGGAAAGGAGAGGGGTGGTTTGTGCACTGGCTTCCTGCCGCTCAGAGAATAGACTTTAAAAAGAAAATGCACTTTTTCATGTTTTTCCAACAAATATAAATATATATAAATATATATATATATATATATATATATATATATATATATATATATATATATATATATATGTGTTGTCTGTGTGTGAGGAGACCCTTAAATTATGGACAAAAACCATCCACTCTCCTTTTCTCCTCATCCATTTCTTGTTGGAGGGGGATGAAAATGCTCTGTTTTGGATTTTCTACGGTTCGTACGTCACATGCATAGATTAATTTGAATACCCCACCCCACCCCATCCCACCCACCAGCTCAGCTAACCCCACCTGCTGTGCATCCTCCATTATTCTTTATCATATGTGTGTGTCTGGTGCTTTAGGGTCTGAGCCCTGGTCACTGTGTGTACATCCAGGTCCGTGGTTGGTCTCACTGGACTGGCTGGTGCTGGTCTGTGGGTGGCACCGTGACCATTGTGTCATGGCTCGTCTGGCTGAATTGGGTCCAGACAAACTAGACCTGAATGCACACCTGAAGGCACCAGGGCTGTAAAACTCAGCATTCTGTCCACTTTGATTCTCTCCAGATGATTTAATTTAATTGTGTCTTTGTCTCTTTTTCTGGTTCCATTTCTTTCTCTTCTTCCTCTTGGTAGAAAATGGAAGAGAGGGGTGGAGTCAAAAGAGAGGCAAGCATTACCTTTAAAATGGTTCTGCTTGCTTGTTCACTTGAACCATCTTGGACCCAGAGAACCTCAGGGACTGGGTTTTTGCTTTTGCCCAAAGTTAGGACTAAACATGGTGAAGCTGTGTTTCAGTTCCATACATGTAAACTGTGGAACAGTCTGATGATGTCAGATAGGCTTTTACTCTGACAGTGTTTAAATCCAGGCTGAAAACACCTCTGTTCACCCGTGCACATAACAGAAAGGGTTCTGTCTGTACTCGTTCTCTTTTACGTTATTTTAATTGACTACTTGACTTGTATTTTACTGATTGTGTTTTAACTCTTATTGTCTGTTTTTAAGTTGCCTCTTTTTCTCTTTTTGTATTAATTGTGCTTTGTGATTGTTTGTGGTCCAGAATAGAGATCATTACATTTAGAGTGAATGTCAGTCAAAGGTCAAGATCAAGGCCACCAAAAATGCGTTTTTGCAATAAGAGACAGGGCAAATTAGGTAAAATGTTTCAGATGGGTGGCGTTTGTTGTACTACCTGGAAGTGTCAGAAAAAAATTAAAAATTCCAACAAGTAAAACACATGCAAGGTGAAAATAATGTGTATTTCAGAACTATCTGTCTTGTATTACATGCAGAAATGACCAAAAGAGTCACTTGTCCAATAAAGGCTTAACCATTTACAAGGTACATATCAATACTCTGCCTGGTGCTCAATGTTTTGTGCTTTTGTAGATCCACTGTGATCTATACGTTGTGATTATATTAAACTGAGACATGCTAATGTACATTCTTATTTTAGTACCAAACTAACAATTTTAACAATATTATAGCTGCTACTAAATGTTTGTGGAATAATCTGTGTAATGTAATATTGTTAAAATCATTTTTTCATACAAATTGTCAGTTTTTTCAGGTTATTCACAACTTTTTATTTAAAGTATAGTATGTAATTAGCAACACTTTCATCATGTAATGTTTTTTATTGCGTTAAACAAAGAAAAAACTTTGAGTTGTCATTATTTATAGGTCATTATGCTTTTATTTTACTGAACTGGGCTGAATGTTCACAGATCATTAGAGATCAGATGAGTAAAAACGTGAACTGTCAATGACATCATGATCATTAGCTGAGTGAAAAACTCTAAAACCCAACATACATAATACATAAATAAATATACATATTAAAAACTCAACTACAACTCCCATGGTGCACTTCATCAACCCACATCCAGTCATAGAGCTTCATAATGTTATTCCGTTCACTTTGCCCCAAATTACAACATTGCATCAAAGTTCAGAACTTGCGACAGCTCTGATTGGCCTCTTCTGTACAGCAACAGCTGCTGATTGGTCAGAAAATCACCAGCAGGGAATTGGGGATATTTTGTCCTTTTGTGACCCTTTGCCCCGTGTTTTAACATGCATTAGTTTTAGTAGATATGCAGCTATTAATCAAACTAATGAGGTTAAAGCCTTAAATGTAGAATATGATATATAATATACACCCGTTTTGGGACATTTTTAGCCCATGCAGGGCAAATTTAAAGACAATAACCAGTTGCTGTTGTTTTCTTTATATATGTATTATGAGTCACTATTGTCTTTTAATTGCTTTTATACTGCTTATATCTTATGACTTTTATTCTAAGTATTTTTTAATATTTCATGAGACCTCTGCATAATACTTCCTATATATGTCAATGTGTGCAAATGGTAAATAAAACTACTGTGAATGTAGTTGCAGGAAGGTTTTCTATTTTATATATTTCTACTTTAACGTCCCTTCATTGTGCAGAAAATCATTGAATATTTAGTGTTGATTTTAATTGGATTTTGGCTGTTATTAATGTAGTGTCTGAATTTAAAAAATGTTGTCACCAATTATTCATCAAATCTGTAAAACCAGAGTCATAGTTAAGTATCACAAATCTGTTAGTGTTTCCATGGTTACGCACCTGAATCACTTCCCTCATGGTGAACAACTTCCAAGTGTACCCCATCACAAGCAGTCCTTTTATTTAACCAATAAGTCACTTGGGCCTTTTTTTTTTTCGGTAATTTTGCTCCCAAGTGCATTGTGGGAATGGGAATTAGGAATAGGAAAGAGCTAAATGACTGGAATTAGTGGATTAGTGTTTCGAAAAGGCCTGAGTGGTGTTTTGGTTTTTAGTTTGGAGACACTTTGAAGTTGTTCACCGTGAAGGAAGTCATTAAATAAGTAAGAAAGTAAACACAGATTTGTAAAAAATTAAACTATGACTTTTCTATTTTAAAGATTTGATGAAAAATATGATGCTTTAGAAAAAAGAGACAATTTTCCCAATATTCTGCCTGTTACTCAGTGTGATCTATAAGCTGCAATATTAATAAGCTAACAAATGATGGGTGTAAAAAAAGTTACAGTTTACAAACTATCTGAACAAATAAACCTGGTTACAACAACACATTTCTATAGCACATACTGATTTACATACACATATATACTGTGTTTTACATTTATTTTCTAAAAAGTACATAGGCTTAATATACTTTTTAATGTTTTCATACAGATGTTTGAATGGTTTATATATATATATATATATATATATATATATATATATATATATATATATATATATATATATATATATATATAAGTTCTGAATCTTGAACAATGAACTGATCCACCAGTTCAAAAGTGTACACTTGTGTCTGTAGGTGAATTTCCATTCAAATGTGCACATAATTGAGCTGCACATATGTGTTTCTGCAGAGACTAAAAACAAATGTTTGCACATCCAACAGTGAAAGTGACCTGTGATGGGTAGACATAGGTGATTTACAGTATAATTTTAGATTTTTAATTATAGTTTGATTTCTTTTTTCCCCTGCAATTCAGTTAGATTTAATTAGTTTTTAGAGAAGGTTTGTTAGTTTTTACTAGTTTTTGTTTGTTTTTAAATGCTTAGTTTTATTTTTTTTTCACATAATTTATCATCATATTCTTATAAATCTCATCCAGGACTCTTTCTGCTGCTTTTCTCCTAACTTTAGTCTTTATATCTCCAGGTAGAGTTTGGACCAGAAGACGATGACAAGTGACCAGAGCTGAAGAACCATGAAGCATCGTAACACATTGATGTCATAAAAATCCAACGTTGAAAAGGACAAAAACTAAGGGAATTTTATCCGTAATTTCTGTAGGTTTTAGTTTTGTAAGCACATCTGGATGTGGTTTTTTGTCAGTCCCCAGAGTCAGAAGCAGACACAGAGAAGCTGGTCTCAGCTTCTCTACTCCACATGTCTGGAACAAACTCTCAGAAAACCTCTGATCAGCTGAAACACTCACTTTATTTAAATCCAGGTTAAACACCCACCTGTTCTCAGATGCATTTCAATGGGGTTTTTATTCATCATTTTAGATCTGTACTCTCTTTTATACGCTTTATTTGTTTTCTGTTTTATCTATTGTATTGCTTTTTGTTTTGTTTTGTTTGTCTGTTTGTCAGCAGTTTTACACAAAAATGAATGGACGTATTTCCATGAAATGTTCAAGAAAGGTGCAAAGTGGTCCAGAATGTAAGTCAAAAGTCAAGGTCACAGTCACCAAAAATGTGTTTTCACAATGATACGAGATAGGACAAATCAAGTAGTGTGTGCAAGGGGGCGGGGCTTGCTGTGTCAGTTTGTTAGTTAGCACGATAACTCAAAAAGTTATGGACAGATTTGGCTGAAATGTTCATGTCACAAGGAACAAATGAGTACTTTTTGGTGGTGATCAGTGTGTGGGGGGGGGGGCATACATGTGTCAGGCGGGGAGGCAGATCTCCCTTGACGAAGTCTTTGCTCTCAGAGGGCTTTTCTATTTGCCGCTATAATGCTTTTCATGTTTCATGTAAATGTTTTTGTCTTATATGTGACATTTGCTATAGAAGAGGAGACCTGCTTTGCCTCACAATAGTTTCAGTTCATTTTTTCCCATGTAATTATAGTTTTTATTTATTCCAGTTAACATCAATGTTTTTTTCAGCTCCAGTTTGTGTCATTTAGCTAGTTTTGGTTAAGGACAATAACTGTGGATGTGTCTGTGGAGCCTCCTGTGTGGATGTGGGTCTGTGCAGCCGGTTCATCTGCTGTGGGAGCTGGTACAGTATCTGCACTACAGTTTGGCTCCGGAGCAGAAGTGTGCACGGACCGACTGTGATGAGGGCTTTAGACAAGCTGGAGAATCTTCCATTTCTCATTATTTGGCAGCGCCGGTGGGTGTTTGGTGGAGGGGTGGGGGCTTCACTCCATCTCTGCATGGTAAGCCCCTCGACGTGTACCCTCTGCAACTAATCTCACACAGTCAACAAATAAGGCACATCAGATGCTGTTTTGGCCGCGGCCATCAGAGCGGCTAAGTTCAGTGGATTTTACGGGTTTTTACGGCGCCGGGGAAGAAGTGCTCTGCGCGGCGGCAGGATGGCAGGCGAAGCAGGGGGATCTGGTGCGAGGGCGAAGCAGGTGCGGCACAATACGGTCAAACCCATTCCAGCTCCCTTGTTCCCGGATGAGTGGGGCCTGACTTGGCAGAGAGCGGCGCCTTGTAACTGGGCCACGTCGCAGAGATGGCGGCCCACCTGTGCCACCCGGAGCGCCGCAACAATAGTCTGAATATGTCAGCAGAGAACGTCAGGGAGATCTCATCAGACGGACGGGAGCGTGACTGCAGATAGACGGGTGGATGAGTCAGGTGAAGAGATGGATAGGTGAAGAGACAGGGAGGGGAGGGGGGCTGAGGGAGTGTGTGTGTGTGTGTGTGTGGGGGGGGGGGGGGGGGGGTCAGAGGGGAGTAGCTCAGTCCAAATGAAGACGGTGATTAATAAGGTTCATTACAGAATCAACCACTGGCTTCTATTGGAATGAATGGGAATCCATTAAATCCTTGTTTTAACCTGTAAAGATCCAGTCATACTTTTGTGTCACTTCCCAAATGATTTTTCCCTCTATATTCAACTTTTTTTTAGGTGATTTATCATAATTTAATGTCATATCTTTTGTGATTTATGTTTTTCCCCCTTTTTTTAAAACCACTTCTCTAGTAAGATTTTCATTATTTTGTATATTTTCTTGTTTGTGGCACCTTCCATATTCATTTTTTTCTCTTTGTTAAACCATTCCTAAGTAATTTATCATTACTTATTATCTAAAATGTTTTAACCATTTCCTAATTAATTTTCACTAATCATGTAGATGTTCAGAAAGGTGCTATTTCTCTTTCTGTTGTGATCTATCATCATTTAATATAAATATCTTCTGTGTTTTGTGTTGTTTAATCACTTTAATGTTAACATTTCTTAATATTTTGTACATTTTCTTGTTTTTGGAACTTTCCAAATAAATGTTTCTTTTTGTGAAACCTTTCCTAAGTCATTTATCATTACTTATTATAATATTATCCACTGTATTTCCTCTGACCCACCCAGCAAAGATGATAATTTCCCTGTATGTAATTATGTGATAATGTGGATAAATGTTCATAAAGTCTATTTTTATTTCTATATAACTTTGTTTTCTGTGATTTATCAGCATTTAATAGAACATCCAATGTGTTTTTTGTTCTTTTAAAAATTGAAAATTGTTTTTTTTCCCACACTGGTTTTCTGTGAATATATTCATTATTTTATTTTGCATATTTTCATGTTCAGGTTTTACTGTAAATGTATTTATGCTGTTCTTCTTTTAAACTCTGCAGTGGGATCTGAAACCCTACAGTGTTCAGTTCAGTCCAGAACTGTAGTTCTTTTTGGTAAAATGAAGGCAGTTTCTGTGAATGAATTAGAGCCCTTCAACGTCTTCCAACTAAATTCAAGAGGGGAAGACCTAAATGGATCAGCTTTGAATCAACGACCTGGAAAATTTCAGGATGATGTTGAAACAGGAAGTGGCAGTTTGATCCATTTCCACCTAAAAAATGCCAAAATTCATGTATTTCATCACAGTTGAGTCCAATAATCTACTATAAAACATGTTTCAGTAAGTCTGGAGACATGGAAATGGCCCTGGAAATGGCCCAACAAGATTCAGTGACTATATATGTACTAATGAGACGAATCATAATTAATTACATGTGCTCCTTTTAAAACATTCCGAAGTTCACATGCATGTTTTTTTTTTATCCAATCAAAGACTGCAGGAACATATGACCCAAATCCAATTTTCTTTTGCCTATATGTGACCTGTATTACAAAAGTTTGAAAAGAACCAATCAGATTTTTCTCAAATCCAACCCAGTCCACTTTCATATGTGGTTCAAAATGTGATACGTATCTGATATTGTGCAATCTGAACAGTCAGGTCACATTTATCCAACCTTTACATCATAGAAATGAGACAAGTGGTACAATTCTGCATCATAGGGGGAGAAATGGTGAAAAAAAAACACACGTACCTTCCATAAAAGCATTGAGTTTGTGTGAATAGTAATATTTTTTAAATTCAGTACAAGACAGAGAGAGGTAATATAATAATAATAATAATAATAATAATAATAATAATAATAATAATAATAATAATAATAATAATAATAATAATAATAATAATAATAATAATAATAATAATAATAATAATAATAATGAATGACTTCTCGTGTCATCTTGTGATCTATGTAAATAAAAAATCATCTCATTTGCAAATTAATGGATAAATTGACATTTCACACCTCTGTTTTTTCAACATTTAGTAAATATTGGTAAAGTTTTGTACATGTACCCAATGGAAAAATGACAAGTGACTGATTACCATGGGACCCATGGGCAACATATCCAGTTGATGTGATCTGTGGTCATATTAAACCAGCAGATGAGGTGCATATTTACTTCTCTTTTATTTAATCCCATGGACTCATAGGTTCACACTGAACATAACATAACTTACACACTGCACTTTTTAATTAAATTTTTAACCTTTTTAATCTTTTAAAACGTTTAACCTCATTGTTTTAAACTGTCCTTGCCATTGTTTGTTTATTTATTGCTGTTTTCTATTCATCAATTTTTTTCATGGTGCAGAATGGTCCCCACTAAAGTGCAATTTCACTGTAACTCTTAAGTATTGTATACTATTTTTTTTTTTATATTTTGTGAAAAATGTTTTTATTTAAATTTTTTTAAACTTCTCTTTTTTTAATAAATGTAATTATTTAAATGTATTATTTCATTTTTATCTATTTAATTAAAAAATGTTTTATTCATATTTTAATTAATTTTTTGTAATTTTTACTCCTAATCTTTCCAGTATCACTGTAGTGTCAACGTAATACATGAAGCGGTTCAGCTCATGTTTGAGAACTGCCAAACGATTCACTAGAAGAAAAAATTAAATTAATAATAACAAAAATCTGTGACTTTCAGGTCTATGTGGGCTGGCCATGACAAACAGACAAAAAAAAATTCCAGAAATATGAGTAACAATGAGTTCGTTCAGTGAGATCCAGAAAAACACCAAATCCTCACATTGGAAAAGTTAAAATCTACAAATATTTTCAAGTTGATGAATGGTTTAATTCATCTGAACTGTTGACAAACTCGCTGTCAGTCATCTGGTCGTGTTCAGAACTGTTCAAAAAGAGCCAAACAGGTGCAGAATATGACAAACCCTGCCCCGTCCAACATCAACTGAGTGAACAATAAAGGCTGGATGGGTCATCAAGCACCCCCCAAAAATTCAACAGTCCCGAAATCAAAGCTGTCGGGCCAAAATGTCCCGAGAATTACACTTAAACAGAATACTGTGTAGTTATTTTTATCATCAGCGAGCCCCCCCCCCCCCCTGCAGACATTTGACCTGATAGGCCCCATCTCTTATCATGGTGAAAACACTTATTTGGTGACTGTGACCTTGACCTTTGACCTACACCAAAATGTAATGGTATCTATTCTGGACCAGCTCACACCTTTCCTAAAAAAAAAAGGCCAAACAGACAATACCCCTCTGCCCTACAGGAGGTGGGGGTAACAAAGTCTTGAATTTCAGGTGACTCACAAATTTAAAGGTTTTGTGACATGTTGTTTTCATAGCATTCAAAGTCTTTGACAATGAATTTAAAACGTGTTTCAAAAGTATTCAACCAAAAAACCCCACTCCATAATATTCATTTTTGTGGATTTCTGTGGTCTGAATCCAAGTACTATGCCTGCAACACATGAACACCTCATCAGACCACTTGGGGCGCTTCGCCTGTCAGTCATGTACTCGGCTCCACCCCCAAACTGCTGCGGCCAGCCCCCCCTCCTTACTGCTGTACAGTATAAGAAATACTGTATCATATGCTGCCTAATAAAGAATGATACCAAGTATAAATAATGATAAACCAACACTTTAAAACCAAATGTTAACTCATCCTGTGTGTTACTTTATTTTTAATTCATAGTTTTGTTTTTAATTCATAGTTTCGTCGGATCGTTGGGGGGAAGGGGGGGTCTGCCGTCTCACCGCGACATTAAAAGTGTATTTATTATTTGTATTTTGTCACAACAGTTTGATATTCTAACAAACCAAGACTTTAAAACCAGATGTTAACTCATCATGTCTTGTTAATTTGTTATTATAAGTTTTTAATTCATAGTTTCGTCGAAAATGACCGGAACAAGTCTGGACTCTCTTGGGTAAATAAGCAGGAACGTTACCTTGGTAGATAAAAGCCAGCCACTGGGAACGTAGTTCTTCAGGGGAGCTTGGTAGGTCAAATAGTGATTGTTGCTGATCTACACAGCCAACAACATGAGGTGTGATTTAGGAGCCATTACGACACGAGTAAACCGTTCAGCGATGAAAAGGTTGTAAGAGCAGGAGCGCATGTGAACACCGTTTCTATAGTAACGTTGGTGGGGGCGGGGCTAAGCACAGTGGACGGGCAGAAGAGAAGAGGGGGGGGGGGAGTCTCCTTATTGCTCTCCCGCGTGTGACGTCGAACGCGGGAGACAAATCACAGAGAGCGTTTCATGCTCAGGCCTCCAAGAGCCCCAGACCATAGGAAAACCACTGAACAGTCTAGATTCATGTTTTTTTGGTGTAAATGAGGCCAGACGACCCATATAGTAACATGAAAATATCAAAAATGAGTTTTGGACGTCACAATACCTTTAAAGTCAATGCAAATATATAACATACAGAATTGTCAGAATTGAATTGGTTTGTTGCTCAGTTTTAGCCCATTCATACATTAGCTAGCAGCAAAAAGTGAAAGAAACAATGCAGAGATTTTAACAAGATAAAGACTTGTAAGTATGTATTTAATGAAGTCAGAAAAGGAAGTGAGATACACAAACAAACACATGTGCAGTTAGGGTTTTTCATGTACAGTTAATATAGAGCTGGTTTTATACATCTTCACAAATTATTTTTTTTGGGAATATTCATTAAATAGTTTTATTCTGTTGTTTCATTTACGTTTTTTTTAATTTATTTTTTTTATTGATATTGAACGAAGCTACGGGTGAATTGCACAGGTGTATTGATCCAGCCCTTAATAATTGTTATCATTTCTCATGTGGCTCCATAGGAAAATTAATTGCCCACCTCTGCCTTAGACGGTCTGCTTCACAGCTTCAGCTTCAGCCGGAGATACTGAGGCTGTGTTTACAATAAGGTTGTATGATATTGGGAAAAGAAAAGACAATGCAATTTTTTTTTTAACCCTGTGATATATATTGTAATATGAAACACCCCTCAGGAGTATATAACAGCTGTGTGGTGATCGACACAGAACATAGGCTTCAGTGTCATCCTTCTTGTAGTCAAAATAATTAAATAAAATGAATGATTAAAAAAAAAAAATGATAACAAAAAAATAATAATAATAAAAAATAAATAAATTAATAAATAAGACATACATGAAAACTAACAAAATAAAATATATACAAATAAATAAAAACTAATACAAAATAAAACTAAAAATAATTGCAGGGCCTGTGATGTGACTATTGTGCACTCATGCTCAAACACTATACTGTGCAGCTCTAGTTGAGAAGCTGCAGAGGTCCATGTTTGGCCGTTTCTTAGCTAACATGTTTGTTTCTTGGACTGTTGGCTTGTATGCGGCGGCAGAGCTCCAGAAGTGGAGCACATGTGTGGTGGTGAAGCCCTGAGTCTCCCAGAGCCTGGAAGCTCAGAGGAGCCATGATGCAGAAAGGGGAGGGGGGGGTCCAGACTTAACGCTTCCATCAAACTATGTCACTTTATGAACTGTCGCCTGCTCCGAGTTCAAGCAATAAAGCACAGAATGACTGATCATTACAGACTATAAATAGTGTTTAATAGGACAGTGAAAGAACCAACGTGTGTGTGTGTTTGGTTCCACTTTAACCCACAGATCCACTGCTTCTTTATGACACTTCCCAAATGAATTTTTCTGTAGATTTAGCCTCTTAAATGACTTATCACCATTTATGGTTTGCAATTTTTTTTCTGTCAGACCTTTGGAGGACGAAAATTCCCTTCCAACACCATAGTAACCGTGGCAAAATTCTAAACATTATACACATCACTATTGTCATGATACTTTTTCCTTGGATATTCTGTTACATGAAAACCCTTTCTAATGCACATTGAGAAGTTGGATGACACCCATATCACTGTTGTGTGGGACTGACCCTCTACTCCACATCTAATTTACCCCCCCACCACGAAGGGGAGGCAAGGGGGATTGTCTTTGTCCATTTGTTTGTCAGCAATTTTATACAAAAACTGGACCAAGTTCCATCAGAAAATATGTGAGGTGGTCCAGAACAGATTTCATTAAATGTTGGTGAATGTAGGTCAAAGGTCAAGGTCACCAAAAATGTGTTTTCACAATGATTAGAGATAAAGCAAATTCAAGTATATTCAGTTGTGCTGTTACTAGCTTCTGTCAAGGTCAAGGTCAAGGTCAAAATAAAGATTCAAATTGAATTCAACTTTTGTACTACTTGTCTTAAACACTTCCAATGAGCACCAAAAACCCAGTCTTTCAATTCTGCATCTTGCGTGTATAGATTTCAACCTATTGTTGACCCAAGAGGTCGGGGGTCAATACCTAAAAAACTAAAAAAAATAATATGACAGAAAAACTAGTGGTGATAGAGATTTAGTCAGTGGGCTTCAAAATGGTGTCATGACCTTTTCCTTGAGTGACATTAAAAGGTCAAACATATCATCTCTCTTTTTAGACATGGAGATGTCAATTAAGAGGCACCAATTTATTCATTTTTATTTATTTTGATACTTTTAACTTTTTTATTGTTTTACTTAGAGCATTGTTGTAATTGTATGTCTTTATTTTCTTGAAATTGTTTTATTGTTTTTTATGATGTGCAGCACTTTGGACATGTCCTTGTTGTTTAAATGTACTATATAAATAAAGTGGAATTGTTTGTATTGGATCTGCGAACCTTCACTACCATCCAGGAAACACTTATGGACACATTGAAATCTGATGCATTTTAGAAAAAAAATACAGATTGGGCACAAATGCAACAACAACTATAGATAATTTACATAGATATCAAGTTGGGTTAAGGCCTTTGATATGGTCAATTTCACCTTAAAATTAACACGGTAGCAAGAGTAACTGATTTGATCCAGAAAAACTCAGAATCTGAGCAAAGTTACACTGTTTTCTTGATTTTGATTTTTCCTGGACTACATATAATCGATTAAAAATCTGGAAAATTATTTGTGTAAAAACTAAACTACAGCTAAATGATTAAGTTTCCATTGTTTATCCTCATGGTGTTTGCTCAAAACCAGTTTATCTCCCCAATTTTTTGGGAGACAAATAACAGGAAATAAACACAGCTGATGACGGTTTCGCTCCATTCCAACTGTTTGTATTGGCTTGTCGTATTAATAGATTGTATAGTTTGTCACATTTACAACATGAACGGAGAAAAAAGATGCAGAAAAGAAGGCATCCATTTAGGTTACAGAAAGAATCTCCCATCTGGACTGTAGTGTGAAAACACTTGCAAGCATGAGAGTTGTAATCCAGTTGCAAGATGCTTATTTTGCAGTGATAAGCTTCAGGCTTTGAAAGATTTTATTACCAGAACTGAGACTTTTTTTCCCTTCCACATTAGAGCTTTACAGCCTATACAGTAGCTTAGTTAATCCAGGGTTTACTCAGTCCAACAGGACGATGGAAACAACCATCACATTCCCCCAATGCTGGTTGGTGTTTGTTCATAGTTAGAAATAAATCATTCTTTTATAGGTGAAGCTTTGACCTGTGTGAACTAACGATAAATGGGTATATCAGATAAATATTTATGGTTTTTACATGTATTGGCATCCACCTGTTGCGCTTCATTTTTTCCAGTCAATTCTTTGTAGAATAAACATCCAGGTGAAGTAGAACAGGTAACAGTATCTATAAGAACGCAGAAGTGCTGTGAACTTTGCCTGTCAGTAAATCATAGCAAAGGAAAAAAGACTGACACAATAAAAACATGTAAATATAGGCATGATATATCGCTTTTATGATTAGCCAATATCTGCACTGATTTACTGACATGTGAAGTTCACTGCACCTCTGTGTTCTTACAGACACTGTCACCTGTTCTACCTCACCTGGATGTAGAGTCCTGCACTGGGTCAGGTACTTGTTGGGTGCTCACAAAAACACTTCATTAATGGGTGTTTTTTAAAAGCTTTTTTTCATGGGTTTGGACCTGAGTGGAAAAAAACAACATAGATAGATAGATAGATAGATAGATAGATAGACAGACAGACAGACAGACAGACAGATAGATAGATAGATAGACAGACAGACAGACAGACAGACAGACAGATAGACAGACAGACAGACAGACAGACAGACAGATAGATAGACAGACAGACAGACAGACAGACAGACAGACAGACAGACAGACAGACAGATAGATAGATAGATAGATAGATAGATAGATAGATAGATAGATAGATAGATAGATAGATAGATAGATAGATAGATAGATAGACAGACAGACAGACAGATAGATAGATACGACTTGTAGCTGGATATAAAGTAAGTCATATTACCAGAGACAGTTTATTATAAGAAGGACTTTGCTATTACACTCATTATGTTCCTTTACAGACAGTTCTGTGGGTGGAACAGTGTGTTCTAAAGGGTTAAAAATAAACAAACGAGTGCTTTTTCACTCATATAGTTGAATAACTGATGATGGAGAGGCAGGTTTTTATTGAGGAGCTGCTTCATTCAGATGCATTCATTCTTCACTCTGATAATATGCTGTTCAATCTGTCAGTATGAGCAAATAATTACTTTAAATCTGGGTGACGGGTCTGGACTGCAGGTTGTGATACTAATTGTACTTATGCATGGGTTGGCGGTTCGGGTGTGGGTTTGAACGGGCCCAATCATCTTGAAAATTGGACCTGTGCAGGAGTCTGCCTGGTTGTTTATTTTATAAAGAATTATATGATTGAACAGTTTGTTTTATGTGAATGTAAGTTTTATTATGTGAAATCTTTGTTACTTGTTCCACCGTACCCTTCTCTGTATTTTTAACTAGTAGTTTATTTTTCCTTTAAAATTGATTTTCTGACACTTGTTATAATTTGACAGAGAAAAAAAACAAACCCTGAGCATCAGCCCCAAATGTCCGTTTAAAATATTGTTGGCCTGTATCGATCATTGGCTAAGACTGATGTAAAAAAAAATAAAATAAATAAAAATCTGTATTTGTATTGGCCCCAAAAAAATCCATATCAGTCGATCACTGGTGTGAAGATTCACTAAAGTAAAGAGTGGATCTGGATCAGACTGGACTTTAAGTGAATTATGTAGAAGAGGGAAATATCTAAAGGATGCAGGACACCTGTGCTCTACATGATCAGTGTGATATTTTTGTCCTTGAAAGGCCTGATGTATACAATTAGATACATGCAATACACAGATAATCCAGCCCGGTATGTAGTTCAGTTAATTAAATTCTTCTGGGAAATAATCAACAACAACAACAATCGCTTTGTTAACAGTATTATTGTGACCTTCCGGTTAGTTTAGGTCCTGCAGTATTGGTCACAGCACTTTCCAAGAAGCACACGTTAGTCCAGATTTAATTATATAGTTTCTAAGGCAGCCTCATGTTACACACATACATGATGGTAAAAGTTGCACTGTTTGTGAAAGGAAAGTAAATTGAACAAAAAAATGGTCAACAAAAATTGCAGCTACCTAGACTGGCCTTTTCTCCACTCTGTGAAGGTGATTCAAATCCTTATATAACTTTGTGGGTGCTACCCCCGTGCCCATGTGACCCCAACTCTACACATCACCACGGTAACCAGTCTAAATAAATAAATAAATCAAAAGAAGAATGATTCACCAGTGACAATATATATCTCCTATAAGTATAATGCGATATTATGATATATCGTATCATGATCCTCGTGTTGTGATTTCTATCGTATCACCAATATACCCCCTAGATATCACGATATATGCCGTAGCAGACCCGATATTTTCTTAGATCCTTATTGCAAAACACCGCTTGTAACGGCACCATCGTGTGGCAGTAGCGTTGTCCTGCGGTGCCTCACACACCAGACATGTGTTGTGTTTTAGTGCGTGTCCTCTGCCACATATTGAACAAATTAAAAGTTCAAGTTGGAGGGAGAAGCACAGCTGTACGGGGACAGAGGACAGAGCCAGAGTGTGAGCAATCGTCCCTCCACGAGGCTGCTGGCCTCTTCTCACTACGCACACACACACACACACACACACATACACACACACACTGCCCACACAGCGCTGCCATCTGGCCTGCTGGGAAATCAGAGCCACCTGAGACTGGGCCAAATACATGAAGCTCACTGACAACTCGAGCATCTCTGCTCATTGTAAAGACACGTATACAGATTATAGAAGCACATACGGTACATGGGAGGACCACGGCTAAACAGTTACTCCTTCCACTACTGTGAAGTTTAGCAGATAGCTTGGAAGGTGCTGGGGAAAAAAAAAAAGCAAAAAAAAAAAAAAGAATACTTTCCGGATGAAATTTCACTCTTGTTCCCCAACAATAAACTGTTTCCATCTGTACTTTATGTCCAGGTTAAAAAATCCCTCTGTGTTTTTTTCCTCTTCTGCACAGATTCAGTTTAGGTTCTGACTTTATGGATTCCTGAACATCTAACTGAACATCTTAAACCATTGTCTGGGTTGATACTTTCACCACATTTTGGATCCTCTGCAGGGCTTTCACTTGCATTCAGCCTCGCTCAGTCAAGTCTGGCTCATTCTCTGGGTTCTGGACCAGTTCTTCCACAACCACCTGGGACAAGACTATGGTTGTGTTGAACCTGAACCAGAACCAGATGAACTGACTGAATGCAAGGTGTGAAACTGTCTGAAACATCCTCAAACAGTGGTTGTGCAGGTTTCAGATCAGGGCTCTGGTGATGGTTACTGATATCCTTTAAGAAAATACAAGTTTGACATTTGTCTGATTACTTCTGTGTTTTATTTCAGACAAATCCTTAAATCTCTGGTATGATGGTGAACATATTGTATACACTTCTGAATTAAAAAATAATAATAAATCAGCATATTATAAAAAAACATTGAATATTACTACACTAACACCCTTCTTCTAAGTGAGCAAAAAATGCACATTGACTAATTTTAGCATTTAATATTTGCCTAGGCAAATATACTATATATATATATATATATATATATATATATATATATATATATATATATATATATATATATATATATATATATATATATATATATATATATATATATACATATACACACACACACAGTGGTACCTCTCTACTTACGAAATTAATTCCAAGGCCCCCAATACTACCCCTCAAACTGCTGAAGTATTAACAAACAGAGGCATAAATATAAAACCTAAATTCAATGCTACGTCCTGTCAATGCTTGAGTTCGATGATCAGTTGTGAACATTTATTGATTTATTTTATATATATATAATTTACTTTAGCGAAGCTCCTCATTCCTCCCAAATGGTGACAATGTAATATTGACTTGTACAGATTTTCATGTATAAAATATTTAACTTGTTCCCATGTTGTGTGCCGCAATAAGTTATTTTAATCAATTAGTTTGCACATGTGGTACAAATATAACCACCCAGGATTTTTTGAGCTCCATATGACATTAATATTCAGTTAAGATCGAAGAACTAATATAAAAGATCATTTATTTCTAGTATATTAGTTTTGTTTTCAGTTGATTATCATTATTACACGTCCACTATTCTCAAAATAATGTGATCAGACACTATTTTAATCCTAGTTGTAGCTTTGGGACAATATCCCATGCACTAGTTGGATAAATTCCCATCTGGACCAACAGTTTTTGTAGTTTTATTAAAGCCTGATGGATATAAATGTTCTCCCAAGCCCTGCTGAAGTTAACGCTGCCACTTCCCTCTGAGCGTCTGCACAGGAAGTACTGAGCGTGCTTCACATTTTGGAAGCACTAAGATCCTTCTCAGTCGCTGGAGCACATCTGTTCCATCAGATGGATGCTGGGAAAATGCTGCTGAGATATGTGGGTGCAGATGTAGTGTTAAGCCCGGTGCGCGAACCTAAAAGCTAGCTAAAAAGTTCTTAGACTGGACACAGAACACATATGGGCGACAGAGAGCGTATACAACAAAACAACTGATTCATTCATTCAAACTTCTGCATGAAAATAAAAGCATGACTGCAGTTTGTATTATGATTATTATTCTAAGAGGGGTGGTCAAACTCACTTTAATTCAAGGACCATGTATGATGGAATAACTATGTACATATGTAATACTACTATTGTATGTAATCATACATGTGTTGCAGTAGAAGAACTTTATTATCCTCATGAGTGGCAATTTGCTTTACAGCCAGCAGAGAAAACAATACACACGAGAAAAACACACGAGTGTTTTTCCAACATGGGGCCGATCAATGAAGGCTGTTGACCCATCCAATCGAGGTGATAAGGAACAAGTTTTTGAGTCCACTTGTTCTGGACCTCGGTGCTGCGTAGTGGTGAGCACAGGGGATCAGCCTGGACTCCTCATAGAGGGTGTTTGGGGTCAGCCAGGATTGCTTTGGCTTTTTTGATGACCCTGATTCTGTATAAAACAGAGCTCATCGAGGTTGACCCCTGTAATTTTCTCACATGTCCTAATAACACTATTTAAATGATTTTTGTCCTTAACAGTTAAAACCCAAAGCAGTGAATAAAAGAGAAGGTTAAAATAGATTCAATAAAACAAGAATAAAACATTATCATAAAAAAAGTATCAACATTAAAACTTCTCAATTTCCGATGTATGTGTGTGTGTGTGTGTAATAATCCTGTATATGTGCAATAACTATGTGTAATGTGAATTATATATGAAAGGTTTGTGCAAAACCCTCTGTTCTTCCAATATTCATTCACACACAAATGCAGTATATTTATAGACTTGTTTGTAGATGTACATACTGTTAATATTAATATTGCATCTGCTCATATTTACTGTATTCCTGTTTTATTCTACTTTTCTACTACTTTTATTTGACTCATTGTACAACTTTATGTTCTGTTTTCTTATTTGACTTTTTGTAATTTTGCTTTCGCTTTACTCTTATTTTCTTATGATTTTTAAAAAAAATTCATACTGTTGGACTAACTCCTAAAGTCACCGCGCAGACTCCGATAATATTCAGATCATTTGGAGTCGTTTCTTGTGCTCCGCAGTTACCAGGTGTCAGATAAAGTCAGTCTGTCTGCGTCTGCGATTCCATATTTTTACTGGACGTGAGTAAAACTGTTTAATTCAGAGCGTCTCTAATAACACGACAAACAGCCTTTTCGGAGCCGCCATCTGAGAGCCTCAGTGTGAATGGAGTGGTGGCTGATGGGAAAGCGAGCTCTGGTGGCTACTTGACTGACCCGTGGAGCAAAGAGGGAGTGAGCGACAGCTTGCAGTAAAAAGTTACACTAGTATGTATCAGCATATGGTCTGCAGACTGTCAGAGCTGCTCTGGCTCCCACTTCCACAAGACACTAGAATATTTTAGGACCAGGAAAAAGACACTGATGGGCACATTCTTCTGGTGAAAACACAGCAAATGTTTATGTTTGTGTGTGTGTGTGTTGAGTGTGTTTCGCTTTTTGTGCTGGCATTTGAACATGATGTCAGGGTTACAACCAACCTGTAAATATCCCAGTTCACTCTAACGGTCTGTCTGCTTTGGTTGGATTTGGTGTGAGTGATATCAGAATCTATCTATCTGTCTGTCTGTCTGTCTGTCTGTCTGTCTGTCTGTCTGTCTGTCTGTCTGTCTGTCTGTCTATCTATCTGTCTGTCTGTCTGTCTGTCTGTCTGTCTGTCTATCTGTCTGTCTGTCTGTCTGTCTGTCTGTCTGTCTGTCTGTCTGTCTATCTATCTGTCTGTCTGTCTGTCTGTCTGTCTATCGTTTTTCTTGCTCCATCAGTTTTTTCAGTTTACAGTAAAGGAACAAAGTGTTGGAAGTGTGAGGCAAAACAGTGCAGTTATAACAGAGGAAACCTTCTGTAAAGAGTCACAAACCGGTGCAGAGTGCAGTTAAAAATGTACGAGAGGAAATAAACTCAACTTTTACTTTATAGTGTGACTGTTTTAATATTCTTTATTGTGTGGAATCATCAAAACTTTGAGTTGAATGAGTGACGTTGTTTTTTTATTCCATCCATGAATGTTTTAGTTTAAAGGAACATATAACTGTTGTGAGATTAGAAAAGTGTGACAAAAGTATGACAGGAAAGTGAAAATGTAGTTTTTTTTTTTACATTAAACAAATGCCTTAAAAAGAAATGCATAATGCAACAGGTTTTTTTTTCATAAATTTTAATTATTAGTCCTTTGTTTATTTATTTGTTGAATTTCCTTTGCAATGGACAGCACTTTTTAACTTTAACTGTTTAACCTTTGCCCCCCTCCCTTACAGAAGACACAAATGCATTGCTGGGTGAAGATGGAATGAAATGGAAGAAAATGGAAGAAAATATTGTTTGTTCTTTTCTTCATAGTCTTGACATTTTTCATGACCTTTACTGTTTGGAATCACCTGAACATTGAGTCTGATTAATGACACAAAATGTAATTTTGTCGCATCCTTTAACTTTTACTTTAAACGAACATAAGAATGTTGGAAGATCAGGGAAGTGCTGCAAATGTGCAACAAAGAGTCACAGCTAAAACATTCTGTAAAGGATCAAAATTCAGCACAAACTGGTGCAGAGTGCAGTTAAGCCAAATGTGCGTTTTTTTTTTTCTTTTTCTGTTTGGAATCACCTGAACATTGAGCCTGATCACTGTCACATATGTTGTTTCTTGTTCCATCCATGAACATTTCAGTTTAAAGGAAGAAAGAAATGTTGGAACATTAGAAAAGTGTTCCAAATGTGCAACAAAGACAGTTTTACTGGATAAAACATTCTATAAAGGGTGAAAATTCAGTACAAAATGGTTTTAAGAGTTTTGACTTTTTGGAAATATGGTTTTGTTTCACCCCCCCGCCTTTTTTTACTTTACAGTCAGTTTTTCTCTTGTTGAAATCACCTAAACTTTGAGTCTCATTAGTGCCGCATGTATGTTATTTTGTCCCGTACATGTAGATGTTATAGTTTAAACCACAGGTGTCAAACATAAGGTCCGGAGGCCAAATCCGGCCCACCATAGGGTCCAAACTGGCACCTGGGATGAATTTATGAAATGCAAACATTACACAAAAGATATTAATAATCAAGGAAGTTAAAATAATTTGACATAACTTCGATCTAAAATGGATCAGACCATAGTCATGATATGAAATCATATGAAAAACACATATTTCCTTAATAGAATAAACAAATAAAAGTACTAGCCTGTTCATTTGTGATGTACATGTATAAATGATAAACTTAAGTGTAATATTGCACTCATTTTTTCCTTCAGAATTATCAGGTTGTTATTATTTTTGTTCTTGTTATGTTCAAGTACAGTTCGTAGATTTTCATTACCAGTTTTTGCTCAAAAACACAGAGAAAAGAGATTATTTATACATTTTTATTTTATTATTTTTTTATTATTTTACTGGTCTGGCCTACTTTATACCATATTAGGTTAAATGTGGCCAATGAACTAGAATGAGCTTCACACCCCTGGTATAAAAGAACAGAGAAATGTTGAAAAAAATGGTGCAAATGTGCAACAAAGAGCTGCAGTTTTAACACAGAAACATTGTGTAAATGCTCAAAATTCATCAAACTGATGCAGAAGGAAGTTAAAATGTATGTAAGGAAATCAACCCAATTTTTTTTTTTTTTTTTAGAATTTTCTTCTTTTTTATTACTTTCAAGCCTGACAATTCTGATGACCTTTTCTGTGTGGAATCATCTGAACTGTGAGTCTGCTCTTTTTGTTCTATCCATGGCCGTTCAGTTTAAAGGAACAGAGAAATGTTGGATAAATCACAAAAAATGTTGCAAATGTGCAACAAAGAGCTGTAGTTTTAATACAACAGCATGGTGTCAAGGGTCAAAAGTCATCAAACTGGTGCAGAGTGTCGTTAACATGCATGTAAGGAAATAAAGCCAATTGTGTGTTATTTTTTTCTAACATTTTTTAAATTATTACTCTGCAGTCTGACAGTCTTGATGACCTTTTCTGTGACTCTGATGAGTGACACATGAATGTTTTTGTTCCATCCATGAATGTTTCAGTTTAAAGGAACAGAGAAACGTTGGAAGTTCAGAAGCTAAAATGTTGCAAATGTGCAACAAAGAGCTGCAGTTTTAACAGATAAAACATTCTGTAAGGGGTTAAAATTCATCAAATGTACATGTTCTGGTCCATTTTGATGACCTTTTGTGTGTGGACTCCTCTGATCTGTGCCACAGACATGTCTGTGTGCAGAGTGTCTATGGTATTTAATTTGTGTGAATAAGTTCAAAGTACAAGCAAAAAATATAAATTCAAAATACCAAAAAAAAAATAAAAAATCACAAACAAAAAATATAATTAAAATGAAAAATATAATACTGCAATGAAAATAAAAGCACAGATTATGTTAAATATTTGTCTTCACACCTTTCTCACTTTTGGTTGTTGCCTTTTACCTTGATTATGACTCCAGCCTTTTCCTTTGTGCTCCCTGACTTTTTGTTTGCGGTTTTGACACAAATGTGGCTGGTAGGGGTGGGATTTCCTTTGGTGGATTACTATTGGTTTATTTATGTTTGACGGACAGCTAAGTAAGCGTACCCACTCCAAACTTGAATCCCAGTAGCTGCTTCATACGCTTACTTAGCTGTCTGTCAAGCATCAATAATGCAAATATTTTACACCATCTGTGCATTTTTTTTCACTGTAGTCTTATATTTTTCATTCTATTTTTTTTTTTTTTTTTTTTTGGTATTTTGAATTGATATTTTTTGCTTGCACTTTTAAAAATCTTCTATGAACTTATTGACACAAATTAAACACCATAAGTAACTGCATCTGAACGTGTGGAGGGAAAAGGCTCTTGCATCCTGTGTGGATAAGTGGCATCTCCTGAAGCTTGAACATGGATTGTGCAGTACTGTAGGTGCAGCTGTTTCCTGCCTGGGCCTCCTGCTCGCTTCCACAATCCCCCCCTCACCCCCCCCCAATCACCACCACTACCACCACCCCCTCTCCACCCTCCATGGTTTTGTCAGAGTAAGTGCACATCATTGGCAGCTAAAAGCTCTGGGCACCGTCCCTCTGGTTGTTCCAGAGAAATGCCAATCGTTTTGGCGTCGACAGGGCCCTCACAGACGGCGCAGGAAGGCACAGATGGCACTAATGGACGAGCAGAATCCAACCGAGGGACCGGGACAGAGCCACACCGGAGCGCCGTCCAAATAACTGTAGTGTGAATGTACTGTATGGCCAACGCGCCGCTCTGCTCTAGCGGGGCCTGTGCCACGGCGATGCGGCATAAAGAATTTAAAATGATAAAATAATCATACGAAAAGGGGAGGGGGGGGGATCGTGGGAGGATCGTGGTGGAGTGGTGCCAGGAGGATCAGACAGAGGAGAGATTGTTCTTAGGTTGATATGTGCTGGAGTGAGTCAGAGCGGCCAAACCCACTCCTGTCGTACAACTGGGTTTTTACAGCGAAGGGGCCGCACGTCTGTCAGGGACGAGCGTCTTCTGCTGGTACAATGATACTTCTGTACAAACGTGCAAGCCAGCTGATAGCCTGTTTTATGACCCGCGAGGCGATAGACTTACATGTACTTCTTTTTTTTTATCACCCAAATCTATCCCACGTGATGCCCACATGCTGCAGATTTTAACATTTGTTGTGTAATGCATTCACAAAAACACAACATGCTCATGTGTCCACCAGACAAACAGGCTCCCGTTTTTTAAGCTAGTAGTGCTGAGCAGATGCTTGTAGGAAGAACTAGTCACAGCTTTTTGGTGGCGCTAAGAGGCCAAAGAAAACCTGTTTGACACTCTGTGTTCTTAATAAAAGTTGAAATACTTCTGAAGGGTCATGGTGCCTTAAGTTTGAAACCGTTTTCAGCCGTCTGTGATTTCTAAAAGCGGCGTTTGTAGTCAAAAGGGAACGCAGAAAGGTGGGCAGATTGGAGAAAGTTGTAGCGTGATATTTCTGCAAAAACAGCCGCATACACAAAAGATAAGTGTTTTGAAACTGCAAGCTGGTGACGGGGAGGAACTATTTTAACAAGAAAACACCAGACGAAACACTAAATTCAACAATAAAGTGATTCGAACGGTGTTAATGTCATCGTTTTAGCATTCATTTAAAGCATTTAATGTGGCCTTCGGAGGAAACTAGAGGATAAACAT